>OZ007589.1:311703227-312303227 GCA_963931845.1 Maratus michaelseni | reverse complement strand
GTATGAAAATTTTCTATTAAAATACAATGTTAAAACACAAGTTTTTTTTTCTACATAAGAAGATTTTATATCAATTTATTGTTTAAAATTGAATGCACTTTGTATTATTAAATGGCATTCGTTTTCATTTTGCAGCTTTTTTGTTTGTTTGCTTGCTTGTACTATTTTAATTATAAAATAAGTTAAAATGTAGCACTGCATAAGGTTTATTTTATATATTAATGGTTAAATACTAAAAAAATCGGAATAAAGACTAATTAATCATTCAGATTTTTTTTAATGTAATCTAAATATAGTTTGTTAGTTTTAACGATGCTCTCTCTAATAAATCTTGAGTCGTTTCTTTATATTAAAAATTAATCAATTTTAGAACAACTCGAATAACTTAAGCAATTGTATCTTGTAAAAATTTTCCTCAAAATTTCTAAATTAGTAAGTACTATAGTGTATTTTAACTTTATAATAGTTTACTTTGCAGGGCCAAAATTAGAATAGAGTCAAGTCTCAGACAAGCAAAATCTTCTTCTAAAGTTAGTCCAAAAGTTCCTCTAAAATGCTGTAAACCTTTACTAAGCTATTCTAGGCTTTTTAAAAGTCTAGTGGTATTTTTTTTCTGATTTAAAGTTATTGTTTTCACTATTGTTGATGTTGTTATTTAGAAAGGCACGAAGAAACTGGTGTAAATATATATATATATATATATATATATATATATATATATATATATATATATATATATATATATATATATATAATACTTGTTAAAATCTTCATACAAATTTTAAAATGCCTTTAAATATAAAAATATCAATCTAAAAATAATTTCTAAATTACTTAAGTATTACCACTTTAATATCCTACTCTGCAAAAAAAAAAAAAAAAAAAAAAAAAAAAAAAAAGAGTGTTGATTTTATAGTATAATACTGGCATCCCAGCTGCCAGTATTATACCGTAAAATTAACAGTAATAAGCAGGTAGCATATTACTGCTTATTTTACTGTTATTTTTACGGTATAATACTGGCAGCTGGGATGCCAATATTATACTGTAAAATCAACACTATTTTTTTCTTTTTTTTTTTTTTTTTTTGCATTGTACTTAAAATCATCTTTAATATTAAAAACATTTAAAAATCAATATTAAAACTGTGAATTTTTTAAGAGGAAGCGCATAAATTAAATAAAGAACATAAAGAACGAAGAGTATTAAAAATTCTTTATTTTGAATATAACAATAATTTAATTCTTGTATTACAAGTCATTCTAAACATATACTGGAAGAAAGATTATTTCGGTCTTCCTAACTTGTTAATGACAAATAAGTAAATAATGGTACGGTCTTCTGTACAAATAATTGATCTGTTGCGGTGAAACAAAGTAAATACGGAAAAATTGTTCTGTGCACTTCCATTTTATTTTTATTTTTTTTCCAGAAGAAAGTTAATTATTTATTTGCTTAGTTATATACTTTTCTACTTGCTTATGCGCAGAATTTAATTTAAAGTATTGACCACTGAGATGAATGTTAGATATACTTAAAGTTTGCTGTCAAAAATTAATTATATTAAAGAGTGTTATTTGCGTATTTTTTTATCTTGTTCGTTTAGACTAGCTTAAAATTCAGTTTTAAACAAGCATTTTTTTCATAAATCAAATGTAAGAATGCTATTAAATGAATATTGACAAAAAAAATCATATTCCTTAAAAATAGTAATAAATATTAAATGAAAAAAAATAAAACTAAAGAGCAAATGTAGTAAGCGTAAAAATATAGCGTGTATCTTTTATGCTACCACAAAACAACATAAAATAGAAAATGCATTTACGAGGACGGAATATTTTAAAAATTATTTTTCATTATTTATGTTATTCCAATCAGAAATTCTACAAAGAACAGTTGTGTACCATTAATTCTAAAAATATTTGAAACAAATCCAATATACAGAAAAAAACATTTAAGTTATTAATTACTTTGATAAACAAATAAACGCTCCAAACGGTCTAATTTTTTTTAATTTTCTGCTTTTTATTTTTTATTTTGCTACTGTATTTATAAGGACTTTATTTTTAAAAAATCGTGCATTTATTGTTTAATCCAAAAGACAGGTAAAAGATTAAAAAAAAAAAAAAACTCACGAAATTCATTAAAATTTCACTTGTTAATATTCTTCATAACTATTTTGAGGATATTAATGAACCAGCATTACAAAACGAATGTGTACTGATTTTTGTAGTGTGTATGAAGATTCCCCATTAGATTTCTTAAGAATGTTAAAAAAAATAATAATAAAATGCATGGAGCATTTTAAAGACGTATAGGCTGCGAAAAACGTTTTTTTTTTATATATATATATATATATATAAAACACATCAGAAATACACTTTCAGAAGTAAGAAAACACACTTTCTGCCAAGTAAATATCAAAATAATTTTATTATGATTGTTTTTATTTTAATAAGTTAATAACACAAAAAACAAATACAGTGATACCTCGGACAACGACTACCACGGCTAATTCCCTGTTTTTTTTTTTTTTTTTTTTTTTTTTTTTTTTTTTTTTGTTGTTGTTGTTGTTGTTTGTTTGTTTTTTTACTCGGCTAACGAATTGGATTCGACTGACGAACTTCATTATTATTATTATTATTATTATTATTTCGATACGTACCCTAGCATAAGCGCCTGGTAAGCCGTAGTTTACAGAATTGCGTTTTTCTGCATAATTTATATAAAACTGTTCTTGTCGATTTCACCATTACAGTTAAACACTGTTCTATCGATCTTTTTTATTATTTTTATTATTATTATATGCAAATTTCTAGACTTTCGTAGGGGGGGGGGGGCTTAATTTATTTCTTTGGGGTAAACGTGCATTTGATAGCATTTGTTTCCCCCAAACTAAAATTTCCTTTCTTTTTTATAGATAATTTTTTATCGAATCATGTTCGAAAGTGCGGTTATTAGAATTTGTTGACTGTAAATGCTTCATGCATTCATTACGATTTAATTAAAACATTTGATGACCAATCACTTTATTAGCGTATAAAAATGTAATTAATCAATGCAAAAATTAAATAAATATTATAAATAGAATTTGTTTGCTACGCATTCAATTTACTTTCAATTCATTCGTTTTGAAACTTTTAAACCTGATTGTTTTTATTTCGTCTTATTAAGTTTAAATAAAAAATACTCTACATGAAAATATTTCTAAATGTTAAGCGAAATATTTCCTGCTCATCATTCGATTTTAAGGTACTACTTACTTCCAACGTAAAAATAGAAAAATGAGAAACGTATTCGCAATTTCAAGTGTTCTTCAAATGTCTGGAAATTGTCTCGCCAATTCAACATTATTGGAGTCATTTCCTTTGATTTATAGCGAATTGTTCTTTTTTTAGCCCCTTAAGACAGTATTTATTCTCGAAGAGAGAGAAAAAAAAAGAAGTAAAAGAAAAATACAGTTTGAGTTAACGTCTTCATTTTCTTATTTGTTCCAATCTTTTAGCTCTGCAATTTTAGCTCGTTGAGTTAAGTACTAGGTTAGAAGTTTCATCTTTCTCTCTCTCTCTCTCTTACACACAATATTTCAGATGTGAAATTTTAGAGGAAATGTTATCTCGTTATTAAGAGAAAATGTTTGATTTCTGAAATCTGAAGTTACATTCGACTTTTAGTTTGTTTGAAAAATATAGCTGTTGTTAAAGCCAAGTTTCTGATTAAATATTCGTAGTCGGAATGTACCCGGTGGTTATAATATACGTACATCTCTATTTGGAGCTGTCTGTAGCTTGAAGGAATAACCCGAATGAAACCAAAATCGGTACACTTACTATTCGAGAATGGGAAAGAAGAATGGAACAATAAAAAAAAAATAGTTGCAGCAATCACTGACAGATGGCGCTTTTGAGTGTGAAATGTAATACAAGAACAATTAAGGCGTAAAACCGGATGGCATACCTCATTTATTGGAAAATGTCACAGTGGATGTGGTTACGCTTTCGCATGGCGGTGCTAATCAATTTCAGTTTCCACATGGCCATTCTGCTGCAGGACACAATCCAGGTGGTGCATGACGTGCTCCACTGCAGAATATTTTAATAAGTATTTTAATAACTACTTTTATTTTAATTAAGTAATAATTAAATAGTATTTTAATAAGTACTTAATAATTTAATAGTATTTTAATAAGTACTTTTAACATCAGAAGTGATGCTTCGAAGAACCTGTTGTGATATGCGATCTTTTAAGTCAATGTAGGTTTCCGACACCTCCACGTTAAACAATAGATTTTAAGGCCCCGTAGCGCCATCTGTTGGCGATTATTGCATTTATTGTTCCATTCTTCTTCCTCCTTCTCGAATAATAAGTGTGCCGATTTTGGTTTCATTCGGGTTATTCCTTCAAACTACAGACAGCTTCAAATAGAGATACTTACCACCCTCTACTAATTATAACACTAAAGTCATTGTATTACTTTAAGTATTTTCTTTAAAAGGTCTTTTTTCGCATTATTTCTTCATTTGTTTTACGTACTTTGTCGTATTTATTTGAAAATTGTCTCACCAAATATAGTGGAAATATTCACATTTATTTACTGATATTCAAACGTTTATATGTTTTAAAGAATGCGAATTCACTCTTGCACGTAAACAAAACTTACCAAGAAGGCAGGTTTTATTTTTCCTAATCTTTTTTGTTTACATATAAAATTTATTTTTAACTAGGTGTTACCCGTGACTTCGTTCACGTAACATTAAAAGAAGAATAAATGCATTAATCAAACAAAATATTTCACCCCCGATAATTAAAAACGTAAATAATTAACTAACTCTTTATCATATTTCATAGGAGAAAATACGGTATTTCTTTGTTATAGGGGCCTTTATCAGTTTTAAAAAAGTACAATTTGTCAAAAAACAAATATCAGTTTTAGCTGATAAACCATTTTACTTTTAACGACTTTGTAAAACGTTTTAACAGCCATCATTTTAAAATAATTCATTGGAAATAGTATATGCTTTTGGTTTAAATTCAATTCTTGTGAATATGGAGGAATAATTCTACACCTAAATGCAAGGAGCTTCAATTGCAAAGCTTTTTGCAACCCAAAATTACATCCAAACGTAACATTTACATGTGTTACGTTTGCATGTAACAGTAACAGTTACATGCAAACGTAACACTTGCAATTGCAAAGCTTTTTGCAACCCAAAATTATATGTAAACATTACTTTTGCATGTAATTTTCAGTGCAAATTAACATTTATAAGGGTTCAAATTAAAATTAATTTGGGTGCAAATTACATGTAAATGTTACGTTTGCATGTAATTTGGGGTTGCGAAAAGCTTTGCAATTGCAAGTGTTACGTTTACATGTAACAGCAAATTTGCCGCCTTGGTTTAATCTATAGCTGAAACAACTCTTGATTTCTTGACAATATGCTGAAAGACGATTTTTGTTCTGCAGAATAAATTAATTCATAAAGTTTGAATACGTGGAAATATGTTTTTAATTTTCAAAAAATCTACTGTAATCAAGATTTTTTTTTCACCAACTATTAAAATTAAAAATAAATTCTTTTTTCAGTTTTAATGAGAAAATGGCATAAAAATGTATTAATCCGTTTTATTCCTTTTTTTTATCAACAAAAATGGAGTAATTTAATTACCGTTTTTAGGGAAATTTCGTTAAAATTTACAAAATAATAATAATAATAATAATAATAATAATAATAATTTCTCGGAATTTAATTCAAAATTTTAAATTCTCAGAGTTTATATGACATCCTTAGATCAATGATGGTGTTAAGTAAATCGCATTGCATTAAGAGTAGTAGTTGCGAAATACAAACAGACAGTCAGATTTTAAAATAATAGACTTGTGTTCAATTTTCTTTTCCTAATAATCTTAAATAAATATATATGAAATGTTTATGTTTGGCGTGATGCTGAAAATGCAACCCTACAGTTGGCCTAAACAACTGTCGGCTTGCTTTGAAAACCTCTCCCCGTCCAATGAAGTACCCTGAAACGGCCCTTGGGCCTAACGATTTGAGCCATAACCGGCTTCATATTGCAAGCCGATTTCACGGTTCACTGCCTCTCTATTCTTTCATTGTACTCTGTAATTATTAAGTATGAAATTGATTCACGCACTATTTGAAACATATTTGAAAAATCCCGTTTTATTTTAAATATGACGTCACTTTGATTCCAGAGAAATCTCTTTTCAATGATATAATTCTTGTTAATTTTCTTTTCCTGGCAATCATGACGGGAATTTTATCAGAAAACTCACATCTGTATGTAACTGATTTTCAAGCTTATTATTAATCAGTATCAAAAAACATATTTCAGTTATTCATCTTAAATCCGACGTCCATTATGTATATACTTTTATTATACACTGATATTCATGGTCCTTGTAATGTTACGAATATTTGAAAATACATGTTTTACGAGGCTAACGAAAAAGATGCTTTTTCGCTAGCCTCGATGTTTTATTTATGACGTCATATTTGTTCAAGCCAAGGAGGATCCTTTTCATAGTTCCATGGTCCAAGCGAAATCTTTTCTTAATAATATGATTATTGTTCAGTTTTCCTTCTAATTATAACGCAGTTTTTGACAGAAAATATCTTCTCAACGTAACCAATATTCATACTTTATGTATAATAACAAATACTCCATATTTTTGTTTCAAATATCACGAAAATTCCTCTTCTTTTGAATTCTTTTGAATTTTCATTTTTCACGGAAAAATCTTTCAATTCAAAATTAATTGTTTAGTAAAAATTATTATTTCGGGCTTTGATTTAGTTTTGGCAACGATAAAATATTAGCAACAGTAAAGTAAATTTAACCATTTTAAAATATTATACGAAAAAATGTCCATTTATTCTCTATGAAAATAACGAAATTTTGAATTATTAAAAAAAATATTTAAATAAAATAAACAAAACCCTGCCTATGTTCATACGAGGGTTATAATCAACCAATGTGCAAAGGTACAGGATCATTAAATGCTCCATTTTGACGCTGGCTTCAGCCTAACATTTGCACACAATCAGATTTATAATATTATTAGGATTTTATTTGTTTTTGTCCCTATTAATTTTTGTGGACATTTATTACTTTTTATTCAATAATAAATTTATTTAATTTTTATTTAATTTGGATTACTACATTCCATTTGACTTAGAAGTTTGGATACGATATTTCGAATTCATATATACTCAGTATATTCGTATATTCAGTACTCGAATTCGAATATCGTAAAAGTCATTATCATTATTTTCCTCTTCACAATAAATTACCTTTAACGTATCTACAAATGCGCGTTCATTATAAAGTAATCCATGAATTCGATTGAGAAGATGCATATAAATTTCGACTGTCGATCGATTTTTTTTTTTTTTCGGTGTAGATTGTTCATCATCTGTGCTATTAAATATAATGCTAATTTAATTAGCTGGAGTTTTTCTTATTTGAAGTTCTTTTGAAACAAGCATCTGTTTATTTGCGCTTAGAAATAATTTACTTTTTTTAAATGTTTCTAAGAGATAATAAATTTTTAATTAACATTTAAATACGAAATATAAGCTGAAATAAGCTTGCTTCTTCCACTAATTACCCTATTCATGAAATAATATTGAATCGACCATGATGATGGAAATAAATAAAAATACTTAGTATAGTACAATAGACGTCCGGTACAAGGACCGTTCATTATAGGGACTCTTCCAGTATAATCATTATAATAAGACGCAGGGCTGTAGTGGTATACGACGTATACTTTCTGTATTTTTCAAGTATTTCTTAACCCCGTAACTTAACTTCTGTATTTTTTTTAAATTCCGTACGCATATATTTCTCAATTAAAGCAATGGCGTATGGCCCTTGGCATATACCCTCTTGATTTTTGCTGTTGTTGGTGTTGTTGTTGTTATTGTTGTTGAAGGAGGAATTCGTGGCAGCACGATTAAATTATCCTGAAAGTTTTTTAAAGTTTCTTTTCTTTTCACCGTAAATATCAGTTTTTTGAATAAGGATAAGAAAATTCTCTTACCTTTTCTGAAGGTGCTTTCACCTGGTAATCCAGTGTGCGTGGTAATCCAAAGATCTATTTATTTATATATCGAATATTATCCATTGATGATCTCGTTGACGGTGCACAATTCACTTTCTGCTGAAAACTAAATAATTAGATTAGTGTGGAGACTAAATAATTTTTATCTTCGATACATATTCTTGATTATTAAACACTAGGATGTAACAATGATTAATGTTTACATTTAAGTTTAGATTTAAAGTATAAAGCATTATAAAGCATAATAACATATTTTATCTGAGCTTTAGAAGCTCACGTGTGGTCTCGGTTACATTTTTTATTTGGGACTGAAGTATAAAATTAATAGTTCGATATTCAGAGTTTTGTACTTTCGTCATTCTTACGTCAGTGGAATTACACATTGCAAGGTTTTCCCGTAAGAATGTAATCAGTCAATTAAATTCTTTATTACTTTTTTAAATTATTGTTCTAATCTTCAGCATATTCACAAACAACAGTTTATCAATGTAGAGTGATTTCCCATCATTTGTCTGACGTTGAGTGAGTATAAATCTCTATAATTGTTTTTCACTTCGCAATGAAGAAATAAGTTGGTGATTTCATGTTTTCCCCCTTTTTGATTAATAAGTTCTTTTATTTTCTTTATTTCACTAGGAAATGAAAATATACTTTTTGATCTTTAATTTCGCGGATGAGATTAATATTTCTAACAGTTGTTGTTGTTTTAGGAGTAGAACACTGAATAAGCGAAAATAAAAGTCAATTGTAAAATTTCACACACGCATTCTAATTGGCTAATTATTATCCATGCTTGTCAATTTGTTTCACGTTTTCCTCATCATTATTTGATATCAAGATCTACCTGCAATCCTTTTGATTTGTTTATTATTATTTTGATGAACTGCATAAAAACAATGTACTTTAAAAAAAAATCTATAATAGCGTTATACCATTAAACCGACCAATTTCTGTAAACTATTTTCGTTATAATGAGTGCCGTCTGTATTTATCTGCTTAAATTATATGTATAACCATGACACAAAGACGCAATTCAATCAAATGAAGCTTTACTTAGTACTTATGATAAGTTTAGTCCCTACATTATGCATACACAGCTTATAGTTAAATGAAATAAACGATTGGGTAATTAATTCATTTATTTAGTCACCATGAGATGATAAAAATTCCTTTAAAAAGAATTTTTTCAAGAAAATTTTTTAACCTTAATTGGATGTACGAAAATTCTCAATCAATACTTAAGCCCACTCCACTGAGAGAGAGCTTCTTTGATGCTTCAGATGCAGCTAAATATCGCTTCTTAAGGACTTCAAAAATGCACATATCAAACAGTATATATTTTTTTAATCTATAATAGAACTATATCATTCCATTAAAACGACCAATTTCTGCAAACTATTTTCGTTATAATGAGCGTCGTGTGTATTTATCTGCTTATATTACATGTAACCATGACACGAAGACGCAATTCAATCAAATGAAGCTTTACTTAGTACTTATGATACGTTTAGTCTCTACATTATGAATACACAGCTTATAATTAAATGAAAGAAACAATTGGATAATTAATTCATTTATTTAGTCACCATGACACGATAAAAATTCCTACAAAAAGAATTTTTTCAAGAAAAATTTTAAACCTTAATTGGATGTACGAAAATTCTCAATTAATACTTAAGCCCACTCCACTGATAAAGAGCTTCTTTGATGCTTCAGATGCAGCTAAATATCGCTTCTTAAGGACTTCAATAATGCACATATCAAACACCATGATTGTTTTGTGCATATTTTGAATATCATTATAGTCGAATCTCGATATCGTATGTTCAAATTTTTTAGTCTTTATGCATTTGTGCATTGAATCCAGCGTTCTCAGTTCGAATCATATTTTAATAATATAAATAAAACTCTTGGATCATTTTACAAAATCCCTTTTCTAGTTCTTATCGTTTCTAAATTTAAGATTTTCTCAATTGATATAAAACAGAATAAAATTAATCTATCCATATCAAAACATTTAAATAATCAGCTAAAGGGGAAAAAAATATGTATGTAATTTTTTTTAAAGAATGAACTCTTAACAAAAGAAAAAAGAAGAAGGAAAAAGCTTTTAAATTTATCTAAAGCGAGATATAAAAATACTTTCTATAATTTTAAGTAACAAACATTTGGCATGAATCAATTGCAAATACCTATTGAATCGCTTTCTATTTTTTTCCCCTGATTATAAGTCGATCTTTTATTTCCAGTCATCAAAACTAACATTTTTTTGCTAAAAGTACCACAATAAATTTCTACTATCACTATGATTAGTTCTTTTCTCTCATCTATTTTTTTCTCATTTTTCTACACGTGCGTTATTACTCACAAAAGAGAAAAGAAATGTGAATCATTCCGGTTATTTTTTTTTTCTTTTCAAAAGACTGAAAACTCGCTCTCATTTTACCATTTTCTCGATGAGCATTATCGGAATGATCTTATTTGATTTACAGCCAGTTATTCGTTTCCTGTCTCAAACAGATTTTTTTTTTTTTTTCAAGAAAGAAGGAAAAGAAAAAAAAAAAGGACGAAATTGCTTCTTTTTTTCTTCTTTTAGTGCTTTTATCTTATACAATCCATATATTTTTTTTCTTTACAATCTCGCTCAGCGGAATAAGATACACAAGTAGGGAAGATTCGTGTTTCATAGTTTTCTTTATACAAATTTCCTTCTAGAAAAATTCTCGTCAATCAGGATAAAAGAAAAAGAAAATTGTGTTTAGAATATTTCGTATCAAACTTGTACTAAACTCGGTCATTTTTTTTTTTATTTAGTTTTACATTTTACCTGCTTAAGAGGGAAGTTGGAAGAGTTGAAGGTAACCCAAACAGTAGAAAAGCAATTTTAAAATATTTCAAAAGTGTTTAATGGCTAATAAATAAATTATTGATCTTATACAAAAGTAACTCCAGTTTTACTGCGACAGTTAGTTTCTAGGAAAAAATTATCCTTCCGTTCCTCCCATCACTCTCTTCTCTTCTTCTCTCTCTTTCTCTCTCTCGCTCTCTGTTTGAAAATGTATATTCTTTACAATAATGGCGTGAGTACAAAATATCACAATTTACTAAATGGTGTATACAAATATCATAAAGTTAAAACTACACAACATTAAAAAACATTAAAATCAAATTAAAACCATCAACGTTTCAGCCGTCTTCTATGGCCTTCCTCAGGAAATAGTTGTTACATTGCTTCTAAAGTTTCAAAAGGAGAAAGACAAGTCGTCCACAAATTAAAAAAGTTCACTAGGTTAACTATCAACAATCGTTCCAACCAACCACAAGTAGAAAAGATGTAGATGGTTTATCTTTTTCCTTTTGAAACTTTAGAAGCAATGTAACAACTATTTCCTGAGGAAGGCCATAGAATATAGCTGAAACGTTGATGGTTTTAATTTGATTTCAATGTTTGTGTAGTAGTTTTAACTTTATGATATTTGTATACACTATTTAGTAAATTGTGATATTTTATACTCACGTCATTATTGTAATCAATTTTCATGGTGTAATCCTCCAGCATTTATATTAATGTATATTCTTTTATCATATTTTTTTCAATTACTTTATTATCTCTAATATATTATTAGGATTTCTTCTTTAATTGCTAAAATGTGTTAAATAAAAAATCATAAAAACAGTAAAAAATGTTTTATATACAAAACTGTTTACATGTTTCAGCTTCACCGAAGCCTATTTAAAAACAAATGAGAATATTCTCATTTCTCTTGAAAAAAAGCTTTTGTGAAGCTGAAACATGTAGACAGTTTTATATTTAAAAACATTTTTTACTGTTTTCATGATTTTTATTTAACACTTTTAAGTATATTATATCTGGGTGTTCGGATTTCTTATATATTTATGGTATTAGGAGCTTTGATTATTAGGTACTGAAATAAATGGTATTAAAATATATTATAGGGATTAAAATAAAGATATTAAATGATACTGAATTGTCATTAAGCCTAGCTGACAATAATCAATAATATAGCAAATCAATTGGCTATATAAGGTGTCCCAAAAACATTGAAACGCGCTTTAATTTTATGCCTGTCGGATATATATAGACAATGATAATTGCAAAAGAGTTCAAAATAAGGTAGGTTTTAAGATTATTCTGACGAAGCCACATAAATTGGCGCCCCTTTAAATTATGTTGATAGTCCTGCTATTAATTTCAAAAAGCTACATTATTATTATTTTTTTATTATTATTATTATTTGTTATGGCCCCTGGGACTTATTGGTTTGATTTAGAAAATTTTACTTCGTGTTTTGACAAGTATAACAGAAGAAATTTCCCTCTTGTACGGCACGGCCAAAATTTATCAAGTTATGATAGTCCAAATTTTTGGAAATTCCGTTGCTTTCCGACACTGAAAAATCGTCTGCCCGTTTTCAAAGCCGAAAATTTATAAAATTCAAAGAATCATATCAGGTTGAATTGTCGTAGTAATGGAATTTTTATTGTTGTACTTGTCAGAGGATGGTGAAACTTTTTTTCTAAATGTAACTTATAGGATCCAAAGCCTGCATAAAAATTTAAAAAGTGTAATATTTTGAAAATTAGTGGCAGGTTTAATTTATCAACATAATCTTTATTCCCACACTGCAAAAAAAAAAAAAAAAAAAAAAAAAAATGTTGATTTTACAGTATAATACTAGCATCCCAGCTGCCAGTATTATACCATAAAATTAACAGTAATAAACAGTAAAATAAGCAGTAATGCGCTGTCGCGCATGCGCGGTAGCATATTTATTATGATAGTGTACATATTTATTATGATACCGCTTTTATTAGTAAACAAAGCAAGCAAATATGAAAAACAAATGTATATAATTTATATAGGCGACAATATTAATCATTAAATAATTTTTGAAAATTTAAAACTGTTAAAGAATTAATTCACTTGGTACAGAAGTTTCAAATTATTTCTGCTGAAAAGGGTAAAAAAAAATTATGTTCTGCTGAAACAAACTATAAATCTCAAATTTTCTGAGCTTTAAATGAAAAACAAAGGCTTTATTAATTAAATAATTTCCCAGTCATACCGGCACATAACTTTATTTACAATTAAACATTTACTGTAGTTAATTTCCTTGAACAGTTGCATAATAATGATGCTGTGAAAACAAATAAATATTTTCTAAATAGAAAAAAAAATGAACAATTAACTTTTTAAAAGTCTTAATTATGGTTAATTTAAAGTTGGAGTATGCTTTCAGTACCTATTTAAAGATTAATTTTTTTATGTTGAGGTTAATTATCATGTTAGTAATGAATACGAAAAAATAAATTACTGCACAGTGTACCTCTCTCTTTTTACAAGTTATTTTTCCCCCACAATAATGAGCCTGCAAAACTACCATTAATTAAGAAGTTCGTATTTTTTCAGTTAAAAATAAATAGAAAGCATTCTATTTCAAAGGTTTTTTTTTTTTAATTATTATTGTATCTTTTTTTTTTTTCGTGATAACATAAGCAAATCGATTGTTTAAAAATAATAGTTTTTAAAATTATGTTTTATTTTTGGGGCTTAATACTTCCGAATTAAATTTAATGTAATTTAAAGTTTCTTTTTAATACATTGAAATACATACATTATAAAATATATGTATGCATTTTTTTCTTTCTTAATCGGTGATGGGGGAGGTGCTTAGTAGTGTTCTGTTAACACTTATACGAATTTTGTTTATCTGAGGACTTTTACAAATAAATCTGTTCTAGGTGATGTTTCTATACACTCCTAAACCTGAATTTATTTTATTAAAAAAAGAAAGAAAAAGATATCCACATCTTTTTGGGGTCTTCTTTGGTAGCCGATAATTTTAATCGTTCCTTTAGTAACAAAGACGCTGCTTAATTCGGAAAACTGAAATTTCTCTTTATAGCACTTATTATTTTAAAATTAATCGAGACGGAAGCTTAGACTCAATAAAAAATTTTCCTTTACGGTAAATTTGACAAAAACCCGTCAAATTTTAACACAATTATATAAACATATTTTATTAAATATATTGTTCTGGATTTTGTAATAATTAAATTAATTCTCTCAGCGGGTGGAGCTAAAGAGCAAGTAATATTATTTGTTTTGAACGTACTATTTCTAATGAAAATGCCTCAGAATAAGGTGGGGCCAAAGATATGTCACACTACCACAAGTGTGCACGTCTAGAAATAACTCCGCCTCCTTGCGGAGAATCTTATGGTATATGGGAATGTCCCGGAAGCTTTTTCAGAAAGCCTCACGTTTTCAGCACTTTGATGCGAGTGCAATGGTTGGCGTGGTACTGAATCCAACGCTACATACAGAATATGTAACCCTTCTTGTTTGTGACGTCATACGTATAGCAAACAGCAACCCTATTCTTTTGCTGCTGTCAAAGTCAAAGAGAGCATTTTGCTTTTCTCGAAATGTTATCAAGTGGAAAATATAGTATAGAGAAGTTGCAATCAGCTGATCAACCATTGTAGTTCACTTGGAGGTTAGAGTACTTCCACCAATCAGAATTGCCTATTCGTAGTGTGTGACCTCCAACCTGACGTCAATTGCAACTGCCCTATGAGGAAATGTTATTTATTATTATATATTTACTGTTACTCTTTTACACACACACAGGGGTTATTTCGTCCGCAGTCATTTTAGATTCAAGTTCAGATCAAAACAAAAAACATGAACAACGATGGGCAATAGAGCTGGTTGCGCTTTCTCTCTTTTTCTTGGCGCCAATTCGCCAAGCTGGTGCTGAAAACGTGAGGCTTTCTGAAAAAGCGTCCTGGAAGCCAGTACTTCTAGGAGAGGGATGGCGAACATTTTCACATCCACGTGCCACATTTTTTCAAAAACTAATTTACCTAACCATGACGGGCCCACAAATAAAATAATTAGTGCATCAAATAATAATGAATAAAAATTACGTGAAATTTGTTTTTGGTATTTTTTAAGTTGTGAAAAATATGGGTAACAAACGTTTTACCATTTGTTACATTTTAGAATTTTTTTTTAAATGCTATTTCTATTGTCGCATCTTTAATCCAAATAATTTATATCAGGTTCACATATTTACTTATTATTAAGAGCGTGCAAGCTGAACTGATATAATCTGACAAGAGGTCTCTACTTCAGTTTCTCCTTTTATTAACTTCTGAAAATAATGACTCGCGGGTAAAATGTCCAAAATGGCAAGCGCTAGCTTATTTAAGCAGCTCTTCGTATCTGGTATTGTATTCCGAATTGTCAAAAGTTTATGATCGGCATGTTTGCTATAATGTTTTTAAAATCTTTCCTTTTTGATAATTATGAAATCCTTTCTTAATTTCAAAAATATTTTCAGCCATTATTGAATTTGGGTTAATTAAGTTGCATTTGTTTTGTCAATTCACTACCAATCGAATTTAGACAAATTCAGCTTGTCTAACTTTGTGTATTTTGCTTTAGAGCCTCAATCAATGCCGTGCCGAAAATATATGTGAGGAAACTTATATCGCATATCCTAGGTTCGCCGTTTCTGTTTTAGGTTTTCCAGTCAACCAGCCAAACATCCAAAGTGTAAATAGAGGCCCATCCCGCTGTATCGAAAAAAGAAGTACGGTTAGATTGAAACTATGCGCTATGTACTACAACTTTCACTTTAATTCCCAGAACACCGTGCTTTTTTTTGTAAACAGAACGCAACGGAACGTTGCTTTAATATAGTTTTGCTTTCATTAAAATATTTCGTCAAAAGAATTCAAGGCCAAGAATCGTTGACTTTCGATTTTAACAATCATGATGCTTTTTTACGTATTCTTCAAATGTTTAATTAAGATTTTTTTTAATTCATGATTCCAATACTTAAAGTGAGATATGAATTTTACGGCTTTTGATCTTGATTTTTTTTCCAGCTGTGTTCAGTCTGTTTAAATTTAGTCGAGCTGGTTTTCAGTTCAGCTTTTTGGGCTGCGCTGTGGATCTGTTTGACTATTTTAGATCTCGACTTTAGAATGCTTCTGTATTTTCTATTGTATTACTTACTCTGTGACTGGTTTTGCGTAATAGTGTTTATCTGCTCCGGTGGATTCCTGTATTTCCTGGAACATTTTTTAAGAAAAAAATAACGGTGAAACGTCAAAAAGACTGTTTTCTTATCGGCTTCAATCACACGGATCCCGAAGTCCAAACAACATAAACATTTTTAAATATTTAAATATATCTATATAAAATACCAAAATTTAAATTAAAATATATATATATATATGTGTAAAATAATTTATTTATTAATTGCAATCTTAATTTGAAAAATTAATTTTGAGGAAAATTCCAACGACACTTGATTTTGTTTGTTTATTTAAAACTGTCGCACAACATATTACATTAAATGAGTTATCTGTGTAACTTATATTTTCTAAATAATTATTTAAAAAAATGTTCATTAACATGTCCACAACCAGTTACGCTTATAAAGTATGTCTCAATACATCACGTACAAACTTTGAAGGGAAGTGGATATCAGTTCTCTTTAAATATCATTTTAATTTTGAGAGTTATGAAAATCCTTATATATTATTTCTCCTGTCAACATCCCTTTTACTCAGAAAATACGAAACGCAGAACAACGAATGAGATACCATATGAAAGGTTTTAGAACAGGCTTCTGACATAGCCCACTTAACAATTCGTTAAAACATGTTTTTGATTAAAATTTGCTGAAAACTAAAAATTAAATCGGCATTGATTTCATAAAAGAAATGAAAGGTTTTCCTGAAATTATTGTTGCCAAAAAAATAAAATACCACATTATATGATGCTCATAGCAATTATTATAAAAAACACCGCACGGGTTTCTTTTATACTTATGATTAAAAAGCGAAATTGAAATGTTTAGATTTATATTTCTAAGTCCCATGGTTTTCCCGAAGCGGATGACGTCATCCTCTAATGCAGTCAAAATACGATTGTTATTTTTTTTTTCTCGCGCGTGCCTTTAGCAATCTTGGATCAGTTTTTACTCTAACTTTGATGGAATAAATTAGATGATATTTCCGCTTGACAACTAAATGTTGTTTGCAGATATTTTTATCCTTGCTTTTTCTTTAGAAGTTTAAACCTGCATCTAATAAATATTACATATTGATAAAAAATGATACTTCTCTATTATCCCGTCGACCATTTTTCATAACAAAAAACTATCGCCAAATAAACGGAAGAACGTTGCCATTGGAATATCAAAAAATAAATAAATAAATAAAATATAAGAATTTAAGGACACAATTGTTATTTTAATTAATAAAATAACTAATAAATCAGTAAAACATAATGAAAAATACACGCAAATGTCGAATGTAAAACCACCGAGGCTAACGAAAAAGAAAGGCTACCGCGGTGCTTTACGCGTATCTTTTTTTACAGACCGCCGGAGTCACGTGATGCTCGAATGCACCAATGCAGGTGTACGAAAAGAGCATCACGTCACTCTAGCGGTCTGTAAAAAAGATAAGTGGAATGCACCGCGGTAGCCTGTCTTTTTCGTTAGCCTCGTAAAACCACTTGATGACGTAACAAACACGTATAATGCTTCTGACATCCAGTAAATGGAACTGCATTTTTGGCGTTTAATCTTACAGTTTGGCGATAGTTTTTTGTTATGAAAAGCGGTCGACGGGTTAATAGAGAAGTACCTAAAAAATATTAGATTTCAGTGCGAAATCTTCGCACGGGCCCTCTGGTATTGTCCTTATTTGTGAAAATTATAATAGCTGATAATACTCCTTTTTGAAACATCACAAATAAATTATAATAATGTTTTGTATTCTACATGCATAAGATGTTCAAAAATTTATGAAATATGTATGCATCATTAATAGGTTCGGAGGGTCTCTACTCGGACTTTCCCTCTCTGTCTCGCTCTTTCACACACACAGAGAGAGAGGGAGGGGACATACTTGTATATCTTTATATTGTCAATTATTGTTTAATTTCAAAACTAAATAATAACATATAATTTTTAAATCTCTCATCTTTCTCTCATTTATTAAAATAAATATCTTCCCAATATTAAATTTTTAAAATATGTGAAACAAAATGTAATTATATTATTAATTCAAACAGTTTCTATTAATTGAAAAAAGATGAAAGACTAAAGGGCATAACTTAAATTGCCCTATAATATTATATAATTTTTCCTATCATATGGTGCGTATTATGGCGTAATTTGTTCGCAATATTCATTTGCAGACTAATTAGTAAGGCATTTAAATATTATATTACCAATTAATGATATAGAATAGAAACAAAAATGTTTCTGTTACAAATATAAAAAAGGAAATTTAAAAAGGCATTTAATATATTCCATGTTTTGATTCCAAGTTTGTTTTTTTTATTAGCTTGTAAATAAATTTAGAAACATAACGGACTAAATGCATTAAATGAAATAAAAATTACGTTAATAAAACGTTTCATTGGTTAAATGAAAAAAAATAATATTAATCAAAATTTTTACAAGCATTAATTTTGTTTTTTGGTTTGCCAATATGGCTTTTAAAAGATTAAATAATGCTCGGAAAATGCATTGCAACATAATAATATAAAAATATATTTCGTGACTGAATAGTTTTTACGACTAAATGTTTTCTGTTTTCAAAGCATTTTTTTTTTTTCTCGTTACACCGGAATCATTAAATTTTATTATTTTTAATTTATGAAATTTCCTCGAACATCTGCGTCACATGCATAAAAGTTTTATTTCATAAACAAACAAGACAAACAACAAACAAAAGATTAAAAAACAATATGATTTGAAGAAGAAGAAAAAAAAATGTTGTTAGTTTCAAGTTTGTTATTGCCATTATTTTCGATTCTTAATGCTGCCACCAGAAATAAGGATGCAAAAAATAAATAAGAAATGAAGCATAAAAGAAATTGCGATGGATTTTTTATATTTTTTTAACTACCGTGTATTAAATTAAATTTGTGCACATCTCAAAAGACATTTAAAAACTAATTTCCAGTCAAACTGTTTCCTTTTCCTTCTCTTCCTTTTTAATGGGCTATTTTGATGCCATTAAAATGAAAATAATAAAAAATGCAAAGAGCAGTAAATAATAAAAATGTAAGGAAGATGTGAATATATTAGAAATAAAAATTTTAAATTAACAATAAAAATAAAATTTGAAACTATTAAAAAGCAATCAAAACAAGCAGGAGTTTAAAAATCGTAAATATCAAGTTTTTCATTACACGCTCTTTAATCTGATTTATGAAGCACATTTAAAATAAATTCAAAGCATTTTTTTTTCTTCTTGAACAATTTTTAAACCACTAATGCTTTAATGCTGCAAAATAATTTAGCATCAAACATCTTAAATCTTTTTATAATTGATAGTAAAAAAGGTATTTTGAAATACATTGTCTGGTGGGAAGTTAATTTAGAAAAGAAAAAAAAAGAACTCTAAGTATTATAAACATTTAAGATTAAAATTCATTTCAGATTTAAATAAAAATGCGTCATTTATTATATGTATTATTAACTATTATATATATATACGTATATATATATTTAAACAGTTTTAAATAGCCCAAAATTTTAATCTAAAAATGATTTAATGATTGCACTACCGCAAAAAAAAAATATATATATATATATATATATAGTTAATATTTTCCAAAAAATATATAGTTTTTAAATTTTTCTCAAATTTTCGTGTAGTTAGCAGAGGTTAAATTTAGATTATGCTAAAATGTTAAAACTATTTGAAAAATTTTAATTAATAAAGTTAGCAGAAGTCAAGTTTAAAGGATGCTAATAATAAATCCATTTGACAAATTTTAATTAAAATCTCTCCGGAAAATTATCCGATTGAAATATTTCTTTTTAAAATAAAACAATGGAGCAATCCAAGCCAGATGTAGTCAATTTTTAAATTCAAGAACAAGTTTTTAATTAATGTTACATCAAAATATGTTATAAATAAATTCACATTAAAGATATGAATCGTGATTTATTAATTCTTTTTATATAATATATATACAGTAATCCCTTAACATTCGCGGTTTTAACATTCGCGAGTTTTGATTATTCGCGAATATGAAAATGCGGAAAAACTTAACATTCGCGAGAATCTGGTTTGATTATTCGCGATTTTATTATTATTATTATTATTTTCTCTTTCTCTTTCAGAATTTATAGTGGTTAAAGATTATTTCCCTGTTTTCTGAGTATCTATTTACAAATCAATTTTCAGTTGCCAACTAAAAAAGGAGAAAGTATTGTAGGAAAGCAAAATAATAACAACAGCAGAATACTCATTGCAACGGGATATTAGAAATGGTAAAGGGGAGGGGGGGGGGCAACGGCACCTACAATCCATTAATTTAAAATGTGCAGGTTCTCGTAGAGATGGAGCTAAAGCTGCACTTAGATAAAAAATAAAATAATTTCTGAAGCATTTAGCTGTATTTAAATATCGTATTTTAATATTGTATTGCATATTGACTCACTAACACATTATCATCTCTTTGCGATTTACAAATAGAGAGAGTCGAAATTACTTTATATAAAAACCTACACTTTTTCAGCTGTAATTATTTCTCCAGTCAGTTAATTTGAATTATTTTAAATCAATAAATTTCATATTTATGAATATGTGTGAACATTCACCTTCTACATATATGTTATACAGAATGTATTGTTAATACATATTATCCTTTAGTTCTTTGAAATGCTGTGCCACTCCAATTAAAATTTTATAGAACGTAACTCCTTTTTCAGTGTACAGCGAGATAGATTCAACATTCGCGGATTTGACATTCGCGAGGTTTTTCTAGAACGTAACCCTCGCGAATGTTAAGGGATTACTGTATATATATATATAGCATCGTCGAAACCATACTTGTGTAAATTTTAACCTCATTCCTTTCCGTAATTTTGAAGATAAGAAGAAAATTTACGTTACGATTGACTTAAATTGAATCGGTCATTTTGAAAAGGGGTCAACTCCTATGCAATTCCTATGGAGTTGACCCCTTTTAAAAATGACTGATTCAATTACCGATTCAATTCTAGAACCGTTTGCAAACGTAGAGAAGAAAAGGCGAAAAAGCAAATTGCACGGACAAAGAATCTGACGTTACACTAATTACACTAACAATAAATGTTAGAGAAATTTATTTATTCGAATTTTATATTATTAATGATAACTATACTATGAGGATTTCTGAAATTCTTAAATCAGCTTTCAAGGTTAAATTAAGAGAAAGGTAGGAAAGAAACGAGTAGGCAAATTTCAAAGGAAATTATTAAATAAATCAATTGAATCATCATGTTGATGCATTTTATAATGCAAAAATATATGCACTTCATTCTATATAATTTTCCGCGTAATTTAGTATTCTTAATTCCCAAAGAGTTCTAGAGTTATTGCTATATATCATATATATCCCAGATGAGTCTCAAAATCCAATGAAATCAAATCTCATTACATGTGGAACCAGTCTCTGGAATAAAAATGGAGAAATAAAATTATCTGTATTTTTTATTTATGTATTTATTGGGATGCGTTAGTCAGTCTTTAGTTTACCAGTTAATTTTTTTTTAATTTTGGAATGAAAATATTTTTTTTACTGTTTATTTCACAGAAAACCCTGTTTTTAACAATCATATACAGTATATGGCTGATGAAACAAGGGAAAGTTCGTAAAAATACATATTTCTTCCCTGTAACATAAAGTGTTTTACTGTCAGCTAAGGCGGCTGTACTTTCCATGGCTGTACTTTTATGTTGAAAAGCATAAATAGACTCTTTTTGTTTGCTTGTTTGTTTACAGTGCAAAACAATGTGAACCATAAAACTGCAAATTTAGTCTATCATAAAAATACACCAAAGTTCAGTTTCCTTCAATTCTTTATAAACAATATCTTTGAAATTCTTTTTAAAACAGTCTTCCTGAAAGCTTCTTTAAAACGGTTAGGCGATTTCCCTAAAAATCCAAGTTGTACACTCAATTTACGTTGTTCCGTAATGTATTTTCTTCTCTTCCCAACCTCCTTCATTATTTCCATTTGTTTTCCCAAACTTTTCATTAAGTCCCAACAATGCCCGGAGATAAATGGAGTTCCGGACTACCTTAGAGCCCAATCGATGGCATGCTCTCTCTTTTCTTCGCTCTTCTCTCTCTTTCATTAGGCGCCTCTGGATCTCAACGGACCCGCAATCACTTCATTAACTTCCGAGATGGCCACGCAAGAATTAAGCGATGGTGTTGGGAGGCGACCTTCACGTTTTGTATCTGTCAACGGTCTCAAGGTGTTTGCTCCACGAAAATAGCTTAAAATTTGAGAGTAGAATTTCGATCTAAGTTCAGGCATGTAAATTAAGCTTTATTTAGAAGCTTTGTCACCGATAATGGCCTATTTGCACAATCGAAAAAGGAACTAGAAGCTCTACAAGATAATTGTTCAATAAATGCTCACTAGTAACATACTCATAAAGTTTGTACCGAAAACTATTCTGTGTTGTCCTGTTTAAAAACAAACATACAAACAATAACAAAAAGGTTTTAATCATTTAATTTCTTTTTCTGCTCAGTTTATAACACTTCTTTTAGAAGATTATTATTCATATGCACCGCGGCGCAAGATAATGACCCTATATGTCCCCAAATTAATGAAAACAAAATGCTATGCTACAAAAAATGTATAATTCCTATTTTATAAGATGTTTAGGAGGAAGTAGCCCATAAATGTCTTTAAATCTGCTAAAATATTCAATTTTTTCTATTAAACACAAATTATCATAACGAAAAATTTCAGACACAATCTTGAATTGATGGAACTAGTCGCCAAAAATGAAAATTAGAAATTAATGATGTCACACACTTCAGGTATGTAAGTTCACCTTACGATAGTTTCGGTTATTGAAGATTCCGCAAGCTAAAAAGATTCAGCCAGAAGAGGAGACTAGGATATGGAAGTTAAATCAGAAAGTCGGTTTGTTTCTGAAATTGCTCTTGTTTTAAATCGTTCAAAGAGGTCTGTGTACAGAATCCTATCCAGAGGTAATACGTACGTAACAAAACCCATAACTTGAAAGCCACGTGTCTGATGTAAACGGGACGATACAAGGATTTGGAAGATGGCATCTACACAAAAGATGTCCGTGCAACAAATTCTGAATAAATCGATGTTCTTGGTATCAAAAGATACAATTTCTAGAAAAATAAAAGAAACATGTATCATAGTCCAACAAAAACTAAGTAGGCACTCAGCTCTGAAATCTGAACACAAATTGCAGAGAATAGACTGGACACGTACGCAAATGTCATATGGAGAAAAGTGGCATACAGTAGTATACTCAGCGACGAAAAAAAATTAAATCTAGAGGGTTCGGCCGGCAAGGTCAACTAATTGCGCGACTTACTCAAATAACCACGCAGTATTTTTGGTCGTGTGTAAATTGAGAGTTCAGTGATGATTTTAGCTGCATTTTGCTTCAATGGGCAGGCATCTCTACTTTGAACTTTCTCAATGGACGCCAAACAACCCACGTATATAGAGTTATGGTGACCACGTATATAGTGATTTACAAAGTTGTAGAGTATCATCGATTTAGTACGAAAAGACACCTTGTGGACATTAATGAGAAGAATAGAACGGTTAAAACGCGCATTTGTTTTTTCGTGATTTCTGATATTGTGACGTGACAAAACGATCTTAGAAAGAAAAAAACTAGTTATAATAATATACCTTTATTTCAGATGTTCAAACTTCTCACCGTCAGCTACAATGCATATTTGGATCCTTGTTTGAATTTCACGTTGCACACGATGGAGCATAGATAGCGACACGTTAGCACAAGCGTCCGTAATGCGTCGTTTAAGGTCCTACAGTGTTTGTGGAGGGGTCGCATACACCTGCTGTTTCATAACTAGTTGTTTCTTTCTTTCTAAGATCGTTTTCTCACGTCACAGTGTAGGAAATCCGAAAAAAGACCAATGCGCGTTTAACCGTTCTATTCTTCGCATTAATGTCCACAAGGTGTTTTCTGTACTAAATCGATGATGCTCTACAACTTTGTAAATCACTTGTTTTCCCTATCTGTTTCCATTTTCGAGTTAGGAATGCTAACTCCGCAGTTTTCCACCAGGTGGCGTCGTAGGCGGTTTCATTCAGCACCGCATGGCTTTTTTACTATACCTAGACACCATTTTTATTAATATAGCAGCAGCCGTTCCGAAGTTAAGAAGGTGGCAAGGGACTTTAGTGGGCATACTGTATGTATATATATATATTTATATTTATATATATATATAATTCAGTGGTCAGAAGTAGCGAAACTACAGTAGTCACTTCTTTTTCTAGTAGTTTGTAGCGTAATGCGCTACATTTTGAAAAAATATAATGTAGCACTAAATCTAATTTTATCTGCGACTTCAGGGAAGAAAACAAAGCACTATTCTTCTCTCTTTTGCAAAATGCCGCAACGATTTCGAATGTCAGCTATAAATTACTGTAAAAATATTTCATAATCTATTTTGTTTATTACTTACCCATCATACGTAGTATAGGGTAAGTCTTGTAATCGTTTTGAAAATCGAAAAAAAAATTTGCCGTCCGTCTGTGTGTCTGTAAACGCTCTATCTCCCGAAAAAATTGAGATAGAGACTTGAAATTTGGTATGTACTACTTAGTATGTAATAATGGGAAGAAGCTTATTGAATTTCAGTAACCTCGATTATCTGGGGCTCTTTTTTTTCGGACTCTCGAATTATTCGTTCTGATAAAAGATACATAACAATTTTCGAAATTGTTTATTTTAAGGAGTGAATATAAAAGACAATAAAAAACATAAATTTTGCATAAAGCATGAAGCCTATCGGATAATTAGTTGCCGAGATATTTGTAATCCTATTTTCCACACTCTTCGATTTTTCATGACCCTGTATTTTAACCAAATTTCAATTCAAAGATATATTTTAATTGGAAATGAGACGCTTAATCAGATGCAATAAACCGCTAGTTAATGGGATTATTGTTTTTGGAGTTATAAGGATGTTTCTTTTAAGCAATTCAGTAATCGAGCCTTTAAAGTTTATGACGTCATCAAGCCACGATTTTATTCGAATTGCAATGCATTTTATAAGTAGTTTATACATTTTTTATTTTAATATTTTATATTATGCATATCCATGATGGGTAAGTATTACGGTGGCCCCCAACGACTAGTTTTATTTTGGTTACACGGCATAAAATTTCTGAATTGTATAGATATGCATGAATATGTTATGTTACAAATCCCCAAAAAATAAATAAGCTTCAGTTTAACTGCATTTGTATCATTTATATATAATTATTATTTTATTGTATAATGTATCTCACTTATTTGTTCTAAGAAAATTATGAAAAAAAACTATCACTTTGAAGACTAACACAAAACATTTTATTGTGTGTTATCTTTCTTAAATTTTAATGCTCTCGGTTATATCAAATTTATTTTATTGCATACTGGCGGATGCAATATAACGCCATTCTATTAATTAATCCGTGTCCTGAATTTCGAGATTGAATCCTTTGATAAAAATCTGAAATTAGCGTAGTCACTACTTTTGAAACTTGGATACAAAAAAAGAACTCACACATCAACTTTATAATTTAAATGAAATTTATAGATGTAGTTGGTTGGAGAAAATAACTTTTTATAACTATTGACAATTCTGAAAAATAACATAATAAAATACTGCAAAAAAACTTAGGTGGTTTTTTTTTTCCTGAAGCTTTAGAGCATTTTATACAAAAACATTATACAAAATGTATAAGTTGTATGTACAAAAACCTTAATGTATTTTATTTGTTTTCGCCTTTGACTTTTTGATTTCTTAATTTTGTCATGCTTCCAAAAATAATATAAAAATAATTTTAAAATGTTCTTCCTTAAAAAAGTGAAAACTGTCGGGAAAAAAAACAGACAAAGGAGAGGCTTATTAGATAGCTATTTAAAAACAAATCTTTTTTTTTTTTAATATAAGAACTTAGAAAACAAAAACAGTGAAAAAAAGGGATGTCTTTAACTAAACATCCTCTTTAATTAGGAAAAAATTCAAAAAAGAAAAATCATTACATATCTGATATCTTAAGGGATGTTTTCAGAGAATGTTTTAAGTTCTTTGACATAAAAAATATCAATTAAATAAATAATTTAGTTTGTCAAAAGATGGAAACGAAAAGTCAATACTGTTTTTATTCCATTTTTTTTAACTGAAATACAATTTTTTACATACTTTTATCTTTTATTTGTTATATAAATTATTTATTCTTTTGCTTCTAAAAGTAGTCATTACGTACGCCTCATTTGAAGATAATGAGCAAGTGCTTATAAATTTTAGTTAAAAATAAGGGGAAAAACGCGTGAGATAAGAGATGAAAATAAAATTATAAAGGGTTCTAAAGCGATTCAGTCTTTAATTACAATCTTTCAGACTCTATTAACTAGTACAAGGAAAGTATGGTTTATTAATTTTAAAAAGAACATTACTCATCAGTTTTTGAGTTTGATAGAATTGGTTTCCTGTAGTTTAGAACAATTTTGACTCTAGGTTAAAGTATCTGCACAGCAAAAAAAAAAAAAAAAGTGTTGATTTTGCAGCATAATACTGTCATCCCAGCTGCCTGCGCGGCAGCGTATTACTGCTTATTTTACTGTTTATTACTGTTAATCTTACGGTATAATACTGGCAGCTGGGATGCCAGTATTATACTATAAAAGCAACACTTTTTTTTTTTTTTTTCAGTGTGAACACAATTTGGTTGAAATTTTTCTCTTACTCTTTCGTTGAATAGATCGTTTATTTATCGATCAACTTTATTTTTGTGGTCATAATATTTTGTCTCATCAATTTATATTAAATATTAAGAGGAATCATCAGTTTTAAATCTTCGAAAAATCGATTTTATTTGTTTTTCATATTTTTTATTTGATGATACAATTGTGAATCAAACAAACCAAACCGCCTGGAAATATTAAAATTTGAATCTGGTCAATTTTAAATTGACGATGTGTGTATTTTAATACCAACTGTAATTTTTTTTTTAAAACTTTGCATGCGTTTGTCTAAAAACTGTGTGTTTATTACTTGCACGCACTGTGGAAGAAAATTATTTGTGGACTAATCATTTATTTAGCACAGACACGCATAAAATGATTATTCTACAATTTCTATTTGCTTTTTTGCCAATTCAACAATGTAAATTTTATTCAGAAGCAAAATGCATGGAGAAATAGGCGTCAGATAAAAAAAACACGAAAAGTTTAAATAAAGTGTAATTACTGCTTAAAGTGATAAAAAAAAAAAAAAAAAAGGCTTAAAAATACCTTTTAATATATAAATGACATATGTTTCATGCGCTCAAACGGCGACGTCTTCGAGATCAAAATGATAAATAAACAATTTTCGCAGAGTTTTTGAAAATGATAAACACAAATCACAAGATCACATGTCTAATATAAGCAGGTGCTTAAATTGGTCAAACTGGAAATCGTGAAAATTATTATTTTATTGTTTTTTTAGTTTATAAAGCATCGCATGCCAAATTTTAGGTAATTCACAAGAAGCTGATTCGTTGCATATGTTCTCGTTCGCAAATATATTTCTATTGATTTACAGATAATGGATGAGAAATAAACTCTTGATGGAAAAATTATTTTACTATTCTTGAAATCAATCTGCAAAGGATCTATTCTATGTAGTCTAGTCAAGGCTGTAGTTTTTCTGTCATATTTCATATATGCCATGTGTTCTTTTATTCTCGTTTTAAATTTTCTGTTTATCATTCCTATATAGTATTGTAATGTTCCAACTGCCCTGGTGAATGGGATTTCATAAACACCAGAGAGTTGATCAGGTTCTATTGGACCTATTTTTCTACATACTATGTTTTTTTAATTTTGGGGAAGGTTTTGCAATAAGGCAGATATTGAATTTGCTAAGTTTAGTTTGTTAACATCTTTTAATATCATCTCTTCCCCAACCAAAGATAAACGAATAAAAATTCGGTAATAGATACAAAAAAATCCTTTATTAGCACATGTCATTTACGCGCCGATTATGTAAGATTTTGCATTATATTTAATTGCATACAAATGATACCTCTAAAGTCGTTTGTATTTTGAGAACTGCTATTCTTGAACAAATATATTCACTTTATTTAATTACATAAATTTGCGATTGAATAAGAAGAAGATTGTGCTATTCGGAAATGGTAGTACTTATAATAAAGGAGGTTTAGCAGATATGCAAATATTGAAAAATACTTAAATAGTTCATTTCAATACTCAGATGTAACTTTTTGTTCAAAATTTGCGATTTTCTTTATGTAATACAGAACGTAATGTTAATCTAAAATGCCTGAAAATATATCTAATATATCCCATAATGCAAGTTGGATGATTAGGTGAATCTCTCAATAAAACGACAATCTCGGTCCCAAAGACAAAATAAAATCTCTGTCCCCGTAACGGTAAATTTTTTTGTTCTGACAACAAAGTTAAAATTAGACAAAACGCACGCATCAACAATTAATTACCCACTATGAAGATCATGTGCATCACATTTGACTTATCTCTCACTCATACATAGTACATAGTACCATCTATAACACTTTTTTCAAACATTACCCTCTGGGCCACCTTATATATTAATTTAATTTCGGTACTTTTCGGTTAGCCGGGCGCCAGTGATATATGTACATATATACATACATATATGTATATATATGTGTATGTAGATATATGTATATGTAGATATGTGTAAATATGTGTGTGTGTGTACATGTATATATATCACTGGCGCCCGGCTAACCGAAAAGTACCTTAATTTCTTTCTTTGTGTATCATTGTAGCTGTAAATTTATCTGAAACATTTTTTTTTATTTAATGAAAAACTTTATGTGAATCTAAAATTCTTGAAAATAAATATAATATGTCCGTTGTCACATAATGCAGAGTTGATATGATTGTTTTTAGAAATATGAAATAATCATATCAATGTCTAGAATTTTTAACTTTTTAAATAAACACGACTAATTTATAATAAAAATAAAAACTCAATTGTGTAAACAATCCAACATCTGGAATAAAAATTCCAAATACATTTCTACATATTACTGAAGGCATTCAAGTCTGAATGCATTCATTAAACGTTAATTAATTTTCGCACAAAATAATAATTATACACTTTACAAAAACGAGTAAAAATGCGTAGCTTAATTAAGATTAAATTTTAATTAAGTCAGCCGATATTATCAGCAGCAAAAATTCTTTACGCCTCTTCCTTCAAATTGACAGCGACATAACGTCAGGTGCAATTTTTATTTTTATTTTTTATGTAGTATGATGTTTCAATTCCAAATGAGCCACGGACAGTTTTCCAAATTAAATTGAAAAAAGGAAACTGTGCACTTCGATATCGTTTTCTACGCGCGATGCCACCGTCTACTAATTAAATTTGCGGTAATTAAATCTTTTCACTGACGCATCAGTTGAGGGCATCAAAAAACACGATTCGTTTATCTTTCCTATTTAATTATGGATTTGCGCTCATTCATCTGTTTTATAACATTATAACGTTAAGTTGAGAAATCGTACACCAGGATTGCATGCGAAGGGTGGATATTTTTCCGATATTGGATGTGGTTATGGGAAAAGGGCGCAAAAGATCGTCTCGTTGGGGCCCCTCTTCGTAGTTTCCAATTTCTAAGTGCCCAGTGATGAGCTATTTAAGTGCAGAAGTGATATAGGAGGTGGCAGCTGAAAATTACTACCCAGCAGGCGTTCATGATTTATGAAAGCAATTCATTGTTGAAAATTACTTATGAAGAAAATATTGTTAAAAAAGTGAGGGCGTTGAGCTTGATTCAGTTAATAGAGGGAAATTTTTCTCACGTCTGCCTTCTTGGAGATTCATTGATTTTTTAAAAAATAAAATACAGATACTACTTCCTGAACTAAATGAGGAGTATTTTAACCCATTTCCCTGCTAATGATGCGAAATCGCACCATTTTTTGAAAGTAATATTATTTCTTTCGAAAATAAATGTCTGAATAAACAAAAAAAAAATTTCTTGAAGATTATTTTTTACCTAATTAAATTTGTTTTTCGTTGTCAATTGCAATTGTTTTTATATTTTAAAAAAAAAATTGAAATTATAATTTATGATTCTTAGCAAAAAATGCAACGTGACAAACATGCTAGAAAAAAAAAAATCATGTTAGCCATACTTTTGTTTTACTGTTTTATCAGTATCCGATTACATCTATTTTTTTTCTCCTATTGATGGTGTATTTTTGCACCGTTTTATAATTTTTAAACTAATAAAGATAATTATTGTGAACAGTATGACTGATTTATCATAAAATATTCGTAAGAAGCAAAATTGTAATAAAAAGTTATTGCTGTAGGGAATGCGTTAAAAACACATTTTATATATTTTTAGGCTCAAGAATCTAGAGAAGATGTCTGTTAAACGTACTTATAATTTGCTAACCATTGCTCCTAACCTCGTTTTCCTTGAAGAGGAAAAATATTTGGAAGTGTCAAGAATCTAGAGAAGATGTCTGTTAAACGTACTTATAATTTGCTAACCATTGCTCCTAACCTCGTTTTCCTTGAAGAGGAAAAATATTTGGAAGTGTCAAGAATCTAGAGAAGATGTCTGTTAAACGTACTTATAATTTGCTAACCATTGCTCCTAACCTCGTTTTCCTTGAAGAGGAAAAATATTTGGAAGTGTCAAGAATCTAGAGAAGATGTCTGTTAAACGTACTTATAATTTGCTAACCATTGCTCCTAACCTCGTTTTCCTTAAAGAGGAAAAATATTTGGAAGTGATTTTTTCTGATTCTGTCTTTCATGATATTAAATTAATCGTGCGATATATATTTTTTTTAATTCTTTAATATTATGAAAATTTTCCTAACTCCACTTAAGAAGTTCTGTTTGAAAATATTCCTTTCAGGATAGTATGACGAAAATCACTATACCCTAATGAACCCTTTTTTTATATTAAGAAACGTAAACTTTCAAAAGTTTGCTTTGCTTTCTTGAAATGTGACTCAGGATAATATAGTGAGAAATTTTACGAATACGTGATAAAAGTACCGATCTTAAATACCATATTACATTGAAACAGTATTTTGCGATGCAGAAAATTAGCTGGATGTATTTTCTCCTCATATTTCCTGTAAAAAAAAAAAAAAATTTTTAATGAAAATATATTTATTTTTGTTTTCCATTTCCAAGAGTATTTTATGTCATTTTCTACACTGAAAAAAAAATTGTTGATTTTACTGTATAATACTGGCATCCCAGCTGCCAGTATTATACTGTAAAATCAACATTTTTTTTTTCTTTTTTGGCAGTGTAGAAATTGTTTGAAGTGCATGGGTGGCTAGTTTATTAATTATCTAATGTGCGAAATTTAAAAAAGTAATTCTGTTATATTCTAATTCTATATTATATTGTTATTCATGAGCATTTTTAAATGTAATTTAACACTTTGCAGGCAAAAAAAACTGTGATCACAGTCCTTAATAGAACAAACGAGACTAAACTCAGTTACGTGATCAACAGCAGTGAAATACTACATACTGTGACTTTATACAGGAAGTTGTGTTTCATTTTATTGTATTTTTTATATTATTACCAATTTATAAAATGGATTTGTGCGATTCCAATAGTGGCGAAAGTGAAATAATTGTTGATAAGCAGTTTTGTCAAATATGACCGATTTTTTATTCAGAAATTCTGAATTCATACCAGAAAATTTTGAATAGGATGAAACCCCCAGTCATTGACACCTAACCAATAACTGACACTGCAGCAGAAATCTAACTCAAATAAGCATTTTCCTGTAAAATTCTGCAAAGTAATAACGTCATCTATGTGATAACTTATTTGTCTCAACTGTTATAACTTATTTTTCAGCTATTGTTTTTTTTTTTTTTTTCAAAAAAGGGATAGTGTCAATTACTGGAGACTTTGACCATATTTATGACTAAAAATTAATTTTTACTAATACAAATTATATATATATATTTTTTTTTCAAAATTTTGTCAACAATATTTTTTTAATGTATCTTTACTATACTTTCAAAAACAAAGATAAAAATAAAATAGATTTTAAACTTTGTAATGGTGATTTGAAGAAGAAAAAATCCTTAAAGTGTCAGTTACTGATGGTTTCAACCAAGTATTTTCTTTTTCTTTTATTCTCGGAATGTTTACCATTGTACAAAGCAAAATTAATTATTCAAACTTTCTGGTGATAACTTGGAATTTCTGAATAAAAAATTCTCCAGATTTGGCAACAGTGCTGATAAGTTATCAGCATCTATCTATAAAAATCTACATGTAATTATTTAAATCTATATGTAATCAGTAATTTTTTTTATTTACAAAATTAAGTTCTTTCACATCAATAACATTCGTAAATTATAAAGTTGATTTGCATGCGCAATAACTTGGATTTGCCCACTGCACGTTCAAAAACACTTAATTATTATTATTATTTTAAATACGCTTCAAAAACACTGAAAATACCACCCACCTACAAAGACTGCGTTGTGTAATTCGGCGTTTGTGTATCGATAGAGTATAGTTAGGAGATATAAAAGCCATAAAGCGTGATACCCTGGAGGTCTTGAGAAAATAAGTCTCAAAGTTTAAGTAACAGTTCATAATCTGAAAATTACTTCTTTTGGATGTGGCTCCGTTGCATGATTGGCAGCGCGCTGGAACTTTTTCTTTGAGTTCGAATCCCAGCGAACACTTATTTTTCGCTCCCAACCTTTTTTATCAATTATTTTATAATCACAATTGAAAAAATATGTATATTCATTGAAATTTACGAAAAATATAAATTAAATATATGTCTTGTAGCATATAAGTTCATTTTTAACTATGAAATTTTGCATGTTTAAATATTTAATGAAAAGTTTTAAAAAAAGGGGAGGGGGAGGTAGAAAATTTGTATTTCTATAGACCAGAAATTTTTGCTGCTATTTAAAATTAAAATTGTTTACAATTATTTAAATGAATAATATCATATTTTTCACAAATAAATAAAATAAAATGCGTGATATAAATCTATAATATATTATTTTAATCTTGTTTCATTATTCAATCATTTCCAAAATTTCATGACTTTTTAAAAATACGATTTTTTAAAATCTCGGATTATTGATTTTGTAATTAGAATAACTGTATACGTAATAAGTATTTTTAGAAATTCAAATTCTTTTGTTTTGTTTAACATATTTCTGTAATATTCTAATGTATTTATATAATTATATAAATGCAGTTTAAACAATAAAATTTGACATGTTTAGACATTTAAAGAAAAGAAAAGACAAAAATAAATAAATAAATAAATAGGCAATTTGTACTTCTATAGACCAAAAGCTTTTGCTGGTTTTAAAATAATATATTTACTATTATTTGCATAAATAAATTACTATTTTTCAGGTGAAATAAATTAAAATTGTTACATAAGGATACATTTATAATACGCTGCTTTAATAATTTTTAAATTGTAATTAATTTTTCTATTATAATAATATTTCAAGACATGTTTTTATTTTTTATTTTTATTTTTTTTTTATTTTTTTTTTTTTTTTTACTTTTGAATTTTAAATTTTATAAATCTCATATTCTTGTGTTTCTAATTAGAATCATTGTCTAATGTATTTAAAATAAGTTCTTAAAAGATTAAATTGCTATAAATTGTTACTACGTAGGCAGTAAATACAAAACCAAGAATCCGATATTTAAAAAAAACATACTAACAAAATTAAAATAATATATTATAAATGTATATCACGTATTTTTATTTATCTCTCTGTGAAAAATAGGATATTATTTATATAAATAAATGTAAATAATTTTAAATAGCGGCAGAAAAGTCTGTTCTAAAAGTACAAATTTCCTACTTGTTATTATTATTTTAACTTTATATTAAATATTCAAACATGCAAAATTCAATAATTAACATTGAACGTATATGCTACAAAACATATATTTAATTTATATTTTTTTATAAATTTCAATGATTATACATATATTTTTTTCAATTGTTGTCTGAAAATAGTTGATTTTTTTTTTTTTTTTTTTTTTTTTTTTTTATTGAGCATATACATACGTGCTTGATACAAATATCCGCTTATAAATCTCAAAAATAACTAATAAAAATTATTTTCGGCGCGAAAGAGAAAAAGTCCGCTGGGATTCGAAGTAAAAAAAAAAGTTCAAGATCTCAGCGCACTGCCAACTATACAACCGAGCCGCTGCCATAGGTAGTAAATTATCCAATTATAAACTGTTACTTAAACTTTGAGGTTTATTTTCTCAAGACAACCCCCCCCCCTCGGATATTACGCTTGTATGCGTCTGTATATTCATATCCTAACTATATGGATACACAAACGTTCGCCGCATTCTCTGTTGCCGACCTCGGACCCCCCCCCCCCCTTGTATGATAAAAATGTTGAAGAGAGAAAAATTAGTGAAAATATTTAACTTCAAATAATTCATTCATAATGTTAAAAAATTGTCATATTCTTAGAAAAAGGTATTATTTTAAACTCTTGTTAATAAACTCACTTAATTTGTTTTCTGTTAGATAACGTTCTGATAAGATGGACAGCGAATTTTTCAAAATATATAATATATATACATTACATTTTATATTTAGTTCAACTATTGACAATTCCTTATCAAATGTATTGTAAAATCTCATAATATTTTACTAATAAATATAAATGTTAAGGAATATAACGCTGTGGAAATAGTAAATTAATCCGTTATTTGTTATGTATGTACATATGTCTGTTTTAAAAATGAATTGCACGTAGGTATCACTTAAGCAGCTTGCTTGTTGTATATTGCATGCGGTAGATACATTTATTCTGAGTGCACCCTGAGGCCTAATTCCTATTACTCTGGTTCCATTTCCCAGCATAAATGCAGTATTAATGGAATGGAATGTTTGAAGATCATATTATATGGTAAATTTATGCTATAAATGTAACAAAACAACATTAATGGACTTCGATGACACTTTTAAAGTAAATGTAGTATTAATGTTTGGTTGTTACAGGCTGTATATATGACATTAATTTAACAGAGTACTTTCTGTTATACATATATTGTGATTGAGAAAAATCTGTCTTTACAAAACATATTATCAAATACGTACCGTGAGAACCAGATATCTATACTTCCAAGGGGATCGCCAAACATGATGCGCACAGATTTTGATGATTTTAAAGTATGTTGTAGGGATCATACCCCTAACTATTCAGGTCAAAGGTTTCCTTAAAATGGGCTTTAGTTTTCGAGAAATTTCGGGTTAAAGTTCAGCATGCATTTCAAATACCTATTAGTTCGCGCTGTCTAACAAGGTCTTCGTGGTGCAGAGCCAGCGCTGGCGATTTGAGATCCGGAGATGAGGGTTCTGTCCTCTCATGCGACTTTTTAATAAATTTTATATATTTGTCACGTTACAAATTTTAGGCAGAATTATGAATTCTGCTTCTTTGAACTTTTTGATATTTTCCTAATAAATTCCTTTACATTTTCGATTTTTTCGTGAAAATTTACAATTTATTTATTTATTTTTTTATTTTTTTTTTTGTGCAGTTTTGAAATTAATATTTCTATTGACGAAATTCCAAACTAATTTATGTCTAGATTTTGTTTATTTATTTTTTATTATTATTTACCCTTTATATTTTAATAACTGTTCTAAAATAATACTTTTTTTAACTTTATGAAATTTTAAATGAAAATTTATATTTTTTTATAATTTATGCAAAATATTTTTTATCTCGAATCTTCTAAAGGCATGTATGATTAGGTAATTGCAGCAACATATCTTGGAAGGAATAATAAAATATTAAAGCAATAACGCTTATATCCAAGTTTTAGCCAGTTATATATATATATATATATATATATATATATATATATATATATATATATATATATATATATACATATGGTGATATTTAGGGCCGAGCTGATTCAGCAGTACCATTTTTTAATAAATGTTTTTTTTTTTTTTTTAATAAGATGTGTTCTTTTCACATAATCACCGGAAGAGGAAGTTTCAGCACTCGGATTAATGACAGTCATGTTATTACCAGTAGATGGCGTGTGTACGTCTGCATAAGAACAAAACTTCATCGTACAATACAATCAAACTTTTATTTAGAAAAGTAAACGACATCATTTGTAGATCTGGTTTCACCCGAGCCATCTTTTTAGTTTAGATGACCAAATTTTATTTACAGTAGAAGCCGGATGGTTAACTTTTATAAATTTTCATTCCGAATATCATCAGAAAAACTACAGGTCACTTCGCTAATACCAGGCAGAGGTTCGATTTAACCAAACAAACACCGTTCCAGCGCCCATCTCTTCGAATGCTATTACACGAATACGTCTAGTTTGCATCAGTGCATCAAATCTTCGAATGTTCTCCGAACGAATGCTCTCTGAGGCGGAAAAAGCGACGATACATCCTTTCAGTAAGAGTAGGGATACAGAGATCACGTGAGGGCCTGTGCGCCAATCATGAGCCGGGATCTAACTGGATTCTTTGCGACGGCTCCAGAATATTGTAATAAAATGGTTTCCGCTAATTTTTGGCGCGAAGGAAGATTCTCGAAAACTCCATGATGTTCGATGATTTAGCTATGACCCAGAGTGTTTTAGTTTCATTGATTATCGTTAGTTAATTGATTCGAGAATATGGAATGATTTTGACTTTTAGGGAAAGGAAAAAAGAAAATAAGAGAAATGGTTTATCGAGTTTGGAACATAGCCAGAATGGAATTAGAATAAATGTTTTTACATTTTAATATAAGAAAAAGATATTATGATCTGGCGAATTATTTTTAATATCGGAACTTATTAAAATAAATACAGTCTTTTTAGGAATTTAGAAAACTAAAAGGGGATTATGCGGGTTTTTTTTAAAGTATGAATATTAGGGAGTTTTATAATTTAAAGATAAAGACGCGATTTATTGAACTAATTAGCAGCCATTAAAATATTGAATTTAGATATGAGATTTTTTCGGAATAAATAGAGTTAAAATATTTTAATAAACGGAGGAAATAAATATTATAGAGTAAGTTAGACTAGGATGGAATAAAAATACTTTGGCTTATCGCGATCAATTTAAAATTTTGTTATATATATATATATATATATATATATTCAACAATAGTTCAAACTCAACATCATTTTTGATTTGCACAAGTAAAAAATATTGTATTACAACTAATTTTTTTTTCATTTTAACAAGTCGATGCCATACAGAAAAATTCAACTAGAAATGAAAAATCGTTTGTAAATTACAATACATATAAAAACTAGTCGGATGTGTCAATCCCAAAACTTTCTTCTATCTCACACAGGTTTCGCATATACTAAAAATGAATCAGCACCAATTTATATCAATATCAAACTGAAGCTCAAGTTTTATTAAATTCCGTGCATTATTTCTTGAGATATGAATATCGCTAAAATCGTGTAAATCCTTCAAAATGCTGCATAGCAGCGCCACCTGCTGGGTGATTTTTACCAAAAACTAATCAGCACCAATTTATATCAGAGACTAACTGAATCTAAAGTTTTATTTAATTCCGAGCATTAGTTCTTGAGATAGAGCTATTGCGGAAATCGCGAAAAATGCTGCATAGCAGCGCCACCTGCCGGGCGATTTTTACCAAAAACTAATCAGCACCAATTTATATCAGGGACTAACTGAATCTAAAGTTTTATTAAATTCCTAACATTAGTTCTTGAGATAGAGCTATTGCGGAAATCGCGAAAAATGCTGCTTAGCAGCGCCACCTGCCGGGCAATTTTTACCAAAACCTAATCAGCGCCAATTTATATCAGGGACTAACTGAATCTAAAGTTTTATTAAATTCCGAGTATTAGTTCTTGAGATAGAGCTATTGCGGAAATCGTGAAAAATGCTGCATAGCAGCGCCACCTGCCGGGCGATTTTTACCAAAAACTAATCAGCACCAATTTATATTAGGGACTAACTGAATCTAAAGTTTTATTAAATTCCGAGCATTAGTTCTTGAGATAGAGCGCCCACAAAATTTTTGTCACATACAGACAGACAGACAGACAGAGTCACAGACAGACATTTTCTAAAAATAGTCAAATCGTGTTCAGGACCTTCTAAAACGTATAAATCCGTCGAAAACCGGAAGTCGAAAATTTTCATGAATCCAATACTTTCTTCTTGTAAAGATAGAAGAAAGTAAAAATCTGAAAAAAATCATCTGCAATGACTTTTGCGGTATTATCAGAATAGATAAAATGTTCTTTTCATCCATTTCGTTTAGCTTCCTTTGCAGAAAATTACCACGTTTGAAATAATTTCTTTTTTCAAATTTAATGCATTTTTTAATATATTTATCACAATTTAAGTATTTAAAGAATATATAATATGCTAATTTATACATTCTTCCAATATTGTTAAAACAATTTACGTAAAGAATATATTTAAAGGCGATTTTTAATGCGGAATTTGTTTACAATATTTTTGCGATATGTGTCGATGTCGGTGATGATAAATATTTTAGTATTTCAGCAGTTAACATATTTCAATATATTTAGAACAAATCAAATATTAAAAGGATATATTATTTTGTTAATATTTCTTAATCATTTAAAATTTTTTTAAATAGAAAATGCAAATAAAAATATGCATTATTTCATAAATACGATAAATAAATAAGTAAATATACATAAATGTAAACAATAATCATTTTAAAAAGACGAGATATCAAGACATAAATGAGTTTGGATTTTCGTCAACAGAAATATTAGAATAAAAATTGCGCAAAAACTACAAATTTTTCACGAAAAATTCGAAAATGTAAATGGAATTTCTTAGGAAAATATCAAAAAGTTCAAAGATGCAGAATTCATAATTCTGCATAAAACTTATAACGCGACAAATATATAAAATTTATTAAAAAAGGTTAAAAGCCGCATGAGAGGACAGAACCCTCATCTCCGGATCTCAAATCGCGAGCGCTGGCTCTGCACCACGGAGACCTTGTTCGAGAGCGCAAACTAATAGGTATTTGAAATGCATGCTGAATTTTAACCCGAAATTTCTCGAAAACTAAAGCCCATTTGAAGGAAACCTTTGACCTGAATAGTTAGGGGTATGATCCCAACAACATACTTTAAAATCATCAAAATCTGTGCGCATCATGTTTGGCGGCCCCCTTGTTAATATTATAAAGTAATAGAGATTGTTTTTTTGTTTGTTTGTTTGTTTGTTTGTTTGTAGGGGGTAATCTGTGGAACTACTGAAGCGATTTCAAAAGTGATGGTGGCAAATTGATGGTGACAATCCCTGCTCTAACATAGGCTATATTTTATGTCGCTGCAACTACTCCCTAGGGGGTGCAAGAGCGAAAAACGTTCTAAAATTTCGATTTTTTTATACTGAAGGTGTTAGAAACATGAAATTTAGCATGATAGTTACTTATAAGATGTAAATGCTCTCTAAGAACAAATTCCAAAAAAATTCGAAATTTCAAGGGTGAGGTGAGCGAAAAGCGTTCTAAAAACATTCAAAATTACAATTTCTATGGAATTTTTGGAACTACAGAACCGTTTTCAAAAGTGATGGTGGCAAATTGGTGGTGACAGTCCCTGCTCCAACATAGGTTATATTTTATGTCACTGCAACTACTCCCAGGGGGGGTGCAAGAGCGAAAAACCTTCTAAAATTTCGATTTTTTTTTATACTGAAGGTGTTAGAAACATGAAATTTAGCATGATAATTACTTATAAGATGTAAATGCTCGCTCAGAACAAATTCTAAAAAAAATTCGAAATTTAAAAGGGTGAGATGAGCGAAAAGCGTTCTAAATTACAATTTCTATGGAATCTCTGGAACTACCGAACCCTTTTCAAAAGTCATGGTAGCAAATTGGTGGTAACAGTCCCTGCTGTAACATAGGCTATATTTTATGTCAGTGCCTCTATCACAGGGAGGTGCAAGAGCGAAAAACTTTCTAAAATTTCGATTTTTTTTTTTATACTGAAGGAGCTAGAAACATGAAATTTGGCATGGTAGTTATTTATAAGATGTAAATGCTCTCTAAGAACAAATTCTAAAAAACTTTGAAATTTAAAAGGGTGAGATGAGCGAAAAGAGTTCTAAAAACATTCTAAATTACAATTTCTATTGAATCTCTGGAACTACAGAACTGTTTTCAAAAGTGATGGTGGAAAATTGATGGTGACAGTCCCTGCTCCAACATAGGCTATATTTTATGTCGGTGCTACTACCCCCAGGGGAGTGCAGGAATGAAAAACGTTCTAAAATGTCGATTTTTTTTATACTGAAGGAACTAGAAACTTGAAATTTGGCATGGTAGTTATTTATAAAATGTAAATGCTCTCTAAGAACAAATTCTAAAAAATCCGAAATTTAAAAGGGTGAGATGAGCGAAAAGCGGTCTAAAAACATTCTAAATTACAATTTTTATGGAATCTCTGGAACTACAGAACCATTTTCAAAAGTGATGGTAACAATCCCTGCTGTAACATAGGCTATATTTTATATCGGTGACACTATCACAGGAAGAGGGGGGAAGGGGTGAAAGAGCGAAAAATGTTCTAAAATTTCAATTTTTTTTTTCGACATTAGTGTGGTTTAATTAGTAATTTCTGAATTATCTGTGGCAGTAAAATTTCCTCTAATGAAAATAGGCCAACGAATACCACTTGGCATTTTTCAAGAATTACGCGAGCAAAGCCGCGTGTTTTGCTAGTACTTGATAAATGAGGCGTTGATAAAGTGGTGCAAGTCCATTTTTGAAAAAAAAAATGGTTAAAGCTAAATCTTAATGCAAATTAACATAAAATTTATGTTTTTAAACAATTTACAATAAATATATTTTATTATCAGTATAAATTTGTTACTAGTAGTAACTTTTTTTTTTTGGTCTACGATATTTCAAATACGTTGATTGTATATGACCAGATGCTATGATCATTAAGGTTAACTGGGTCAATTAGTTCAGCCATATTCGTCCGGGATTGCTCAGTTGGTACAGCATTGTCAGCTTCAGCCAAGGAATCCCGGGTTCGAATCCTGGCCTGCACTTTTTCGCTCATTTGGGAAGATTACATCTCATATAAAATATAAAGACTAAATGAGTGACATGCTTATAAGTAAATTTTATATATATAGTAATTTTTAAAATAGCTCAAAATCTAGTAAAGATAGTTGATATTTTTATAGCGAAATTGTGACCCATTACATCGCTGAGAGAATTTCGTTTCCATTTTCTTGAAGTTGAAGGAAATTGATGGAGAAAGAACCTGTAACATAAAATGGTATCAAAGACTGCTTTATTTACTTTTTTCAGTTGTCCTCTAGTTCTATCAGAACCTCGTCGTTTCAATTTTGTTATTTAATTAAGACATCGTACCAGATTCCAAATTAGATTTAAAGTTGGTATGGCAACGGATTCAAAGATTTCTTTTTTTACGTGCCTTGCAGTGTTTGTTCTTTATTCTCCGCACCCTTCATGTTACTTTGTACTATGTTCTTTTTTCGGAAAAAAGAACAGTAATGTGAAATTTTTAATTTCATTGTTTGGGGAAAAAAACTGTTTCTGGATGAAAATATTTTTTAATAGTAAGATTGGTTCTTTATACTGCTTGCTTTATTACTCAGTAAGATAGATTATAAAATCTTTTTTAGGGTTTCGTTCATCTCACGAAACCCTATTACTCCCGCTCCGTTGTCCATCCGTCACAGAACCATTCTCAAAAACTATATAACTTACAGAGTTGAAACTTTGTGTATATATCTGAATACCAGCTATGAAGAGCTCAAAATATTAAAATTTGAAAAATTCGTATTATTTTAATAAATACAGATAAAAAAGCAAAATTCTAACAGCCTTTTCCTATTAAATTTAAACATTTTTCGTTATAGCAGATGCCAAAAATTAAAAATCTACGATGAAATTCTTTCCACAATAATTAATTTTCTATCAGACGATTTACAAAAATGAAAATGAAATAAAAAGTTTCACCAATTGAAAAAAATATATGAAATAAAATTGATTGACGTCATAGTGGTAATAAAATGGAAAATGTCTAAGATGTCTCAATAATACAAGGAGTATGAGTATGTGTATGCACACAAAGCAGATTAATATCACGTCATTAGAGAAATTAAAAGAAAATCTGACGTCATATTGGAAGTTTAACGAATTTTTCAGATGTTTGAGAAAAGTCCAAAGCGAGTATCAATATGAGTAATAGAGAATAGTAAATATATCAGTTTGAGAAACATATTGAATCGTGATAAAAATCCGATTATGGAAATATTCGTATATTTTAACATTTTGAAGGTGTACAATTTGTTTAATTTTGAAATATTTTTTTAAATATCGCATTTAGTCCGCATGACGGATATTATTATGACAGAATATAATAGCGGGCTGGTTTAGATATTCGAAAAAACGAAAGAATAGACTGGTAAATTTTTAATTTATAAAAAACATGACCTTTTTTTTTTTGTTGTTGTTGCTAAATGAAATTTATTTGGATTTATTAAAGAAAGGATAAAGTGTTTTGAAAGGAATATTAAACGAAACCATTTGAGCGATCTTCGACCACACTTACCCACTTGTTTTTCTTTCTTTTTTTATATATATAATATTTATATTTATTTTATATTTCATGAGTTTTCTATATCATTTTAAGCAAATATCTCTATACGAATTATTTTTATTCATAAAAACATTCTTTTCTCCTAGTTTCGTACGTCAAATGAATATTATTAAATATATATACAATTTCTTCTTTTATAAGTTACATAAAATGTTCAAGTATTTCCATTTTAACTACCTGCTTGTGTTTATAATATTCTCCACTCATTGTGTTGTTTTTACTCTTTTCTTGTTTAGGTTCTACGGCGTCCTTCAGAGACCTGATTTTCACAATCGAACCAGAAGATGTCATAGCAGTTCGAGACGGACCAGCTCTATTGAACTGTTCGGCTAGAGGACCATCCTCACCCAAATACGATTGGAGGAAAGATGGATCTACTGTGCAGTTTATTGGAGACACCCGAAGGTAACATGACTAAAATAGAAATTTTAATAGTTTTGAATAACTGGACGAGAAATTTTATAAATACATTTCCCTTTCATAAATGTCTAATCTTAAATAAAAATCGATCAGCATTGCTTTAATTGTTCAAGTAAAGTAAATTTTAAACGAATATAAAATTAAATATATTTATTTTAAAAACACAAATTGCACAAATTGTGCTTATTAGTTGCTAAAATCAGTGTAAAAATTGTTTTAAACTCATAAAAGAGCTAAAATCCTACATGTTTCGGCTTCAAACTTAAAGCCATCATCGGGGAAGAGGAACAACACAAACGACTACTGATCTTTTAATTTTCGACACGAGAAGAATGAAACCAACAGTATGGAAAAATTTAAATAAAATAAGCGGGCACTCTTTGTTGCCAAAGAGCGAAAAACAAAACAATGAATTAACAAGGGGTTAAAAATGTATCCCATAAACCAGGTATGCTGAAAGAAAAGTTATCATTACAAATACAATCTTTTCTAATTTTAATTTCCAATGATTCCCTAATGGCGGCTTTAAATGGGTTATTGAACCTATGGATAATTCTTGCTTTATCGAAATTAATTACAATATCATTATTTTTAGCGTAAAACCGGGAGAGTGCAGTGGATAATTTTCCAAATTTTATGTCGTTTTTATGCTCTTTTAATCTTTCCAAAAACTTTCTTTTAGTCATACCAATGTAAAATATTATACTATTATTATTTAAGCTAATGGGGATTTCATAAACACCTGCGAATTGATCAGGGGGGATAGGATCTAATTTATATGAAACTAAGTCAACCAATTTTCTGGGAGGGACAGCAATAAGATGGATATTGTATTTACGGAGGGCCCTTTTAATCCTTTCAAATATAATAGGTATCTATATATAAATCTATATCTATATATATCTTTATATAATACCTATTATATTTGAAAGGATTAAAAGGGCCCTCCGTAACCCATTTAAAGCCGCCATTAGGGAATCATTGGAAATTAAAATTAGAAAAGATTGTATTTGTAATGATAACTTTTCTTTCAGCATACCTGGTTTATGGGATACATTTTTAACCCCTTGTTAATTCATTGTTTTGTTTTTCGCTCTTTGGCAACAAAGAGTGCCCGCTTATTTTATTTAAATTTTTCCATACTGTTGTTTTCATTCTTCTCGTGTCGAAAATTAAAAGATCAGTAGTCGTTTGTGTTGTTCCTCTTCCCCGATGATGGCTTTAAGTTTGAAGCCGAAACATGTAGGATTTTAGCTCTTTTATGAGTTTAAAACAATTTTTACACTGATTTTAGCAACTAATAAGCACAATTTGTGCAATTTGTGTTTTTAAAATACTAGTTAACAGTGTAGTGTCCAAATGGATTCAATTGTAAATATATTTACATTAAAAATGCAGCAACTATTTTTGTTATTATTAATTCACTCTAGAGACTGTTTAAGAGCATACGCTGGTCGCGTGAAGACATTCTCAAGTTAATATTAAACCACTGGCAGCTTTTTTTACAAATTTCTTGTTTGCATTTCAATATTTTAAATGATTTATTTTTTTTTCAGCATGGGATATCTGATATCGGTATCTAACCGGGTATCTTTTTACTTTTTCGATTTTGGTTGCAGTTTGTCGTTTCGCCTCCTATGCAAAGAAAAAAAGAGTTAAAAATCATTTATAAATAGTAGTTGCTTAGCAACCCTATTTCAAAGAATATCAATCAAAATAATAAAATTCAAAGAAAATTCAAGAAATGTATTTTTTTATCTAAAAAAATACTAGAATAAGAAATTCATAAGAATGTCAGAATATTATTGCATAAACCGTGTTTAATTTAACGTTTCTAATTTCTGAAACCTTCGAATTATTTTATATGATTATAAATATATATGTCATTTAAAAAAAATTAATTTACGAATTGTCAGATGTTAAATATTATGAAAAGTGAGATTAAAAAAGAATGATTTTCAGAGCTGACGTTGAGGCCCCTGATCTGCAGATTTACTAGTATAATTTAGAATCTGTATTTATTGTTTCTCTGATTGATTTTTTATGCATTACCTTGAAATTTTTCATTTTATTGTTGCAGATCTATCATGTCGAACGGATCGTTGTATATAAATCAGGTGCATCATACACGTACTGAGCGCCCTGATGAAGGTACATACCAGTGTGTTGCTACAATCGAAGACATTGGTACCATTGTCAGTAGACCAGCTAAGCTGCAAGTGGCAAGTGAGTATTACTGTATTTTTATAATAGACAGCGAAATGACTTAACTCTGATAGATTCTGCTTACATTTATAAGTTGGTTATGATAACGTAATAATATTCGGACCATACTAAGCGTTACATAGTGGTGTATAATATTGTTTAAAAAAATTTAATGTTTAGATTTTAAAGATATATTTTCGAATCTCATGAGTAATTACTAATAAGAAAAGTTATTCAACTTTTGATTTGCTTGAATACATCATAGAAGCTTGCTTACAGTGTATACTATATATTCATAGCATGTCAGAACTTCATAGAATTTTATTAAACAGTCCGATATCAAATTTAACTGGTCTAGACCATTGTAAGAGTTGAACATTTGTCGCAGCGTGAATTTTCACGATGAGTTCTGAGAATTTTTACAGATTTCCCCGCGATTTTTGAAAATTGGCGCGATTTTCGCGAACATTATTTAAAATTCCAATATTTTCTAACTTATAAAGAGTGTATTTAAAATTTGTATTACAACCGAAATTTATCAAAAGAAATTCACCAATTTTCCAATTTAGATTAAAAACAAAATTTGGCTCAATCTGAAAGTGGAAACCCACGAGCCCATATCTTAAATTTCCCGCCTTAACTATCATTCTATGTTCAGATACACCAGCGGGATCTTCTCTATGGTTGGTCCTGAAAACAGCACATTTACTGCTACAATTGGGCCTTCGCACGAATACTCTAATAATATTTTTTTTTTTCATTATTATTTATTTATTTTTATTTTATTTTATTTATTCATTTATTTACTTTTATTTTTATTTATTTTATTTTATTTTATTTATTTATTTATTTATTTTTATTATTTTATTTTATTTTTTTTTGGGGGGGGGTTCTAAAAGAAAGAAGTATCGCATTTTAAATAAGCATATTTCAGACTTTTCCAGAAGTGTATCTGTGTCATGTGATTTGATAGTTTAATTTGGCTGAAATAGATAAATATTTATTTTTTAACACATTTTGAAACTTCCTTAAAAATAATGTGAATTAGATGTCATTTTCATTTAGAAGAACTATTCAACCCCTAGTTCCCATAGGCTATCAAGCAAAACATATGTCTTGAAACATATGTCTCTGTGCCTTTTTCAATTAAAATTGTCTTTTTTTTTTTAATTTCTAAAATTCGTTACTTTCTCTTGAAGCATTAATTTTCAAATGCCAGAATATTATTTATTTTTTAAATTAACGAAAATTGCATTAAGCATTCAGTAATTTTTAAAGTAATTACACGAATCAGTCTATTCGTATTCCCTTGGGCTCACATAAGCTTTCCAATTATGTTAAAGAGCCTTGCCTCACGATATGCTATTGCTCTAAGCTACGTATTTTGCGTTTTGCTATAACTTCTAGTTTTAAAAGTTAAACTGCTCGCTTACTATACACGACATCATATTGCATTAGATATTTTAGAATGATAAAAATAGTTCATCTGAAAAACAAATAAAACTCTGAAATGCAATCTGTACGTGACTTAAAAAGAAATAAACACTATTCTCGAATAATATAAACATACGCTCTCACTAAATTGGAGGCAGAGCAAATATTTACTCCCGGCCAAAATTAATCTCGAATGCGGAAATCAGTTGCTATTCGGAGTAATATTCAGATTTAAATTAAATTTAAGCGAAAAATTTTTAAGCTTTCGCAGAGATTGAAGCGTGAACTTAATTATGTTGAATGCGTAATTCATATCTTAATTAAACCCCGAAAGCTTTCTAAAAATTCTAACTTGTTGCTCTGTATTTAACAGAGGTGGTGTGATTATTTTCTGTGTTACTAACTGGGAGTTTAATTCTAGATATTTGTTTCAGCGTTAAACACGAGAGTAAAATTTAGTTAACTTCTGTTCATTTTGTTACAGCTGTTGGTTAAAATATGCATTTTAGAAGCGTTGCTTTTAATCGTGATATTCACGCTGTATAATGAAAGTAATTTTGTTTCTGCTGGGATATCACAATTAAAACATCCTGCTGCGTTTAAATGGAACAGACTTGGGTTTCTTAAATGAGTTTTTACTGTCATATTAAACATTTTATGTGCTTTTTCTTTTTTAACAAAAAAGGAATTATCTTTTCTATTAGATTCGCCTCTCTCTCTCTCTCTCTCTTAACACTTTCCAAAATAGTTGAAAAATTCTTTATGAATTCAGTTTATCTGCCTGTCTGTCTGTCCGTACTCTGATTCTCGTAAATATAGTCGAATTGCAAAGAAATTTTTATATGTTATTGAAGTTTACCACACTCTAAAAACGACATTTTCAAAACTGAGGAAAAAATACTCAAATCTGAGTACGTCGCATACTCAAAATGCCTCCTAATCAAAATTACTCAAGTTTGAAACATGTATAAACTCATTTCTGAAAACATGCACACACTCAAGAATAAAACATCATGTACTCATATTTGAGTATGTCCATGTTTCAAAAATGAGTATGAAGTGACTTCTATGTGCTCATTTTTGAGTATTTCTATGTTTCAAAATTAAGTTTGAACTGATCCTAATCATTTTGAGTATGTCCATGTTTCAAAAATGAGTATGAACTGACCTCTATGCGCTCAGTTTTGAGTATGTCCGTGTTTCAATATTCTGAGTATTTCAGAATTGAAAGCACTGGGTCGTCATATTTGAAACAAAAAGTTTCATAACAAAATGAAAACATCGATTTACTCAGATTTGAAAGTGTCATTTTTCTCAGTGCATAGAATGTTCAGTATTGAAAATGAAGTGTGTGACATTTATAGTTAGTTTACAGGCACACACAAAAGAATTCCGTTACATCGAGGTCTATGGGGGGAAAATCGTTTGCGGTACATTTTAATGATGTTATGATACTTCAAACATAATGGGATCACTGAAGTGCACTTAAAACATGTTTTCTGTAGATTATGGAGTGCATAACTTTTATCGCTCATTTACTTTTATAGAGACGCAGAAACGAATTCAATTACAGGACTGACTAAGATCGATAATTGCTGAAAGTATGCTTTCCGCTGTGGTATGCATTTTTAAACATGAATTAACTAATTCTGCGTGTATTAGGTGGTGTGTATATGTAAATTCGATAGATCGCATACAGTGCTACACGAAAGAATTCGCACAACTTACCGGAAGTAATTGCTGAAAATGGATTTTTACTGAGTTGTGTGTTGTTTTAAGGTGTTTATTTAGATGTATCATTTCAATGTATGAAAATAAAAAAATTCTCAATATTCTGTTAGTGTTGGAAAGTGTTTCATAATCTACGCCTGATTCATGAATTTTCGTTCTTAGGTATAAAAGGTAAACTTTGTGGGGTTATTAATACGAAAAAGCTAAAAACAACGTTGAAGCACACAAATTATAAAACTTTAAAACACATACGGCCGTTTCGACGATACAAAGATCCCCTTCATCAGTGTAAGGTGAGGAAAAAAATTTTAAAAAAAAAGTTAAAAGGGTTCAACAGAACCACGCTCGGCTATAGCCCCGAGTACTGGCTGTAATCTGGCCAAAATGGCAAAGTAAGTGTAACCAGAAGAGCAGAAGTGACGCAACTGACAGGAAATCGCCGAAAACAGGCATCACCGCGCATCATCTTTTGGTTACACTTGCTTTGCTATTTTGGTCAGATTACAGCCAGTACTTGGGGCTATAGCTAAGCGTGGTTCTTTTGAACCCTTTTAACTTTTTTTTGTTTTTAATTTTTTTGTTTTTTTCCACCTTGCACTGATGAAGGGGATCTCTGTATCCTTGAAACGGCCGTATGGGTTTTAAAGTTTTATAATTTGTGTGCTTCAACGTTGTTTTTAGCTTTTTCGTATTAATTTTCGTTCTTGTTTTTATTTTATTTTTTTTTTTTAAATGAAACAATGGAAGCCTTTGTAATTTCAAAAAATAGAAAGTTTATTTCAAAATATTTTATTCACTCGCATAATCCCCGAACCCCTGTGTATTATTGGTATCCTCTTACTATTGAAAAAAGTGTTCAGGCAAGGAAAATTTTTTCATCAATAATATGTAGTATTTTGTGTAGGTGAAATGAGTGATGATCATAACGAATGATTTTGATATTCGAATAAATCATTCGGGGCATGGGCAAAAGCATAGCTGCCGACCTTCAATTTTTTTTTAATCAATTAAACCCAGAAATATTTTAAAAAATAAATAAATAAATTAAGAACCTGTGGTTCTTAATTTAATTAATTTTCCAATTAAAATTAAACAATCGCAATGTTATGAGGGGGAAAAATTCATTTGCTTGTCCACGCGCTCCACGGACAAGCAGAGATCTGTTCAATAAACGCGACATTCATTTCTTACTGAGTAACTAAGTTGTCCAGTTTGATCTCTGCGTATTTTGGTTCGGTTGGAATCGTGATCACAAAGTTGATGCAATTTGCATTTTTCTATGTGACTACTGAAAACATCAGTATTATTTGCAGCCTTATACTAACACAGCATACTATTGCCGACTACTGGGAAAAAACTTGAATATCTGCGAAAAAGAAACAGATTTCGGATCAAATGCGTTGTTTTCCTGCATGACAATGCTCGACCTCATACTGATGTTTTAGCTCAAGAAAAACTGGCGTAAATACACAGAGCAATTTTTAAATATTCTATGCTTACAGTCCAGGATTATCACATATTTCGATCATCGAATAAGGTACTTGGTGGTCATCAATTTTTATGTCAATGCAGTCGTCGAGGTATTAATACGCAGTGGGCTTGACAACCAGCCCGCTTCATTCTATGATAATATAATTTAAAAAAAAGATCTACCAGCTGAAAAAATATGTTTTTAAAATATCAGGTTATGTGAAACAATAATACTGTATTACAAGGTTTGTATCTTTTTTCAATAAATTAAAAAAAAATAATTTTCTGGTTTATATTTTATTGACCCTTGGAGACCACTGACCAGGCCCCTACCTACCGGGATTCGACCCAGTTTGACGGGTTTGAGTGCCTGGTCATTGGGGCGAAATTCGCCTGATCGCCCTATTGGGGCGGTCCACAAAGACAAGTACCCAGTTCAGCCAATCAACTGAGTCCGGATTTTTCTGTGTTGTTCACTCCTAAATTTAAATGTTCTGAGATCTGACGCCGCACACCACGTACTCGTCATGACAGTTGAAATGGGGCTGGACAATTTAGTGCCGAAACGTTGGTACTGAACTTAGCTTGAAAAAGGGGAGAGAATTTTGAGGGAAACTAAATAAAGAAATTAACTAGATAATGAAACCACTGAAATGAAAATATAATCAGCCAATAGCTAAGTCGTACCATCGGGGAAAATTTTTGGGCCGAGTTGCAAGGCAGACGAAAACGCTGCGGGGGCTGACGGGACTGCGCCTTTCTACCGTACCCCACTTGGTAAAAACTGGCTCCGTGGGCTGTCCCATTAGAGCGGGTCCGGTAGCTTTTGCGGACAATGTCCAATTGCACCTAATAAAGAGGCGAACAGTCAAAAATAAAATGAATAAAAAAACTGCTGCTAAAAAAAAAACCCTTGTGCTACCAGTTGAGGCCGGCCATTGGCTCGTCCCAACCGGCAGCACGAGGAACTGCAAGGGGAACCTGGAAGAGAAGAATGTTACATTTTAAACTGAACTTATTCTGAATTACACTTTAACTACATTATTGAAATTAATTTACTTTTATTGTGCTAATTGACTTGGCTACCCGTCCATTGGGCCCATGAAAGGTTGTTAAATAATTAACAATTTGTAATTTAAAATATGTACTATTGCCGTTAACTGACTAAACCATAATGGGTTGTTGTTGTTGTTGTTGGTTTGGCCCAAGAGCCCGGTTTTGCAGCTTTTTATTTCTATATAGCTGACATGATCCATATAACTGTGAAACTAGTCTCCTAATTTTGAACCAATTCCAGATGAGAGACCTGCATCTGGATTGGCACCCCCAGAGGTAGCGCTTATATAGAACTTGGAGGACATTAGAGCCACGAACAGATTTAACGTGCACCAGCTCCCATTAACGTACACGGTCTACTTTCCATACTTATCCTTTATACTTATCACCTCTTTCCTTCTTCTTCTTCTTCTTTCTCATCTGTCTTCTTCCCCTTCTTTTTATAATATTTTTTAACACAAGGACGGACAAACAGTGCCGGGGGCTATTATAAGCTTCTTACTGTGTCATGGTGCACAACTTGCTGGACCGTTGATGACATGCGTCGTGCTGGTTATTTTATTGACCCTTGTAATTGTACTGGAAGCATCAAAGAGAATGTATGTTCTAAAGATGTAATTTGCTAAAAAGGCCTAACAAAGTAGATTTACTGTAGATTTTTAATTTAAATTAATCTATTTTCGGAAAAATTAATACCAGAGCCACAGACAGATAAATAAAATAAAAATGAATAGATGTTTCTTTAAAAAAAATTAAAGTTTTCACTACATTTTAAGTAATTGAAATTCTACTAGTATTTTCTCGCTATTTAAAATTTTTATTATTATTGTTATATATAACTTCTATATAACTAAAAACGATAGTCTTCACTCAGTTTAAAAATATCATGAAAACTTTGTTTTAGATTTGATGCTCTGCTAAATGTAGAGCGTCACCAATATGTTACTAATTTGTAATATGATTCTTGTTTATTCTTTATTCAAAAAAGTTAACATTTCCTTATAACCTTTTTCTATATGCTACTTCAAATCATAATTACAAATATATGTTGCTAAGTATCTTTCCGAAAATTCTTGAAATCGTGCCTTTAGGGTGCAAAATTATTTAATCTGTAAGTTTGCAAAAGATTTAATTTTGAAGCTTCACACATTCTTCGCTTGGGAAATATGACACTTCAGACTTAACTAGCGAAATACTTCAACTCTTCATGTAAATATACGTGAATATGTCTTCCTTTAGAAGCCGTTTAGAAATATTTATTTATTCAGTGATTTCTACATTAAGATTTTATATGCTAAATACATAAAGAAGCTTAGTTTATGATTTATTTTCTTGACTATGTAATATAAATTCTTTGATCCCTGTTTCTTCCTTTCGTGGATAATTTTTTTCTACAAAATATATTGCTTTCAAGAATTTATTCATTAAATCTGTAATTAAAATCAAAATTAATCATCAATTTCATTCTGTTGCTGCAATAATTCCTATGATTTTTTTTTTTTTTTTTTTTGTAAGTTTTAATTTTATCCTCATAAGGAATGGTAAACTGATTTATTGAACAATACGTGATTGATAAAATATTATGCTCTAACAACTTTTTTGATAATGAATTAAACTTTAAAAATATTCTATCCATATTGAAATGGTTCTTCTATTTGCACAAATTATTTTGCATCTAAATGATTGTCCGGTATTTAAAAAATATGGTTTTATACCTTCACGATTATTAATTTCAAGTTATATGCATAATTTATAACGAATAACACAAATATATGAATATAATAAGTATTTATTTAATTTTTAGTAATCAACCAGCACATGTGCATGATTTCTACTGGAGCTTTGTCACGAGAGTAGCACAATTCTAGGATTTTGTTCCAGATGTTGCTTAAATAATAATAAGCCAAATCCCAATTTTGTTATTTTATTAAGCCTTTTTATGTGGATATCTGAGACGAGCCACGACAGCAATGAATTTGTAATGAAACGTCAGTTTTTGCAAGTTTTGTGAAGGAGGTCCTCATCTGAAAGGACATAGAAGTTGTTTTATTCTCTATATATATCATTACCTAGGGCTATCCTCTCCCAATATGTAATAATAAATTTTCTTAAAGCAGTACGTTAGCAAAGAGGTACCTTGCTGATTTTTTCTTCTTTTTTCAAAATATCTTCACATTGTTTGCATCAACGACTCCTTAATTTTTGCCTCATCATTAGTAATTTATCCTCTGTCAAAGCAACATTTGGCTAGTTTTCATATCCTAAGAAGTTAGAAACTGTTCCGACCGACACTTTATGTTTGTAACTGATTACTGGTACAATACTAGTCTTAGGTCTTCCACTTTTAAAGTTACCCCAGAGCTCCAGCAAAACCGCTTTTCTCTCTTCTGGCATTAATTTGCTTTATTTCAGTATAGCTCTAAGTGTGTAGAGGGGGGAGAGAGAAAACAACTAGACATATGGTATAGAAATTTTATTTTATAGAATTTAAAGGGTTAAAAACCGTTATTCCCACCTATGTCTCATTAATCCAGTGCAAATTCATAAATCTGTAATCATTCCGATACTCAGGGAGTATCAGTTAATAAATTAAACGAAAGCTGTGTTTGCAGTTCTAATAGCTTGCTGGTTTGTATATTATAAATTTCAGCTAATAAATTGTACACTTCACCCCAGTGGTAAAGAAAATAAAAAATGGGAATGGTTGCTGAAACAATGGTAGAGAATATATAACAGGCTGCAACCCCTGCAATAAATGATTTGTATCCATTTGTATCTATTCGTATTTCACCACCTATATCAGGAGAGAATGGTCACATATTGCAAGAGGAGGATCTGTGGGGTCCTGACACCTCTCCAAAAGAAAAGTAAAATGTTTTTAAGCGCTTTTTTATAATTGTTTAATCATTTTTATTTGTTTATGTATCTATATATGCAAATCTTTCTAACCAAGTTCCTTAAAACTAAACTTTGCAATAACTTTTGTTTATTTGAGGTATGAACATTCGATTTTTTTTAATTAATTAGCCTTAGAGTCTTAGATGCAACCATTGTATCTATCACTGTTTATAAAAACTGCTTGCAATCCTATGAAGTTAATACTTCAAATTTTCATGGAGATTAATTAAAAGCTGAATGCATATTGTAGTGGGAAAAATGGGCCAAAGAAGGGTTAAAATCTATCTGATGTGTTGTCACGTGGCGAAAATTTCTTTCCAGTTATAAACAATTTACTTGTAACTTTAAACCCCTGCCGTTACAGCATATTCAGAACAGAGTTTTTCTGCTTAACCTCTCAATGTATGGTGTATAGTTGATAAACTACATACTCCTTTTTTTTCGCATGTATCAAATGGAGCTTTTATTTCCAATTACAGCAGTCGCAGCCTTTTGTATTTACTCTATCACTGATTCTAAACTATAATCGTCAGGGTAGATTTCTGTTGTACATGTTTAAGAAACCTACCACATATTTTATTGTTTGGAATTAGTGGTACAGAAAATATTGGAGGCTGTGGCCCTTGTAATAAAGGCATTCTGTATCAATTTGTATACATTCATATTTCACCACCTAACATGAGAGAATCGTCACAGAGTGGGGAAAACAAGACTGATGTGATCGGTTTTTGGAGCTACTACACCAATGATAAGTTGCGTTCAATGCAACAATGATAAGCTACGTTCAATCCAACAATGATAAGCTGTGTTCAATTAAATAAAAAAGTAATGCATTTAAGGTTTAAAAAGGTAAATGGTTATGCAACTGATTTTCATTCAGACGTAAAATTTTGCAATTTCCGTCAAAAGAAGCGTTGGCTACAAAACTATTTTACACCTCAATTCCCTAAGAATTGAAAAACCTTTCTCGGGTAATTATTTGACTGCGTCATAATGCAAAACTATTTGTTCTAAAAAAAACAACTAGTTTAATATGCGTTGTTGATATCTGTACTTATTTGATGTTGATTTTATTCAGGTCTACCAAGGTTTGATGAACAACCGTATGATATCACTGTTTATCCTGGTCAAACTGCCTACTTCCCGTGCTCTATCCAGGGACATCCACCTGCGGAAATTGCGTGGTTGAAGGATGATCGTGCCATTCGGATCGACATTGACGAAAGAATGACACTTCTTCCTAGTGGTGCATTAGAAATCCGTAGAGTACAGACTTCTGACAGTGGAACGTACAAGTGTAACGCATCAAATGCTGAAAGGCACAGAATCAGTTCAACAGGAACGCTCACAGTTAGTTTAGATTACTGTGAGTGATTTTTTTTTTAATATCAACCCTTTACTACATGATTTCTTAAACCTTTACAAAAAAAAATACTATTTGACACTATCTGATAGGTGTAATAGTTGGGGCGGGAGTGATATTTTTTAAAACATTGCTTCAAATGCTTATCAAATTTTTGAATTATATCGTTCGTACCCTAAGTGGCACGTAAAGTACAATTTACCAAACAAGAAAGGTCTTTCAACACGAACTTCTGAACTTCAACCAAAATTTTACCGGCATAAGAACATGTCTAAATGTAGCCATATCTTTAATATTAGCTGCTAAATTAAAACTGGAAGACCATAAAAACGTATTTAAAAACTGCGCAAAGTTTCCAGGAAATGACACTCTATCACCCGTGATGTTATTTGTTGAATTATATTTATTTTAAATGAGGGTGAGATGTTTCAGCATGTGAAAAAACAGCATGTGTTATCTTGTAGTATGGAATAGTAGTTAGGATCAGAAATACTATAATCGGAAAGAAGGAGCATTTGAGTTTCTTTGGACATTCAGGGTCATTTATTTTTGTGCCTGAAATCTTCGAAATTACTTGAAAATCAACTTTATTTTCTAGAATTTATATTAATTTTGCTCCTCTTCCTATCTTGAAAAATATGTAAGGGGTAACTAACACTATTTGACCTGCTCCGGAAGAAGTCATTTGACACCCAAGGTTGTTTAGATTTTAAGAGTAGTTTGCATTCAAATATGATCAATTAATTGCAATTTTTTATTATAAGTGCAAGGTGCGTACAAATTCTAATGTATTACCTGTCTAATTTGCATTCCTTTGTCGATAAAGTGTATATACAATCTATGGTTTGCAATGTAGGACAACGACGCACTCCCACCTCCACAATTTAAAGTTTCTACGCATAAAAGATATTTAAAATTTAAATGTAATTCGGAGGATTATTTTTTTGTTTTATGGCCGTTTAAATGTTATGCTCCCCTTCTTCACGATTTCTGATTTTTTTTCCCCCGTAAAGGTGGACAAGTTGACATGCTACGATTATTCCTCGGCTTGTAAAGAAATATTTTTCGATTCCTCATTGTAATCTCTCTCCCCTTTCCCAGATATTCATTTTCAGTATCACATTCTATCTCCAAATCGGTTTCTGCGTTTGATGAATCTAAATTGAGCGTTTCCTTTATTTTATTGTTAAAGCTGTTGGTGGCATCTTCTATTTCTCTGCCGTTTAAGGTTACATTTAGCGATGAAAATCCTATTATTTTTAATTTTTTTACTGCTTTCGTATTGATATTTAGCAGTGGATATTCTACATACGCGATACTTTAATATGAATACAAGTCACTGTATTTTTTTACCCAAATTTTGAGAGTTCGCGTTGAAAGACCTTCCTGTTAAGCAATGTGGCAGATATGATAAACTAACGCAACTACAAACAAAAAGTTCGGAAACTGTGCTAATATCTCCAAGATAGACTGGAGAGGAGGTAAGGTGGACAATTTGACCGTCGTGTAGAGGCAAATATGGCGTAAAATGGGGCAAGAAGTACATTCGCAGTGCAGGGTATTTCCTGAAAATACACATTGAACTGTAATCGTTCGCGTTCGTCGAAAGCAGATATGGCGTTTGAAAAATAACGTAATAATATCAAATACTGATATTGTTTGGAGAAATTTCCAACAAAAATATTGAACATGTTGCAGCAGGCATACGACGAGAGAATTGTTTGTCCTATGACGACTTTTAAAAAGACTCCGTTTGAAGAGTGCATCTAAGGTTGAGGAAGCTGTGACGGACGCAATGAAGAATATCTCGTTCAAATGCTTCCGTAAGTGTTTAAGCAGCTTTACTGGCGCTGGCCGAAGTGTACAGCTGCAGAAGATGACTACTTTGAGGATGGCTGTGTTTAACACATAATACTAATAAATTATATCCGCTAGGAAAGTCAGTCTCCGAACTTCTTGATTCTAGTAAAAGGTTATATATTTGCCTCATAATATTTTACTTTCTATCATTAAGTATTTATCACTAAAGATTACACAAAGAAAATCTTATCACTAACGCCTGATTCACTCATATAAGTATTTATCAGTAAAGATTAAACAAAGAAAATCTTATCATTAATGCCTGATTCACTCTTCTATGTCCTTATAAAACAAAATATACCATAATAGTGCCATCAAGTATAAAGACTATCTTGGTGTCGTTTAAGGGGCACAGAAGCACGGGACCATTGATTGCTCTAGAAATTAAACAAGGCACACAATGTGAAAATGCATGGGGAAATATATAGTATTCATCGACATGGGAATTATTCAAAAAACTTATCGAATAACTTAACCACAAATATTTAAACAAATACGTGAAATAATGAAGCCGAAATTTATACAATCACTAACTTTTAATTAACAAAAAGTAAATAAAAATAATAATTAATGGTTTGAGCTCATTTAACTCTAAATAGCTGTCTGTAACAAAATCAACATAGCATTGTAGAAAGGTACTTCTACGCTCTCCTTTCATACATCACTGATTGCGCTTCCACTTGAACCGAGTTGAGCTGTAGACAGCTTCTTGACCCCACATACATATATATGATTAAACAAAAGCAGTGAAGCACTCATAATGGATGGTAGATAACTGAAAGGTTAATAATTTAGAATAAGAATCTACGACAGCAATAAAAATAAACATTCACTTTTATCTTATTTTTGTTTTGTTATTTGCTGATGAGATTTAAGTTTTCAAAAACTTTTTTTTTTACAGCTGAAGCCAGCAAAGTGTCTTCCCCACAGTTCATAGCTGCTCCCCGAAGCACCTTCGTTGTAGAAGGGCTTAGGATTACACTTGACTGTGCAGCAAATGGAAACCCACCGCCGAAGATAACTTGGCTTAAGGACGGAGCTACAATAGATTTACAGTAAGGCAATCACTTCTCAAAAATTTCGAAAATAACTCTCATTATCTCTCTGAGTACTGGCATTAAACTAGAAATTAACATAAGAGATATACGATATACTATAATTATTCTTAACTCAATCAACTGATTGATAAATCATACGAGTAGTAAAGTGAAGCCAAAGGTTCTGCGTTTGAGTCCCAGCCTGGACACATTTTCGCTCAGATAGGAAAATTAATATTCTTATCATAATATGTAGGAATATGTGTTATTTTACATAAAAAATAATAAATAAAAGCAGTGGCGCAGCCAAGGGGGGGGGGGGGGGTTTGGGGGTTAAAACCCCCCCAGAGCTAAAAAAATTACTATAATTGCCGCTTATATGAATCAGAACAACTAAAGTTAAAATTAAGTTTTTTGGCCTTTCCGCCTTGGCAGAATCCACCGCTTTCTTAAATCAAATTCTATTCAACAATGTGATTCAATTAAACGGCGAAAATTCTACTTAAAACTGTGAAAGCGCATATTACACGCATAGGTTATGTCAAAACTTGACTTTTGGACTGCGTCACTTTGTCGAGACGTCTTATAGTAAAAGATGGGTCATATACTCTCAGAGAGACGCTTTGAGTTATATAGTATACAGTGGTCTGTTTTTTAATTGCATTTCTGTCTTTGTTCCACGTTCGAAACAATAACAGATCATCGAATTCCAGAGAAAAAAAAAACATACACATTGTAAGTCTATCTCAGTTTCAAGTGGCTTTTTTTGCGTTTTTTGCTCTCAGTTATATCTAAGACCAAGCTATGTGCGTACCCAGGAAAAAAATCTTTGCAAAAGTAAGAATTTAAAAAAAGTACTTAAAGTTATAAAAAGCTATTTTTCGATTATGAGCAGATTTTTGCAATCGGTGTTTCTTTCGAATCATTTGTTTCGTAGGGGGTCCAGGGTTCGGAAAAACTACTTTTTGTTTGTAACGAACTACAACTACAACTACTTTATAAAAAATGTAGTTAACTACAACTACAACTACTTATTTTTAAAAGTAGCGACTACAAACTAGTTTCCAAAAGTAGTCACTACTTCGCTACTTTAGTAATCATCGCTAATTAAATACACCGCAAACGATTTTTCCCGATAGACCATAATGTAACAGAATTCTTTTGAACGTCCCTGTAAGCGAGATATAAATGCTACACATTTCATTTTCAATACTGAACATTCTATGGTAAAGTTCAATAACATATAAAACTTTCATGGCAGTCGGAGTATATTTATGAGAGTTAGAGCACGGACAGACAAACAAAGCAAATTCATAGAACCTTTTTAATTATGTTGGAATTTTTTTTTAAAGAGGAAATTTGAAAACAAAAATTGTAACAATCTTACACATTTATGAGAGTGATGTAGCACAGTAGCGCTTAGAATCCTGCATCGGGTCGGGTTACCCGCTTTTACCCCGACCCGACCCGCCGTTCGGGTCGGCTATATTTTCCCGTTGCGGTTCGGGTTCGGGTCGGATTGACTTCAAATTTTTTGTTGCGGGTCGGGTTGGCTTTCATTCTTTCGGGTTCGGGTTGGCTTTTTGAATCTTGCGGGTCGGGTTCGGGTTAACCCGGTTTTTTAAAAGAATGTCCAAAATCTTTTTTCACATTAAAAGTCTATATAAACCGCAGATCACAGTTTCACAAAAGCAAAATGCGTGCCTGTCTGTTTTGTTAATCTTAGAATTCGTATCAGGAAGTTAATATAAACATACTTTTTCAACTACTGGTACGATAATGGTTATAACGAATGCTCCTGCACAGCTGAAACATTTCTGCTGAATAGTTACAATTATAATTCTTGATACTTCTAATTTTGTTATGGCAAAAAACTGTGTGATCGACAGGAAGACAGGAAACGATTATTTAGCGTTTTGCTTCTTATAGTATTTCGTTATAAATGGAAGTTTTGAAACCGCAACTAATTTAAAAAAACATTTAAAGATTAGATTTTTAGTTTTATACCGTTTAGAGTCCTGCATCGGGTCGGTTTACCCGCACCCGACCCGACCCGGCTCTAGATTTTTTTTGTTGTGGGTCGGATTCCGATCGGGTTGACTTCCACTTTTTTACTGTGGATCCGGTTGAATTTCATTATTTCGAGTTCGGATCGGTTTCGGGTTGGGTTTTGACTCTAGCGGGTAGGGGTCGGGTTGACCCGAATTTCAAAAGAATGTCCAAAATATTTTTTCAGGTTAAAAATCTATGTACAATAAGACCTCCATTCTGGTTTTTCTTCCAAAAGGCGGCCACCTCTATTTAGCGCCACTTTTTAATTCCTAAAATTTATATATTTGAAAACGCTTATATCTCTGAATAGCGGCCACCTCTAAATCTAGACACACGTAACATGTGCAGAAGATTTTTTTTATATAGAAATAAAAACAACTTAAATTTTTTCTATTTATTTGTATGCTTGTGGGGGGGGGGGGGGAGAGAAGAGTAAATTATGGGAAGTTAGGGGACAATTTAGATAGTTACTTATATATTATTATTAGGTAGAAACAAATGTGGACATTTTTTTAAAATAAAGAGTTTTAAATATTTGAAACTGTATGCTGGAGGAGGGGCAAAAAGGGAAGCGTAAATTTTGGGGACAAGGAAATAATTTTTATTTGTTGTCATTAGACAAATGAGTGAAAGATTTTATTTTTGTATAAAAATAAAGATTTAAAAATATTTTAAACTCCTTTGTATGCTACTATGGGGAAGCGTGAATTTGAGAGATTAGGGATAATTTAGAGGATTTATGTTTAGATAAATCCATTCTTTTTCTTTTTTTAATAAGGATTTTACATTTCTTTGCTTGCTGGGGGTGGGAGGCAAAAGGTAGAAGAAATTAGTCAGATAAAGATTTAACATAGCCAGACGACTATATTTTGGTAAAAAAAAATCGTAGTCGTATAAAAATACATTATATTGAGAAGATTTCTATGGATTTAAATAACAGTACACGAAGTTTCTGACACCCAAACTGTGAAAATGACAGCTAATTTGTGACTGTGCCCGTCGTCTATGGAGAAATATATGACACTGCAAATGAGATTTGTCGCTGACGTTCGTAAATTGTTGCAGAGAACATATTTCGCACGAAAGAAACGAGTTATAATCATGTGATTTGAAGATTGGGACCTTTTTTCCTCCCTCCGAAAGTAGCGTCGATGCGCGCTACAAACTACTGATATTTTGTATCGCGCTACTCGCTACACTACACTTTTTTTAATGTAGCGCGCTACACTACAAACTACTGGAAAAAGTAGCGGCTACTGTAGTTTCGCTACTTGTAGCGCGCTACTTCCGAGCCCTGAGGGGGTCTGTACACAAATTTAAAGACTATATTTCATTTGTTGGTAATGTTGCAACGACCTCTTGCTTATGATGGAGATTCGTATATTTATCGTTAAAATTTTATAAATTAGTTGTGGTTCCTCTTTTAGCTATTTTTAATTCTATCGCGCTTCTAATATTGTAAACGCTGTTTAAAGGAATCATAACCAACGTAATTGCGGAGAAAAGCATTATGATTTCATTCATTTAAAAGACTGATTCCATTAACCGATGATTCATATAACCGGCGACCATCTTTATTATAAACTCAACCCCCCCCCCCCCTAGAACCGAATTCTGGCTGCGCCACTGAATAAAAGTAAGAAATTCGAAAGTAATTCAGCTTCCTAAAACTGCATTTTTATAAAAACAGAAAAAATAACACTGGTCCATATATACATTGAAAAACTTTTTTTCAAAGTCCTAGAGCAGTGATACTCATTACGCGCCCCTCGAGTTCATTTAATGTGGCTCTGCAACCGGGGCACATAATTAAAATATGAATATAAATAGATACATATAAAAAGAAATTTTGTAAAACATATTTTTTAACGAGCTCATCTTGTCTTTAAAATCTGATATAGTAAAAATGTAATTAAAACAAACAATTATACAGAACATACATTTGGAACTTAGTTGCAGAATATGTTCTGAATTTAGCATCTTGAATAATATCTAGTAGAAAAAATATTAAGCCTTTTCGTTCGATATATTTATGTGAGAGGGTATTTTGTCAATTGAGAATAGATAGACATATAGACAGATACAACGTCCCCAATGACAAGTAAAAATCTTCTGCATAATTGAAAAAGTTATGTAAAATTAATTTTGTAATAATTATGTGTGTTCATATTACATATTGCTAATATTCACATTTAATAAAATTATTATTAATTGCATGTAACATTAAATTGTAAACATTGAAACATTGGTTAAAAATTAAAAATTATGTATTAATTATTAGTATGTAATTCATTATGATATATACACGTATAACTCCAAAAATAACAGAAGTTCGGCTCTAAGCTCACTTTTCTACGAAATTTTAGTGAGTACGAGTGCTTTAGAGAATACTGTACAGTCTTTTCCCTTTTCTTTTAAATTATTTATTCAAAAATTATTCGCAATTACATCATGCTGAATCTATCTTATTGAGCTACATCAGCAGCAGTTGAGTTATTTGACTTAATCACAAAATTACAAAATAACAATTTTAGAGCGAAAAATAATCATTGTTATTTAAATATTCCAGTACATGATCATACCTGCTCTAAAATGTTTTTTAAATAGTCATATATCTGTTTTCTAACATATTATTTCTATATAAAATAACGATTTCTTACAAGAGAAGCTCTCTTCGCCACATTAGTAGCATGCCAGTATCTAACAGTGTGAAACGCCTGATAGTGTTTGTAATATTCAGGCATGTATTCCTAATTTGTTCCTAGTATCGTCCTAATACATATTACTACCAAATAGTGAATTTTGCGTCCTTCGTTATGTGAATATAACTCCTGAAAATCGTTCTTGATACACAGGAATTTTTTCCTTTACTTCCTTTTACTCCCAATTATATTAAATCGGGAGCATACTCGCAGGTATGACATACCCTGAATGCGTACTAAAGTTGAGACGGGCTGAGCACGAACCCGAACTGGACTCGGGCTTGATTTTTATAGCAGTCTTTGGTCTCGAGCTCAGAGTAAAAATATCACTTATTACAAATTGAAAATAAGTTTTAAAAAAATCTTACTATTTGAGAAACAAGAATACATTCTAAGTTTTTTAAAGTATTTTACGATATTTTAAAAACAGTTTCAAAGGGGATTGAAATGTTAGTGACTGGATATGAAAAGAAATATTATATTTGATACTGAAGTCTTTGCATATCGTCTATGTTAGTAATATACAAGAAGTCGTGGGATATCCATTGTATATCCTCGCTTTCTGTTTGAAGTCCGTTTCCAGAATTACTGGAAAACAGAACTCATATCTTTCTACCATAGTTGTACAATGGTATTTTAAAAAGATAAAAATTGTAGCATTTGCAGATTTCTGGCAGTGGTTGAATATAAATGACAAATTTGCTATTTTAAAGAGATTTCCAGGGACATGAAAATCACGAAACGTTCTCATGAGGGAGTATTTAGGGTTAATACTTATTTTTATGTAAGAAAACATTTTTAAATGATAAAATTAATATTAAAACAGTTTTAAAAGGTTATTAACAATTTTCTACTGCATACTTTCGGTATCGGGCTCAGGCTCTGATGACATAAAATTTGTTGAGATCGGTCTTCGAAAAAAGAGCCCGAACTCATCTCTAGTGCGTACGGTTTTTACATTTGCCACTACTGTTTTATGAAAAGCAATCTTCCACTTATTTTATTGCAGAATTTATAAAAATTGTCTGCGATTAAATAAGACGGGGATAATTATATTTGGAAGTATTCGTGGCAAAATAAACACCATACGCACCCTGAATAATGTCATACCCTACTCATGTGAGTATTGATACATTCAGTAGACTTACTAACAACTAAAATTAAAAAAAAATAAAAAATCACTATCAGTTTCTTGCTCAACATTTTAATTTTTTAGGGAAAGTTCTGATGATCGGCATCGTATCGTTGGAAGTGGCAGCCTGACAATCGATCCAGCAAAAGAGGGAGATGATGGAACGTACATGTGCAGAACTGAAAATCACGTGGACTCTGTAGATGCCATTGCAACTTTAGAAATTCAAGGTGAGTGTCATGTTTTTGCTAATTCAATCACTGTTTAAGTTTTATATAAAAGTTGTAATGGTTATTAATTTTTTTAATTAATTTTTTTAGATTAGTTAATTATTTTTTAATACTTTCTTATAAAGCCTTTTCGTAAATTACTATAGACCGTTGTTCTTCTTAAGTGATAATTTCACTTAAAGTTAAGAGACCAATTAAGAGTAAAGTTAAGTCTTAAGTCTTAAGAGTAAAAGTTTTAAAAGAATAGCCCAATTGCTATCAGTAGTACCTGTTAAATATCTAAATTCACTATCTTTATTAATGGTACAATTTAATTATTTCTCACAAATATGAAAATCATCCAATCATCAGATTTACAGCTTTTGGATACATTTAAACATGTGGTTACTTCTCTATACAAATAAAAATAGGAATAAAAAATGAAATGTTTAGTTTTTAAAGAAATGTTTGAATTTAAATTACCATTTGTATGGTTAAAAATTGTTGTTGTTGTATTTGGGAAAGATTTTTTTTTTTGAAATGCATCAGATATAATCATTTTCTGGAGTGTAAAAAAAGTACACTGCAAAAAAAAAAAAAATAAATAAATAAAATAATAAAAAAATGTATTACTGCTTATCTTACTGTTTATTACTGTTAATTTTACGGTATAATACTGGTGGCTGGGGTGCCAGTATGATACTGTAAAATCAACACTTTTTTTTTTTTTTTTTCAGGGTATAAATTCTTTTTTTTTTTTTTTTCCATTTACAGTTCCTCCACGATTTACCAAAAAACCTAAGACCCGATTTGCCTATGAGAAAGAAGATGTGGAACTTGAATGTGAAGTCTATGGAAAACCGGAACCTAAAGTACACTGGCTGAAAAATGGCGACGTCATCGTGCAAAGCGAATATTTCAAGTTGGTAAACGGTTATAATCTCAGAATCCTCGGTCTAGTTCGATCCGATGCGGGAATATACCAATGCTTCGCAACAAATCCAGCCGGATCCATCCAAGCTACTGCGCAACTTATTTTACTTCAGCCAGGTTTGTTAATTTATTAATATCTTACATCTTTGTACTGGTATTTAAATTTTTGTCAGCTGCTGTGCTGCTTTATATCTACGATTTCCAAATTGCAGGGCTGCCACTGGCGACTATTTTTTTCAATTCCTACTATTAATTCACACTCTCTCTATATATATTTATATATCTTGTTCAAATTTTCAATCGTTAATAAAATACTTTTTATTCATCCACTCAAGTTCAAATACATTTTTTTAAACTTGTAGTGGATGACACTTGGTGTTGATACATTTTTTCAAAAATATTAATTCATTAATTAAATTTAATTAATTAATTTTAGTTTTATATGGGAGAGAAAATATTAACACGCAGCCGACTAATTTCAGACATTAGTTCCATATAAAAGCACTCACAAGGTCCCAGGATCGAGCCTCGCCTGGGACGGAAGGAAATTCTCCCGTACTCGAAAATAAATTTCTCTTATATAAGATATTTAGCAGGATATAAATTTAGGAATAAATACCGTCAATGGCGAAGCGTGTAGATCGCTGGGAAAAAAAAATTTCTTTTTGACCTTACGTAGGAATTGACTTTAATTTTTTTTATATATATTACTTGTTTAATTCTATCTCGCACCACTTTCTCAAAACAATTTTTTTTTTACATACACTTTGACAACATGTACAAGAGAAATATATTACAAAATTTAATTTTTTTAAATAGTGGTGCGAATAGAATATAAAAATAGTCACCAGTGGCAGCCCTGAAATTGTATTTAGTATTAGTAGATGCTAAAGATTCCGCAAAATAACCTCTAAAGCTCCACGATATAAATCTGATGAAAATTTAATTGAAGATGCGTTGTTGCATTTTCTCAAAAAGGGTTTTATTTTATCGATGAAGTCGTTAGGAATTTATTTGGAAAATGAGACATTATTTATTAATGTTTAATATTTAACAATTTAAATAATATTAATAATTTTTAATATTTGAAAATTAAATGTTAATAAGTTTTTCTAAGAGAGTTAGTACTACCTGTTAACATTTAAAACATATTCAACCAAAAATTTAAAGAAAAAAAATTTAAAACAAAGAAGCTTCTACTTCAATGTTCTCGAAATTTAAATTTTTATACATGACATCTTTTTTCCACTGGACTCTTCAATTGTGAAATTAGCTCAGCTCTGGATTGATCTCAGAGAATCCCTTTTAGCGGCTGAAAAGGCTTGGGATATATTTAGTGCTGCCCCCTCCTTTTCCACGGTTTAAGTCTATTGTACTATCATGCATTTTAATGAAATAAAGATTTTTTTTATCAAAATCTTTTTTATAGAATCAGAAAAAACTGATTATGTTTCTCTTTAAAAATAGCAATATATGCCATTTACAAAATAAATCAAATTATTATCGTGCTGACGCATAAAAAAGCCTTCTGTGTCATTTGCCTATATATTTTCAAAATTGAATAGTTTCAAATATTGAGATAATTTTTTCAGATGCAGTATTTCATGCACAGCAGACAAAATTCAATCCTAAAGTAAGATAAAAAACATTACACATTTTCCGTGAAGATCATTGGAGTCCAGATATTTTTGATAATACGTGTATTTGGTAAGAGTTTCATAATCAAAGATTTTAAATCACTGTTGTACAAAATTCACAAAATCATCATAACTGATTACTTGGACAAAACGACTTTTTCACGGAAAATATTTTTGTGCATATGTGTGCACGCATGCGTTTTTACATCGTCTGAATTTCACATATTTTTTCGCACATTGCAGTAAAAAGAATGATTAATTTTTTTAATTGTATGAATTAAAGCCCTTATCGAACTTATTTTTATCAATAAGTCTTATCAAACTTTGAATATTCAAAACATAACACAAATTAACACATTTTATCTTTGTAAATTTTATGATTTTATGTATTTATCTTTATTTTGTATTAGTTATTTTATGCATTTATTTCTTTCATTTGAATATTTTCTTTTTTATAATTTATTTCTTTTGTTTAAAATATATATTTATTTGATGTTGTGTATTTACTTTATTTGTTGAATTAATAATTTATTTTTCCCTTCTCCTTTTTTTTTTTTTCTCTGCACATATTTCTTCTATCTAATTCAATATCAATGCGATTGATAAATATTTTCCGAAATCCGCCACCAACGCAACTAATATACTAACACCGCAATAACGTTGTTTCTCAACAACTTAATATATTAAAATTTCTTTCATATTCAATGATTAACACTTCCAATAATTGTTAATCCATTTCTGAAATCCTTCATTTACAAAACTAATACGCTAAACTTATAACTACCCAAACATAACTAAACTACCAAATTTGTTTCAATCTTTTACATCCTCTTGTGCCTGCTTCTTTAACTCTGCCAGCCCCTCCTGTTGCAAAGCCCTCTTCTGTTCCTTCCACAGGTGACGTTCCACATGGTAAAGACGTGCCTTCAGCGCCTACGGGGATCACGGCAGCCATAGTGTCCACGCGCTTTGTTACCCTTTCATGGACAAAACCCGAGAAGGTCAATGGAAAAATACTAGCATACTCTGTATATTATAAAGAAACGACATCAACCAGGTAAGTATCTGTTCTATATCTGCATAAGAAAGTTCGTATTTGTACAGCATCTGTCATAAAGGACTCCCTAACTTTAAAGATCAATAATTAATTAACTACTAGTTGCGTAGCATTGGCCGATGTGTGGCATTTGCAAGATCTTTCGATTTTTTGAAGAAAAGAGAAATTCAACATTGTTGTGCATTTTGAAAATATATATATATATAATACCAAAATCACATACTATACATCTAATCCCAAAACACCTAAACAACAGAGAAAAATTAACAAATAACCATGAAAAATTCATACTAACAAAACTATAAACAAAAAGAACACAACCATTGGAGACAGGCTGCAAGGCTAAAGACTTGCATGCTGGGTTATACCGGTAATTACTCATGAAACTTCCCCCATGCCTCTCGCAACCAAGCTGACCATAGAAAGCATGGTTGTTTCATACCAAGTTGAACGACACAGCCAGACAGAGCTCTCTATAAAATTTAATCAAATTAATGATATATATATATATATATATATCATTAATTTGATTAACAAAATTAATGATATAATTTTTAATAATAATTATTTTCAATTATTATTAATAATTATTTTCAATTATTATTAATAATTAATTTTAATAATCCCAGGAATTTTACTCAAGTTTTATAAAAAATAAAAATTAATTAAAACAAAAATATTTTGCACCAGAATTTTTATTTAAAACTACTTAACCTATTTCTATGTGATTTATATTTTATTTATTTCATGAAGAAATTTCTTATTCGAATCGAAATATTTCCATTTAGTACCGGTCAAATAACCAGTAGTTGGTATATTTAGTTTCAAACACTAAATTTCAAGGAAGTAATCATATTTAGAATGTAGGTTTTAAAAGAAAAAGGGCGAAAATTGCATTTTTCAAATTACATATTTTTTATACAAAACAGCATTTGTCGAAAGTATATTGTTCTTTCAAGATTTGGTTTCGAATTTTGGAGCTGGTGAAATGTGGTTTTATATTGTACGAAGAGTAGTTGTGAAATACAAATAGACAGTCAGATTTTAATATAATGCATAGATAATAAATATAAAGAAGAAGGAAGTGACACATGTTTATCAAATAGCTAGTACATTTTGTATGTAGTAATTTAAAAAATAGTTCAAATTCTCGTCATCAGATGGCGCTGAGCTCTCCAAAACTGTAAAAATGCTCAAAACAATGGGAAAAACTGAATCAAAGATCTCCGAATTTTTATATGTGATTCTATTTAATTATTGAAACTATTTGCATTTTAAAACTTTGAAATAGATTTGAGTATTCTTACAGTTTGATACAGTGCAGCACCATCTGTTGATGAAAATGTTAACTATATTTTAAGTTACTTTGAATTTTAAAGTGAGAAAGTCCTTTATGAAACATCATGTATGATTTTGTAAAGTAAAGCTGTACATGTAATAACTATGTGCTATGTTTCACTTTTTTTTTTTTTTTACATTGATATAATCGCAATATCCGTCATTAACCAGTTTCGTTCATATGAACAAATGTGAGGTTATTTTTTTTCTTCATAAATTACCACTGTAAAATTAGATTTTGTGTCAAACGCCGATTAATATAAAAGCGAAATCGTGTAACTTATAACCAGACATTTTACCCGAGATAATCTCAGTCAGAATTACAATCTAATGACTAATAAATTAGTCAAAAAATATTATAATAATTTTTGTTTGCTTTGATTATAATATTATATTATATTATATTATAATATTATAACTTGTTTTGTTTGCTTTGCCAAGTCTGTTAGATATAATAACAATGGTGTAGAAATTGTAATAGTACGCCGCACTCAATTTTTTCTTTCATTTTAATTTATTTTTATTTATTTATTTATTTTACGGAAAATGATACATAAACGCATAAAACTACTGAATTTCTATGAAACTGAGAATTTCTATGAATATTTGGGGAAAAAACACAGATTGTACAGATTCCTTTGCATGTGTAAACTATTATATTTTTGTATCAAATAAGGGAAATATTTTATCCAGAAATTTGATGCAAAGGCGTTTTTAATTCATAGATATTTATCTAAGGTAATATAAATATCATTACAAGAATACCTAATTTGAATGTGTATATTTGATAACTATAACGTTGTATGTATTACACAATGCAATATTTAATGTAACTGAATATATCGTATGCGTGAATTTTAATATAGTGCAGTTTCTTTTCCGGATTTTTTTTCTTTCTTTTTTACATGAACTTTTTTTTAACTATAAAAGAAAAAACAAATTGTAGTCGAAAAAGTCTTTGATATTCTGAAGCTGTTATTATTACTATCTTTTCTTTAACATAACCTGGGTTTTGTATGTAAAGATGGTACTTTGTAATCGATTTTTCACTCACTCCCTGACTGGCTAGATATAAATATTACGTTCAAAGATGACAATACAACATTTTAATATTTTTAGAACTTAATTATAAATAATTTAATTAATTGTAAGGTATATTTTTCAGTTAGCCCGCTACACGTGATAAATCGCCTGTAGATCGCACAATTGTAAACGAGTTGAAACCAAAATGGATTTAGTGATGCGCCAATTTACGCTCGACAAAATATGCCAAATGGCTGAGAAACTGCAGCAATGAAACATTTTAAAGGCTAGAAATTAGAAATTGAATTATAAATAAAAAATAAAGAGTGTAATATTTAAAAAAAAATACGCTTTTATTAATTAATAGTTAAATATTAATTAATTTACGATTATAGTTGAGAAATCAATTTAGAAATCCTAAAATGATAGTTTAAATAATGTTTCTTTTTTTTTCCTATTGTCATATCTTTACAATGAAACAGAGCAAAAATTATATATTTTTAATAAATTCACTTGTTTGCGCTTTCTACAAGGCGTAAAAAAAGCAGTGCATAATCGACTTTGGTGTCCACACCAAATTAATGTATTGTAACGGAAATATTTGGGGAAAAAACCCTGAATTGCAGTGATGAAATGAGACGTGATTTTAAAGATAAACATTGAATGCTTATAAAAGTGTTTAAAAAAAAAAAAAAAAACTTTTTTAAATTTTATACTTATATGTTTGTAACTTTCCTTTCAGGGAACGAGTTTTGAATACAACCCGCAATAGTCTTGAAGAGATAAACATTCAGGGACTTCAACCTTCTACTAAATATCAGTTTCGAGTGGTTGCCTATAATGAGCATGGGCCTGGTGATAGTTCAGATGAATTCACGGTCGAAACACAGGGAGAAGGTAAGATTATAAAAACATATTTTAAAAACAACCGCCTTATTGGCCTATTTTATTTACACGCTAGAGTGGGTAATGTATTGGTCAATGAGTTCTCAAATTCCCCTCGCTAATCTTAAACCCATGAACGTGAAATGCATTCTTATTACTTACCCATCATACGTAGTATAGGGTAAGTCTTGTAATCGTTTTGAAAATCGAAAAATTTTTTTTGACGGATTTACACGTTTCAGACACTGGAGATTCCGAAAAACATATTTTTAGAAAAAAAAATTTGCCGTCCGTCTGTGTGTCTGTGTGTCTGTAAACGCTCTATCTCACGAAAAAATTGAGATAGAGACTTGCAATTTGGTATGTACTTAGTATGTAATAATGGGAAGAAGCCTATTTCTTTTCAATAACCTCGATTAACCGGAACAATTTTTTTCGGACTCTCGAAATATTCGTTCTGATGAAAGGTATATAAAAATTTTCGAAATTGTTTATTTTAAGGAGTAAATATAAAAGACAATAAAAAAACATAAATTTTGAATAAAGCATGAAGTCGATCGGATAATTAGTTGCCGAGATATTTGGAATCCTATTTTCCACACTCTTCGATTTTTCATGACCCTGTATTTCATCCAAATTTCACTTCAAAGATATATTTTAATTGAAAATTTGACGCTTAATCAGATGCAATAAACCGCTAGTTAATAGGATTATTATTTTTGGAGTTATAAGGAAAAACCTCTTTCAAGCAATTCAGTAATCGAGCCTTTAAAGTTTGTGACGTCATCAAGCCACGATTTTATTTGAATTGCAATGCATTTTATAAGTAGTTTACACATTTTTATTTTAATATTTTACATTATGCATATCCATGATGGGTAAGTATTACGGTGGCCCCCAACGACTAGTTTTTAAAATAGCTCATCAAGAAATTAATATTTTTTTTTTCTGTGTCCGCTTCTTAAAGAAAGTTTCTTTTTATTTTAATTGTCAAAATATTTTTGAAATATATATACTACTTAATTTAATATTTCAAGCGTTAAAAGCTGACGAGTTGTGAGTAAGATTTTAATACTTCAAATAAAATTAAGTATATATTTTAGAAATACTTTGACAACTAAAATAAAAAGAGACATCCTTTAAGAAGAGTACACAGAAAATACAAATATTAATTTCCTCAGGAGCTATTTTAAGCAACTAGTTTCGCTAACCGACAGATAAAAATCACTTAAAGTGATTTTAATTATCATCACCTTAAAACCTGAATTCTATTATATATATATATATAATATACTTCTTGCTAAAAATTGAGGGGCTCTCTACAATAACAAGGCAAGTGAGATGGAGTTTTCAGATATGAAACTTTTAAATTTACTTTCAACATTTTAATTTACAATATAACTTCTTTGCATGTATTCCTGTTAAGAAGAGTTTTCTAGCATCTTTTCTTTGCTTATGATCATAAAATTTACATCTCCTTACATGCTGAATAATACATTACATAAATCTGCAAAATTCAGAATCGGTGTAACTCCATTTGCCTTGTTATTGCAGAATTCAATTATTGTCAGTTACACCTTTTTTTTTTTTAAATAAATATCTAAATTTCTTTTGTAATGGGTGTTAGGATTTTTTTTTTTCAAATTCAAAACTGACTTTACATTTGATTCCACGTCATATTTTTCAAAAAACAATTATTTTATATCTTATTTGAGGCATTGACATGGAAAAGGTATTAAGTGAAGAAAACCTAATTTTACAGAGGAAGCAAGAAACGGTTTGACACTGTTAAATTACAAAGTTTTATTCACAAAAAATAAGCATATTGAGATTCATTTATCCATAAACTACTTTCAACACTGGCTCACTGCTCTTGCCATGCCATTGGCACAACTTTTTACTACTTCTTCTATTAAAAATCTCAAAATCGATTTTTCTTGACTTACTACCTTGTCCATGTCAATGCCTCAATTATCCTTTCTTATTTTATCGGACACGATTTCATTTGTTTCTTTTAGTTCATGTTCCTGGGCCCCCTAAGAACTTAAAAGCTGCAGCCCTCTCTCCAACCTCAGTCCATGTCTCTTGGGAACCACCTGAATCTCCCGGTGAAACCATACAGAAGTACAAATTGTTTTACATTGAAGATGGTAAGTGTGGCTTACAATTTTGTTATGTTTTGTGGGTGAAACGTAATATTTTGACATCCTTACATCATTCGTTTAAATCATCCATACTCAACGTTTTTCAGGTGCGTTCGTAATTATATAAATACGTAGCACCTATAGTCGTCGTCTTGTCCGTCCGTCTGTCCGCATACAACAGCGCAAAAACTACCCAACCAAATGTTTTGAAATTTAACATATGTAATCGTTGCAGAATTTTGCCGAGTCATTTCAAATTTTATGAAAATCGAATCAAAACTTAAAAAAATAATTATAAAAGTTTTCTTCATTCTGTTAAATCCAATCATACGTAATTAGATTTGAAGTAAGCGACTACAGAACTCGTACTTTCTTAGAAGTATGGTATACGAAAATTACAGATTTACCTCTTAATGAAGCAGGTGCAATCCCGAATGAATACTCCGTGTTATTATAACTGTAACTTTGGCCTCGACATTTTGATACGTTGCATTTTCTATTTGTTGATATTTTTGAACTGTGACTCACGTTAAGAAAAAAGTTTGTTGATGAGGGATTTTCATGTAAATCCGAAACGTACAATTTTAATATTACAATAACGTACAATTTTAATGATTTTAATATACATACGTAATTAATTCAATGATATCCCATGATAGCTAATGATTCTAGGTTGCCATGGTGATTACGTGATATTTAAGATCGAGTCATATTATTTCCGTATTACTGAATTTAAAAACCGAATTTGTTTTCTAAAATTGTTTAAATACAACAATCCTATAATCTGCCGACAGTTTTTTGGATAGATGTTTCCGGAGAAATAGATATTAAATGGAAAAAAAGTCTAAATATGAATAAGTTTCCCAATGGAATTTTCAGCAAATGTCAACAAAAGATAAAATGTTGCGAACTTAAAAATGTACTTATTTTATTACGGAAATTAATCATATCATAATAACAGACTATATAATTAATTTTTTTCAATGAAGTAATAATGATGATTTTTTTTACATTGTCTTGTATTGGATATTTGCGAACAGTATATAATTTTAATGTAACAGAATTGTAATTAATTGTTTGTAAAAGTGTATTGAAATTTAATTTCATAAAATAAAATTAATATCGATAATATGAAAATCTGCACGTAAAATAAATTTTGTATTCATGCATTTTTGCGTAAGAGTGCAACAGCTATTGCACCAAGATCTGAATATTTATAAAACTAGTTATAGTACGAACGTACCTCATTTGTCACGTTTGACGTACAATTTCCACTTTTTTTTTTTTTTTTTTTTTTTTTTTTACCGGGCCCGCATAGATATGTCTGCTACGTTAGGCGGAGCTCAACACATTATACATATATAATATTGTTAAAAAAGGAGGGGCTAATTAAAATAGTAAGATAAAAAAGTAGCATAACAAAATTAATGTTATCAATCTTAGCTAAGTAATAAGTACAAATAAGTTCTAAAAAATAAACAAGAACGGCATATCATGCGTCAAGCATAGATTATGAAACACTTTCTAACGCATACAGAATACTGTAACAAAACCTCACAGATTAATAAGGTAAAAAATGATGTCTAAATAAACAATTTTGAAAACCCCTTTACAGAAATTACCGTCAATAGTCGGAAAATATCAGAATTTTTTTGTACAGCCCTGATAGGATCTATAGATTTATATATATATGTTATATAGCATGTTAAAATTTAGTTCAGTTAGGAAACGCATACCACAGTTGAAAATTCGCCTTCAGAGATTTCCGTCAATAAATGGAAATGTACTCGAGATCTTTTGTGAAGTCCTGTATATGATTTATAGACGTTATACACACCAAGTAATATGCCAAAATTAAATAAATTTAAAAACATATGACACAATTGAAAGTGCATGTCCAGCAATTATTGCTCATTCACACACCGCGAAGAGTTTGTGTTCCCTGTAAATGAACGATAAATGCTATACACCACCCTATTCAATAGTAGACATCTTGTAGTGCACCTCGATGATGTATATCAATTTCAACATGTTTGACATAGTGTAACATCATTAAAATACACTGCAAACCATTTTTTCCATTAGACCGTAATGTAACGTAATTATTTTGAGTGTTCCTGTAAAAGAACTAAAAATGCTACACAATTCGTTTTCGATACCAAACATGCCACGGTAAACTTCAATAACATATATCAATTCCATTACAATCCGAGTATATTTACGGGATCTAGAGCACGGTCAGGCGACATACAGGCCGACAGAGAGACGGACAGACAAACAAAAGGAATTCATAAACACTTTTCAATTATGTTGAAAAGTGTTTAAAATGTTATTTCTTTCTCAAGAGAGAGATAAGACTTTTTCTCAATAAAAAAGCTTTTTATCTTTTTCAAATGTAAAAATAGTGCAAATTTAATTAATTTAAAATATGTTTGATTAGTCTTGAAGATTAAAAAATATATACACCACTGTATATTCACCACTTTTTGCAAACATGATTAAATGGAAAAAAAAAAAAAAAAAAATGTGATTTTTTTTTTTTCTTAAGAGAGAGATAAGACTTTTTCTCAATAAAAAAAACTTTTCAACGTTTTTCAAATGTAAAAATATACAGTGCAAATTGAATAAATTTTAAATATGTTTGATTAGTCTTGAAGATTAAAAAATATATACACCACTGTATATTCACCACTTTTTGCAAACATGATAAAATGCAAAAAAAAAAAAAGTGATTTTTTTTTTTTTTTTTTTTTTTTTTTAAGAGAGAGAGATAAGACTTTTTCTCAATAAAAAAAAACTTTTCATCGTTTTTCAAATGTAAAAATATATAGTGCAAATTGAATAAATTTTAAATATGTTTGATTAGTCTTGAAGATTAAAAAATATATACACCACTGTATATTCACCACTTTTTGCAAACATGATTACATGCAAAAAAAAAAAAAAAAAAAAAAAAAAACTTTGACAAAGCAAATGGCATTTAAGATGTTTTAACATATTTTTACATTAACTATAAATGAAGGGCGGCCGCACATTGGGTATGGATGTTTCAAATGATAAAAAATATATATATTGCATAATTTTATTTCATTTAAATAGGGATGAGCGGATATCTTGGGACACCTTATGTTTCAGGAGCAGTAATGCAAATAAAAAGCAGTACTCTTAGATAGTGATAGATGACGGAAAAATCTACTTCTAATATGAAATTCATGCAATAAACAGGCTATAATTCATATTACTTTTTTGTTTTGACAACGTTGAAATGCAAAATAAACTTGAGTCATGAAAAACATAACATCAATTTTGAATCAAATTCACCTCTGTACTACAATAATTGTTTAAAAACAACACAAAATGTCACAAAAAACACATATGCATCATTTATTAAAAAAAACTTTTACTTTAGGTGTTTTAAAAATATACAAAACTGCATTTCACATTAAAAGCGCTAGGTTTTTAATGTGAAATGCAGTTTTGTATATTTTAAAACACTTAAAGTAAAGGTTTTTTTAATAAATGATGCATATGTGTTTTTTGTGACATTTTGTGTTATTTTTAAACAATTAACGTTGAAATGACTTTAATCTACAGATTTAAAAGGTTTTTTTGTTTTTATTAGTACAATGAGTAAACATATTTAAAAAGAAATGTGAAACATTTAAATTAATAGAAAGCAGGAAGTGTAAAGTCAGAAGACAGGAATTGACGCAGGTTGGAACACAGAGTAATGGGGCAAGTTATACACAGTCTCAAGATAAGAAAATTTGTATTTATAGTACCTAGAAAGTTATTATTAAGCAATTATGAATAAATAATATAACAACAAGAAATAATCAATTGGTAAAATTAGCTCAATTATAGAAATTATTATCAATGCTTTCGTAAACATTTTATACTAGTCCCGCGAAAACACTCGCACGCTAATGTTAAACCTATGAGAACATTCTTTTCCAATTTCTCCCTTGTATTTTATGTTGCGTAACAGGATACGTCAAGTCGATGTTTAACTTTGCAAGTTTTTGTACCTTTTTCGATTTTTGTTGCAGTTTTTTTTTTTTTTTTTTTTTTTTTTTAACATGTCTATAACGCAATCCTGCCATAAGTATAAATATTTCATAGTCCCGGAGAAAATAATACCATGCAATTATACCTGCTAATAGGAAAACCTGTCTAAATCAATTTTTTTTTTCCCGGTTATTAGCTATTTTCTCTTGGTAGGTTTTCCTGTACTACTACTGGGTTTATAACAAAGTTAATGTCGAACCACTATGAACATACAATTTCAGAATGAGTATTGGAATCTATCACCTCCAGATGAGCAGGGACAAATCTATCAGTAGACAAAATGGTAGACTTTCTGGAAAAAGAAACATGATTGCAACTTGAATACAAAATTGTTGAAACAATTGAATCTTTGAATTTAAATTTTGAATCAATGTAATACAAGAAACTTCGGTTATCAAAATCAAAGCTCTCTCCGCTTTTGCAGCTGGCGGCATCTTTCTTGAACAGTGGAAACTAAATTTGCTACCTAATAGTGAACGGTGATTAAAATAAATTACATTATTAAGTGGGCGGTGGATTTAAAATTTATTTTTCGTTATAAACGTTATTCCAAAAATAAATTCTTCAGAGAAGTGTACGTATCATTAATATATTCAATAAATATTATAAAAATATTCAATTTACTGAAAAAAAATTATTATAATTTTTTTTTTCATTATTTAATTTTTTTATCAATTTTTTATTATTTTTTTTATTAATTATTAATTATTTTTTCATCAAATATTTTTTTAATTAATTTTTTAACTATTATTTTTTTTGTGTGTTTCAAACTTCTGTTAGTCTACTAAATATAGTTAGTTCAGCAGGGAAATGCGTAACACAATTAAAAACTACCCTTCAGTAATTCACTCCCATAGTTTGTAATACTTACGAATTCCCTTGTGTAGCACTGTATATGATCAACAGAGTTTATAAACACACACATACTATGACAAAATTTAATTAAACTTAAAAACACAAACCAAAGTTAAAACTTATCACACAGATTGTAAATATCACATATGTACTGCAACCGATATCTTTTGTGTGTCCCTGTAAATAAATGCAATGCACACCACACTTTCAAGAGATATAGTGCACCTCAGTAATGGATATAATTCTCATTATGCTCCATTCGTTTCAATTTTCAAAACATTTTCTCCATTTTTTTAAAGTATTATTACTAAAGGGTTCGTTTAAAAATTCCGACAGATAATTATTTTTAAAAAAACTGACGCTAAGCTGAATTTTTATTAAAAATTTACATGCTACAAGACTTTATTACTAATTGTGAAGACTTAAATAAACGAACATTCCAAAATGCGTGTATAGATTTGTTGAAGTATGTATTTAAACGGTTCCTTGGTTATAGTGGGAACTTTCAACAAAAATTTAAATGCACGAAGCCTATTTTAATCCTCTGAGGGTTTTCCTGCATTTTTATAGAGATTTTATAAATTTCAGATTAATTTAAATTTTATTTCATGATTTGGTGCTAAAACATATTTTATAACTTTTCAACATAGATTTTTCCTAAAACCTAATTTTGTTAAAAATATTTTTGACTGCAGCAAATTTAAGCTGCTTCCGAAAAACGGAAAACACGAGACAGCCGCATAGAGGGTTAAAGGTGTGCACAGGCTGGGAAAAATTTGTTTTGTTAAAAATGCATTTGAAATACATTATATGTTATTTTTATTACTTACTTTTTAGAGAAATATGAAAACACGTTTTCTACCAAGTATATGGCAAAATATACTGCTAATTTTTTAATTTAACAAGAAATTTGAACACAAAAATATGAATTGATCGATTTTTTCTCATTTCAAATTCCACCGTCGCACAGTGTGCCGAATTTCCACGACGTAGAGGAAAATTGTATCTATTTTCCCAAGGTTAGTCAACTAAATATAAGAGTTGATCTATAATTCCCACAGCATGAGAAAACCATGTAGGATATTTCCCTTACATGCCGTCTAGGCCCGGTTTTAGAAGGTATGTATCCAAAAAATATGAAAAACAGGAAAAAACTAAAAATGAGTAACTGGCGAAAAAAAATACTGTATGTAAAGTCCAATTTTTAATAATGTTGTAAATTATTCTTTTTCATATTGTAAGCAATATTCTGAGCCTATTTTTTATTATTATTATTAATTAGGTTTTGACATTTATGTATGGTTTTTGAAATTTTCAAAATTTTCGTTTTGTGGTCGTCAAGATCTCGCTATATCCCGCAAAATCGTTGTCACATTCCTCTTCTGTAGGCATTTAAAGAGTGAAAAATGTTGGGATTATCTGCGCCCAGGTGCGACTTTGGCAGGCTTAAAAATAATTAAAATTTAATTTTTTAATTAAAAATGTATAAAGTTAACACTTTGTATAAAATTAACAAAAAATTCCTTGATTGGGAATTGTGAACTGACTCGATAAACACTGAAAACCTCTTTGTCAATGTCTGCAAAATAGCCTTCCATCACAGTGTACATCGCCTTAATTAATAAACAGACCAGTGCAGCCGTGAGAGGATTTCGCACTGCAGTCTAATATTTTTTAGTTGATATCTATTTTTTTTAGATGCAGGTTTAAACTTCTAAAGAAACATTAAGGATTAAAAATATCGTAAACAACTGTAATCAAGCCAGAATAGCATCTCATTTATTTCATTAAAGTTATAGTAAAAACTGATCGAAGGTAACAAAAGGCACGCGCCAGAAAAAAATGATAATAATAACAATAGTATTTTAACTGCATTACAGGACGTCATCCCCTTCGGAAAAAACACGGGACAAAGAAAAATAAATTGAATACACATAAAATACAATTTAATTTAATATAAAAAAGCATATATTTTGGGCTACACGTGAAATACCACTGCTTCGATCGATCGGTGGTGACTTTTTCTTCTAAACATTTGAATTTGAATTTTGCTTTTTACTCATAAATATAAAATAAACCCGCGCGGAAACATCACACGTTATCTTTTTTGTGCTATTTTTTTTTTTTTTTTTTTTTTTTTTTTTTTTTATATAATCATTGTTGAGCACGATATAATTTTGTATTTTACTTATGTGGTAACATTGATTTGAGAAAAACCTTTCCTTTCCTTTACGAAAACAAAGCTGATTTAATTTTTAATGAACTGAAATGTTTAATCAAAAAACATGTTTTAACGAAATGTGAGTGTACTATGTAAGAAGCCGGTTCAAAAACCATTCATTGTTGTGCGCTTTGTAAATGCATAGAAAAGGGGATATTGACAACATTTATAATGTATAATTACCTGATCCAGCTCATTCGTTATATTTGCTTTTCACCTAGGTACATCGGAAGAACGTGAAGTTACTACAACAGAACCAAGTCACACTTTGAGAGGATTGCGTAAATTTACGGATTACAACATCTGGGTGGCAGCTTTCAATGCAAATGGTGCTGGCCGTAATTCGGACGACGTGACAGTCAAAACTTTGTCCGATGGTATGATGGGTTTTCATATTTTTAAGCAGATTTCAGTAGGAAATAACATTTTAACTGTTTGTGTTTGTTTGTTTGTTTGTAAAATGCGTGTGACTGTGAAAATTATTATTATTATTTTTTTTTTTCAGTTCCAAGTGATATTCCTCAAAATGTTACCATCGAAGCAGCCAGTTCTACGGTAGGTTCATTTCGAAATTGCTAATGATCTTTTGATAGAGTAATAAAAAAAAAAACAAATAAACCTCGCAATAGAGCGTTATTGAAGTTTAAAATTCTAAACGGCATTTTCCTAGAGATGATCTTCCAGCATAATTCAACGGAACGTGATCAAAGAAAGAAAATTACTTTCGTTAAATATAAATTTGCAATAACTGATTTTAAAGTCTTATTTTAATTTTAACTTGATATTTTAATTTAGAGTGAACAGAATTGAAAGCGCATCAATATTAGAATAATATTAAGTGTACAAATAAGTTTTAAAGCTTTTAAGCACGAATTTTCAATGGTCACATGTGCTATATGTGTGCTAAAACGCTTTAAAATTTATTTGTACAACTAATTGATATACAACAAATTAAAATGGTTATAGAAAACAGTTAATTAATAGTTGAGTTAAAATTTCTTCTATGAGTTACAATTCGAATTATTTTGCATGTAATAAGTACAATGTAATATAGCATTAAATTGAGAAGATTGACAGTTTTGTTAAAATATTCGTCAGTTCACAAAGTTTTTGTTATGTTACTATGCTATTATATTATTTGGAAAATGTTTCGCAATTTCTTTAATTACAAAATTTTTTCATACGCGATAATTTATGTGAGGTAAAATATGCATCAAAATTACTTTTAATTTGAATAAAGAAAGAGTGAATAGCTTTAAGGGGTGGAGGAATCGTTCTCATAAAGAAAAAAAACAAAAGAGCACCTACTTTTATGCATATTTTAACATGTGAATATATCTGTATATACCTGTATACGTGTAAACATAATATACCTGTAAAACAGGTTTTTCAACAAGAACTCTATTAACGCAGGGAAGCAATTTTAGAAATTTCCTCTAATAATAAGTAGACTTACACTTACAGTCTACATAAATAAATTTTTTACTTGTATGTTTGGCTGCAATGCTAATCTCGGGGTAAAAACTTCAATATCATTGTTTTAACATATCCATTGAGTTTACTAATTAATTATACAAGTTCTTTCCCCTTCGCACAATTCTTCTTTTTTTTTTTTTTTTTCGTATTTTCTTAATTATTGGTTAACTTTTATTTTACCACAAAATATCAAAATAGCGTTTAAAAAAAAAATTTTAACCATCAAAATTATTATTATTTTTTTTAAACAAATAAAATCAAATATTTTTTTTATTTAAAAGGAACAAAAATAGCTAACGGTCGCGCAAAGTCACTTTCCAAAGCTTGTTCAATATTGAATCCAACGAGGTCTTCAGCGAGTTGCTACATAGTGGGGTAGCCAAGTAAACGCAGCGAAAAGGGAAAAACACCGGTGTGGTACTGGTACTATAACGCACTTCACGCAGCGGGCGGAGCATAGTACAAGTACTATGCGCGCAATGAACGTGTTAATATTTAATTCACTGTTTATGCTTCCCTATTCAATCTTGACTAAATTTGTTTAACTTCTGAAAAATGTTAATATTAATGAAAACATAAATTATGTCAGAAAACTATCTAGAGGAGCAGTTCCCAATCACGCACGATCTATTGGTGGATTGCGGGTGAAGTTTTGGTGGGTGGAAGAACGATCAATCAAGTCTTCAAAAATATATTATTAATTTAATCGGCTGTAAAAATATAACGAATACAATATGTGACAGCTTTAAAAGAAAAACATTATGAAAAATATATAGATAAATAAATTAAGTTTGTGAAAAGACCGTGTTCTAATCAACTTTGTCTAAAGATTTGATTTGAGACTAAAATTAACAAGTTCAAACCCTGATACAGACCCCCTCGTTGGTGCAAAACAATTTTTAACACTCTATCTGTCTGAGCGAATTCGGTTTGTCTGCCTGTCCGTGCTCTAACTCTCGTAAATATACTCGGATTGCCATGCAATTTTTATATGTTATTTAAGATTGCTATAGAATTTTCGGTATTGAAAATGAAGTCTGTAGAATTTATTGTTCGTTTATAGGTACGTACAAAAGAATTCCGTTACGTTATGGTCTATGGGGAAAAAATCATCCCCGATGCATTTAATGATATTACAATACTTCAAACATAATGTAATTGATATGAATCGCTGAGGTGGACAAATAAATGTTTTACCGGAAATATAGAATAAGTAACATTTATAGTTCATTTACAGGGATGCACAAAAAAAAAAAATCCCTTACATTGTGATCTACGGGGGAAAATCGTTTGCGATGCATTTTAATAAAGTTATGATACTTCAAACAGAATGAAATGGAAAAGGATCACTGAGGTGCACTACAACATGTTTTCTATAGATTATGGACTGCGTAGCATTTATCAATCATTTACAGAGACGCACAAAAGAATTCGGCTACAGGACAGACTATGTTCGATTTCATTGTATGAAAAATGAAATTTCTTAATAATATTCTGTTAGTGTTGTTTGGTTAGTTCAAAACATATTTTACTTTTCCGCTACGTTTCCTTACAAAGTAAAAGAATGTTGTTGTTTTTTTTTTGTTGTTTTTTTTATGATAATTCATCTTTCTTATTAAAATTACCTATTACTGTTCTCATGTGTATGCCTTGAACGAAAATTTTACGTTTACTTAGCAGTGATTATATATATATAAGCTCTATAAAGCTACATATGGCGTGGATCACGAAAAACTTTCAAACATTACGGTGGGTTTCGTAGCAATAAAGTTTGGGAACCACTAATTTAGAGACACAATATTTAATTCAGCGAATTTGTGTGATTTTGTCCGCATTAGTACACTGCAAAAAAACAAGTGTTGATATTACCTAGCCGCGCATGCGCGGTAGCGTATTACTGCTTATTTTACTGTTAATTTTACGGTATATTACTGGCAGCTGTGGTGCCAATATTATACTGTAAAATCAACACTTTTTTTTTTTTGCAGTGTAGTGTTAATAAAAACAACTAAACTAGCAATTGTATTTTCTCTCTTTGCAGAGTGTGATTGTTCGTTGGGAACCGCCGCCAAAGGAGAACCAAAATGGAATTATTGTGGGTTACAAAATAAGATTCAAACTCAAAGGAAGCAGAAGAGGCGATACAGTCACCACAGACGGCAACAGAAGACTTTTTGCTATCACAGGTATAAAAACAAAGAACTTTTCTGACTCTATCATAATAATATTTACTTATGGGGGTATAACAGACTGGGGCTTATGATTAATAAAAATGTTTATGGATCGTAGTTTCATCTATTTAAAAAATATATTTTTTAATACAGAGTAATATCATAAGTAACTATGTTGAAGTTAATATTAATTAGAAATATACGAATACACAACTGAATAAATTTTAAAAGCCTTCTGTGATGTAGCATTCTAAAATTCTACAAAAAGAAAATAAAAAGAAAGAAAGAAAAGAAAATAACAAAAATAAAAACATTTCCAAGGTGCGTATACTCCTTAGAATTTTCAAGTAATCTGGCACTACTATTTCTGATAAGAAAATTTATATTTGTTATTTAAATCGTAAATTTGCAACTGCCTTTTTTTATTGCAGAATTTGTAATATTTTTCTGAGATTAAATAAGACGAAAAATTGGGGTAAAACTGTACGCTACCTCCCCTTCGAAATCGTCAAAAGAAACTTTTCTGACAAACTGTATATAAACCGATAAACACAAAAAAAAACTCAAATATGTATGTTTACCAAGTCGCGATTCATAGATGCATTTCGTTTATGACAAATTTGATATCATTTTAAGTTTGGGATGATTTTTAGCGTAGAAAATGAATTTTTTTAAAAAAAGAGAGATTTTGCTTGAAAAGCTTAATAAACTTAGTAAGTTAGCACTTAGCACTGTTAAACTAAAAAAACTACTAAACTTAGCACTGTTTTAGCACTTGATCATTATTTTATTTATTTATTTATTGTCAAGATAGCATCAGTTTGGCAAAAAAGCTTACAACAAATCTAGGTAAAAATTGAATTATATTTAAATAATAGAAATCGGTTTACGTTTACTAACGTTTTCTTGTCTTGTAGAATTTTCTTTTGAACTCCAATGTCTCTGGGCCAGTAATTTTTTATGCTCTAAGAATTATTTATTTATTTATGTATTTTATTTATTCATTTATTTCAATATTTTCATCTGTCTTTATTTTATTTTATTTTATTTTTTATCTAACTTCATTTCATTTGATTTGATTTTTGCTTACTAAATGCTACAATATACCAAAATTTGAAGTGGATGATTTCATTTATTAATGAGTTATTAAAATCTCCTGTCCTAAAATTCACCAAAGTTTCTTGTATTTGATTTCCTGCACTACCGTTATAGTTACATTTTCCTGGGAGGCGTTTTATTATACATATTGATTTTTACACAAACTTTGATAATATTAATACAAACCTCTATAAGTTTTTCTTTCAATCTATTTTTTATGCTATTCTTATTACAAATTTCCAATTATCTATCTTGAAAAAACGCATTAAATATGAGTTAAAATGTTTTTCGGGATTTTGTCGATGTTGAAAAACGCATTTCACTAACGCATTAAAAATTGGTTAAAATGTTGTATTACTACGTTATTTGGACTGTTGAACATAAATATGCCATGAAATTATGGTGTTGCTATTGAACTTTTTGAAATTAGGCTCAGTTTTAATATTTATATGACCCCCCCCCCTCCCTTACGATAAAATAAACCATATATTTTAACAAAGACTCTATACGAGTTAAAATGATAGCTTCTTGCATTAATTAAAACTTAAATTATAGCTATCATTCTGTTTTGCTTTGTTTTTTCACCCACAGTACCTATATACAGTCCTGGAAAAAAAAAAAAAAAGTGATCACCCTCTAGGGTAAGGCGGCGTAATCTGGTGCCTCGCTTTCAATTATTATTATCATAATCTTATTCTATAGTATGAATCTTTAAAAATCCTTTACCAGTACTTACACATCTGTAATGAGCATTAAATATATCCCTATTTTGTAAGTAGCACGTTTTTCAGGATGAAAAAAAAAAAAAAAAATTCTGGGATCTGTCAAAAACTGTGCAAAATGAGCGCTTTTCAAAGTTTCAATATATCTTTACTTACATGAAACTACAGGAAAAGCGAGATGATGTATGTGTGAATAAAAAAATTGTATTGACATGTTGAAAGAACACTTTAATAAGTATTGCATTTCTATGTTCTGTTTCTTTGAAAATGACCCAGAAAAGAAAATAATATTGATGCAAGCACCAAATTGCCCCGCTTAAAAGAAAGCAGGGTAATTTGGTGCCGCTGTATTTTACTTATAAATTGATTTATTTTTACTGTAGTTTTATTATGTTTGCTGATTGTTACTAACATTCTGTTTATTGATCATTTTTTTATTTGTGTGGCAACGTGTTGATAATCACATGAAAATTAACATTGACATTTTGGCAAATGTAAAAGCACCAGTACCTGTGTCTTCACGGTTTCAATTTATTATGAAAAGAATATATGTTATTTCTAGTTTATTGACTAACACAAACAAAATTCTCCAAAAAAGAACAAAATAATTTATTAAAATTTGTAGTAAAAAGAATGTTAAAAATTTTATAAACTTATTTAAATTTAATTTTTACGTGTACTTATCATATATTCTAATACGAGCAAATCTTGTGTGTGGTTATATATATATATATATATATATATATATATATATGCATTATATATATATATATATATGCATGGTTATATATATATATATATATATATATATGCAAATTTTATTTTAAAAACGGCTCTAACGATTTTGACGAAATTTCGTATCCTACCGTTTTGGGGCACCAGAAAACCATTGGGCTAGGTCACATGTTTGAAAAAATTCGATTAGTGGGTCATTTTGGGCCAAGGTCTAGCTAATTGTATCTAAAAAACGGTTCAACCGATTTTGACGAAATTTTGTATCCGACCATTTTCGGGCACGAGAAGACTATTGGGCTGGGTCACATGTTCAAGAACTTTCGATTAGTGGGTCAACACGGGTCAAATTAATTTTATCTAAAAAACGGCTCTAACGATTTTGATTAAATTTTGTGTCCTACGAGTTTCGAGCACGACAGAATCATTGGGCTAGGTCACATGTCCTAGAAAATTCGATTAGTGGGTCATTTCTGGGTCATTGTGGGTCAAGATATAAAAAGCGACTCAATTTACACTAAATTTTGCATCCAATGGTTTTCGGGCACGAGAAGACTTTTGGGCTAGGTCACATGTTCGAGAAAATTCAATTAGTGGGTCATTTTGGGTCATGGTCAAGCTAATTGTATCTAAAAAACGGTTCAAACGATTTTGACGAAATTTTGTATCCGACTATTTTCGGGCACGAGAAGATTAGTGGGCTGGGTCACATGTTCGAGAACTTTCGATTAGTGGGTCATTTTTGGGTCAAAGTGGGTCAAATTAATTTTATCTAAAAAATGGCTCTAAAGATTTTGATTAAATTTTGTATCCTACGAGTTTCGGGCACACGAAAATCATTGGGCTAGGTCACATGTTCGAGAAAATTCGATTAGTGGGTCATTTCTGGGTCATTGTGGGTCAAGATCTAAAAAGCGGCTCAATTTACACTAAATTTTGCATCCAACGGTTTTCGAGTACGAGAAGACTGTTGGGCTAGGTCACATGTTCGAGAAAATTCAATTAGTGGGTCATTTTGGTCATGGGTCATGATATTTGAACTCAAATTTAATGTTGACCGAGCATAGCTCGGTCTTCCCTGCTCGTTTTACGTTAATTTGCAATAAAAAGAATGTTAAAATTCTTATAAACTTATTTAAATCTAACTTTTACGTTTCAAAGGGTGTCAAAATTATTATAAATTTATATATATTACCTTTTAAAAAATATACCTAAGCTTGTTTTTGTTTTTTTTAAGACAGAATTTTCGGATAGTCATTACTCTTAAATCATTTTCCAACAGTCATTTCTACTGCATTTTATATTGCAATCCTTTTCCTTTGGGAGACATAATTTTCTCTGAAATAATGAAATTTATCTGAAGATGTGAGATCCTTTTCATGATTTCCTTGCATATTCTTATAAAGAGCATGCAAACAGATAAACTTTAAAATAGTGCAACTTTATGACACTAAATCTCATTTCGAAGTAAATCGCATAATAGGAAATGTTAGATTTTAAAGTGTCAATTTTTCTGTTAATTATTAAAATTTTTATACAACTCTTCTTGAAATTTTCGCATCACACCTCAGGCTCACTCACGGCGCACCATTGCCCCGTGGCACACCAGTTGAGAACCATTGGTCTACATATTAAAAATTGTACAAACTTTCACTTTTCAATTGGTAATTTCCACTATTCTTCATTTGAGTTCCTCGGATCAAATCAGTCCGGAAAAGTATATATCGTCTGTACCATGTCAAACTATCGAATATGAAAAAATGCATTTTTCATTAATTTTAAAAATAGGCCGATTGTCACCACTAAATTTTATTAGAATTCTTCGTCTAGTAAAAATACTAATAAAATTTATGTGAAGAACATAGTTGCGAGTTTGGCCTGCTCTTCTATTCAGAGATGCCTTATTCATACCGGAAATTTTGAAGAAAAAAAATTACTTTAAGTAATCACGAAATGTGTGTTATTAAATAAAGCAAGAATTTCTATTTGAAATTTCTGGTATGGATTCAAAATTTCTGAATAAAAAAGAAATCTAAACAGGCAACCCTGCTGAAGAGTACTATTAAAATTTAGTGGTGACAATCGGCCCATTTATAAAAGTAAGGACAAATGCATTTTTTCAAATTCGATAGTTTGACATGGTAGCGACGAACTTTATGCATTGTCCCTTAAATCTTCGTAAAGTTATGTCATAAAATGTGTTAGAGGTTTATCCATAAATTTAGAAAAAAAAAGTTGAAATTTTACACGGAAAAGCACCAGATTCATCAAATTAGCAACCGAAACATAAAAAATACAAAATATATAAAACATATACAAAAAATAAAATAAATAAAATAAACTACAACTGTATAAAAGCGAATTTTTCAAAAAAGAATTCCGGTTACTCTCTAAGTTTTTCTTTTCTGTCGATGCAAATGAATAGGAGACAGCTTCATTAAACCATTGAAAACTTTTCAACGAAAAGTAATATTTCTCGATATAACGGAAAGTAGTGATAGAAACTATCTATAAACTGACATAGCCATGTTTTGATGATGCTGAATCTTTTCATTTAAAAATTTATGTAAATCGTAATACGAATTTATTAATAATTTTCATAATTAAAAATTTGTTTGTTTTGTTTAATAAAAAATGCTTAGATTATGTTTGGGTCCCTTTCTTTGTAGCTCATTTGAAAAGATAAATTTCAATTCATTCTTTTTAGGAAGATATACATTAAAATTTATGATGTGGATTTAACATTCATATCCTCAAATTTTGACCCCTTCTAAATATATGAAGATTTAAAAAAAAAAAAAAATAGAATCCGTATACCTTTCCCGACTGATTTGATCCAAGAAAATCAAATAAAGCATCAAAAGTGGGTGTTACCATTTGAAAAATGAAAGTGGGTATAACTTTTAATATGTAGACGATTTCCGAAGCGTAATTTATGCATAAATTGATTAGTATACATTATTCTAAGTCAATTAGTACGTAAATTTTTTTTATACAATTTTTGAAGAATTCATAGGGGGATTAACGTAGTAATTAATTAACGTATTTAAAGAGATCCTTTTTTTTATATAACAAACGCTTTAGAAATTCTAAACTCATAACAACATAAACAAAAAATGGACATAAAAATGACGAAACCTCATAAATTTTAATCGAGAGTAATAGTAATTTCATCAAAACTGCGATAAAAATGAAATTGCATTACAATGTAATATGTAATTAAATAATGAAACTTTGTATCAATCACCATAAAAACAAAACAACACACAGGACTTGTCCCCTTACGGACACGTGTTTGCTTTGGCTGATGACGGACTGTAAAAAATTTCCAGCTCGAAACGCGTCTTGTGTATTGTTTTGTTTTGTTTTTATGGTGATTAATACAAAGTTTCATTATTTAATTTATTGCGTTTTATCGCCAGTTTGTCGGTGCTGTTTCATCTGTAATATGTAATTATGTGGTATATATATATATATAACCCATTACAATATACATTTCCTTTGAACTTTATCTGCAGGTCTTGAGAAAGGAGCTCAATACAGCATCAAGATATCTGCTTTAACAATTAATGGAAGTGGTCCTGCAACCGATTGGATAGTAGTTGATACATACCAAAATGATCTAGATGGTAACTCATAATGCAATTATCCAATTAATGTTTTTTAACATATTTTTAATTAGAAATATCAAATCCATAATTTGATATTTCTAATTAGCTCAATTAGTGACATTTTCCTGCATTCATGTGTTTGAAGGAAGAATTGTGTTCAAAATTTTTGAAATGAGCAAAGAGTATTAAACAGTAGATTACTTTAAAATATTGAATAAACTGGTGTGATACTATAAAAGCATAAAAAACTTCTTAATAACACCATAAAAAATAAAGAATGTGCTAAACCTTTCGAAAAAACTTTGTCTTTCTTCGTCAGGTGCAAAGAAGACGTGCAACCACTTTGAAGGCAGGAGCAAACTAGCTCCTGCCTTCAAAGTGATTGCACGTCTTCTTTATAATTCATCAGCGCGTCTTGCTCTCGTCTCCTCCGTTCGAACACCTACACCCTACACCCAACGATGATGCCGATGCCGTGATGTATCAAAAAGACCGCTCGGGAGCGATAGTGCTGCTGTCTACGCAGAAGGCCGTAAAGCTCTCTCCTAGATTATTTCTGTAATTTACCCGTAAAACTATTTTATTTGCATGTAATGTTATGCAATGAGAAACTATACTTTTAACGACAAAGAATACGGAAAAAGATTTATCTAACATCATTATTTATGTAGTTTTGCTGTAAAACTATTTAGGAAAAGTACTAGGTACTACATTGTAGGAGCCTTAGGTGGTGGCGTATCGAAAAAGGGGCCTGTTAGAGAATGGCAGTGCTGCCATCTATGGAGAAGACAGTAAAGCTCTCCCCTACAATTTCGATCATATTCATAATTCAGCTAGTCTCAGCCGATCGCCGGCCAGAGCAACGAGAATTCAGGACTGGTAATTTAAAAAGATAACAAAAATAACCAGCAGCAGAAAATGTTTTTTTTTTAACAAAATAATTATCACACTGTTTATAACTATTTTCTTTTTAGTTCGTTATGTAATTGTCCAATCAGTGATAAATGAATCAATTTATCAATATCAATATCAGGATAAAAAACAGAAAGAATTAACAGGAAAACCAACTAAATTTTACAAATTTCAATATATTCCGAAACTTTTTGAAAAATTAAAATATAATTTGAAGAAATATGAAAAAAATTTGGTAGCATCCCCTCCAGTTATTGAAAGCGTTACTACATAAGAAGATTGATCCCATACCGATAGAAGATTTAGCAGGAATTTATAGAATCCCAGTTACTATAGAAATGATTGAAAATAGGATGAAATGTTATAAAGTTAAAGACTACATTGATATGACTTTAAGAAAATTTAAAATTCGGTTAAAAGAACATATTGCAGATATCAAATACAATAGAAGTAAAACGGCACTTTCCAGATTAAAGCAAGAGCAGTCGATTAAAAGAGATTTTGATAAAGCTAAAATAATTAAACCCACATCCCCCTTTCATCAAGCAATAATAAGTGAAGCCATAGAGATTTTAACCAGGAAAGATAAAACATGCAATGATTCGGTATCTTACAACATCCCTAAATTATGGTATAAACTTTTACAGATAGTTCAAGATTGAATAAGATTGGCACATCCCTCCCAATGCTTCCCACCCCTAGTGACCTGTTTGTAATGGTTTGACCTTTCCTTCAGCAGACAATGATGTTTTTACTAGTTTTAGACTATTTGTTTTGTGTGTGTCTACGTGTTAGTGTTTTTTTAACCCTGATGATGAGCTAAGGTGGCTCGAAAGCGCTAGGTTTTATCAAATGTGAAATACAGTTTTGTATGTTTTTTTAAAAACACCTTAAGTAAATGTTTTTTTTTTTATTATTATTAAATGATGCATATATGTTTTGTGACATTTTGTGTTGTTTTTTAAATGATTATTATAGTACAAAGGTGAATATTGATTCAAATGAGTGTTGTTTTTCATGACTCAAGTTTATTTTGTAATTTACTCGTAAAACGACTGGAAAAAGATTTATCTAACATCATTATTTATGTAGTTTACCTGTAAAACTACTTTCTCTGCATGTAATGTTAATACAATGAGAAACTATACTTCCAGAAACGCGGAAGATTTATCTAACAGCATTGTTTCAGTAATTTACCTGTAAAACTACTTTCTTTGCATGCAATAATAATAGCTTTATTAAGAGTATTAATTTTAATAATTCATAAACTTTCATTATTTGTAATAGCATGATTATTTGAAGCAAATTTAAAAAAAAAAATGTGGCCACAAGTTTTGTATTCATTTGCATAATTATTTTCTTTTGCAGAAACAAGAGTCCCAGACAAACCAAGCTCTTTGAGAGCCAAGCCTACAGCAAACAGCATTTATGTTACCTGGACTCCACCGAGAAATCAAAATATAATGATAAGAGGCTATACAATAGGTTGGGGTATTGGTTTTCCAGATGTGTATACAAAGGTTCTTGATGGTCGGCAAAGATACTACAATATAGAAAATTTACGTAAGATTTTTTTTTTAATAACGAATCATTAATTTTGTATGAATTTATAAACATATTTTAACATTTCAATGCACAAAAATAAAAAATTTATAATTCTATTTTTAAATAAAAATTTTAAAGGATCAGATACCTTCGAAATTACAAAAGTTAGAGAAAGTTTTAATGCTTCTCACCTTTAAAAATATTAGACCCGCGTGTACAAAATTGTAAAGTAGTAATTAAGCAATCTTTTTCTTTTCTTTTTAAAAAATATATTTAATTTTTTTTATTAAGTTTAAGTGGGAATGCCGGTGTAAAACTTTAAAAAAAAAAAGTATTTTAATTTAATAACTTTTTCTTTTTTTTTCAGTTTTTAACGCAGACTGCCTTAATAAAATAATAATAATAATAATAACATGCTTCTACAGATTATTGTTTGCATCGTCTATCGTAGCGTCAATATCTTTTCCAAAATTTTTAATTTAATTTTTTCTAAAAATATTTTTTTTTAACTGGTGGGATTGTAGATTTTTTTTTTAAATTAAACTATCGACCAGATTAATTTTATTTTTATGGAATCTGTTGTTTGAAGTTCGTCTAATCTAACGGTGATTTCCGTTCGAAAATAAGTTATTGACCCTCCCCCCCCCCCCCTTTCCAAAAAAAAAGAAAAAAAATAGATGCGTAACCCAAAGATTTGGTACAGTTCGCGTAACTCAGTCGTGCAAGTTTTATTTATTTATTTATTTTAATACTTCAACAAATTATGCATTATTAAATAGACTGCTATCTAAAGAAAATACGTATTTTTAAAATGATGTTAAAAATAAAGAAATGGGTCACAAAAGTTGAAAATTTAGAAGCATTGTGAAAACAAAAATATGCATTATTTTAAGAATGTTCATTTAAAGTGGTTCGGGACACAAATGTTATTTTTTAACACTTTCCAATATACTTGAAAAGCGCTTATGAATTCGGTTCGTCTGGCCGTCTGTCAGTGCTCTAACTCGCGTAAATCAATTCGGATTGCCATGTAATTGATATATGTTGAGGTTTACTATGGCATGTTCGGTATTGAAAATGAATCGTGTACCTTTTATAGTTAGTTTACAGGGACACTCAAAAGTATTCCATTACATTACGGTCAATGGGGATTTTTTTTCGGTGCATTTTAATATTGTTACACTATTTCAAGTATAATAAAATTGATATGTGTCATTGATGGGGACGACAACGTGTTATCTATAGAGTATGGAATAAGTAGCAACTTTAGTTCGTGTACAGAAACACCAAAAAGTATTACGTTACATCACGATTAATAGAGAAAAATCCTTTTCAGTGAATTTTAATGATGTTACACTGTTTCAAACATAATGAAATTTATATACCTCACTGAGGTGGATATAAATATGTTTTTTGTAGCGTATCGAGTAAGTAGCAGTTAAAGTTCGTATACAAGGACGCACTAACGAATTCCATTACATTATGATATCTGGGGAAAAATCGTTTGCAGTGTACTTAAATAATGTTAAACTATTTCAAACATAATCAATCAGTCAATCCTAGTCAATTGGTACTTGTATTTTTTTTTTTTTTTGTACGATTATTTGCATCATAATTAGTTAGTTGGGACACTTTTTTTTTCCTAGGACTGTACATTCCATATAGATATAGATCATTGAATCTATTTTGTTGTTTAATATTTTATAATTATAATGTATGAGAATGTAGACTTAATGTACTTAATTTATTTTAGAGCCTTCTTCAGAATACGTCATCAGTCTTCGAGCTTTTAACCAAGTAGGAGACGGTATACCTATTTATGAAACTGTTAAGACATTGATTCAAGCTCGTAAGTATTTTCACTTTTTCAGTAAATAAATCACGTGATTAGGAAAATTTGAGGCATCCCACTACGTTTAAATAGGCAAATTTGGGCAAAAGTCACAAATTATTTTTATTGTTTTATTTGAAAAATTATATAATTAGCTATCCAAAACAGTTTTTGTTTCCTTCGTATAATCATTGAAAGTGTAGATGGCTTGTTTTAGCTCTCAAACTGGAAGCGTGTATTTAAGTAATCGAAAGTTGTTGTTTAAAGGGCCTCAAGAAGAAAAATAACGTCTAATATTGAAATTAAAGAAAGGTACAGTATATAAATCTGGAGAATTTTATGAACTTGGGGTGACTATTTCTAATATAGATATTCTGAAACATAAACTTTAAATGGGTTTTCTGAAAAACACAATTTTTATGAACTATCAGTAAGGAAAAGCGTTCTAGCTTTAAAAATTATGGTTATATTTAGATGAAAAGGACGCCTACAATTTGTGTGATTTTGTGAGTGTAATGAACTATCGGTTTAAATTCATCAATTTTAGAGCTTTTTTAAAAAAAAACTAACATACAGAAAATGTAGGGAAAATCATCAAAGTGATAATTTATAATGGATTTTTTTATTTTATAGCTTTATATTGAAATTCATTACATTCTTAGTAATTCAAATCGCATACTTATTGAAAAAAATAGTAAACTACCATTATTTTTGTCATAAGAACATTTTTAAAAAGTATCATACATTGCATTTTATCTTAAAATTTTAAAAATTAAAAATACAAAATAATTTATTTATCAAATGAAATCTGTTTTTTATATACTAATTTGTTTAAAACAACTTATTCGTTCATTATAGCTCTATTTTTTCTTTCTTTAAAAAATTGGTTAGCAAATGTTATGGAATACCTTAAGTAATGATAAATCATTACAGCATTAAAACGTGATTTAAAAATATTTAAGCTGTAACAACTTTTACCATAGGTCTAAAAGATATTATGCTGTATATCTCCCATTTCAATTGTGAGTTCATGCAATTAATATTTTGTCAACCAAGTTTTTGCATATCGATACAATAGGATTATATTTATAGCAAGGGCGGATCTGGAGAGTTTAAAAGAAGGGGCGATGCTACACATGTGGGGTTTTCACGTAAGAATGGATTTACAATCCCTCTGAACAAAGAACAACTCCGTAGTAGATGCTCAGATATAACGATCGTTCATTATAGCAATTTTCTTATTATAACGATCGAAAAAATCCGTTATGTAACCATTTATGTAAAATTATTTTTACATGCAACAGAACGTCCAATTAAACCAAGCATTCCAAAATAACGAGAATTTCCAGCATTTCTAGGGTAGTTGTACAATATTTTTTGAGTGTTAGAAAAGGTTGAGGATGTTTTAGAGTAGGGCCTTCAACCTTTCACACTTAACGGCCACATTTATAAATTCTTAAAGTTCCCCGGACCACGCATGATTCAGTTAATCTGCGTAGGCAAGAAATGTATTTTCACACCTACAGTAATGTTCAAAATTGTGGAAACCTTTATGAAAAGGTTTATTTTTGAATTTTGACATTTCATAACACCACTTTCTTTTTAAGTAATGCCATAAAATTATATACCAATGGAAAGATAGTTTAATCAAGAATGTAGTGCAATAAATTTCACGAAGGAATGTTTATTAGAACATTCCTAGTTATAAAGAAGAAAAATGAAACACATCGAAAAATGATATACAAAAATTATCACAATGTCAATTAAAATACTTAATTGGGTAACTTTACTCTTAAATTACAGCCTTACAACGCCTTACCATGGAGTGAACCAAGTATTTTCTTTCGGATGCTGTTTTATGCGTAATTTTATATTTTTATATTTTTAATTTTTTGTACAACTTTTCTTGTAATAGTTATGTTTTCGAATTTTCGTGCAAAAAATGATAAGAAAGACCAATGTGTCCATTTTAATCACTTGAGAGATTAAAATTCCTTAAAACTGACTTAACTCATTAATGCCGGTTGGTACGAAAACTTGCCATTTAAGTGATACGAAAGTTTTAAATATGAACACCAGTATCTTAGTAAAAAAAAAATTCATACTATCTAATGTGAAACTATCAGACATTCAATCAGTTAAAATAACAGTGTGGGAAAACTGGTGTCAACTGGTATCGAAGTATTAAAAGAAGTGTAAAATAAGTCGTCGTTAATGGGTTAAATATGTCCTCTTATATATAACAGGGAAAGTTGTAACAGAATATTTTATGCGTAATTTTAGATTTTTTTACACAGCTTTTCTGGTAATAGTCATATTTTCGATTTTCATACAATAAAGGATAAGAAAGACCAATGTGTCCGTTTTAATCACATGAGAGATTGAAATGCTTTAAAACTGGCATATATAAGTCCATTTTGAGACCTTTTATCATCACTCAAGGGAGGGGTGATCGCTCCATCGCCCCTCCCTTGATAGATCCGCTTCTATATTATAAGATATACAAAGCGATAACTACCCAAGGGCATGTTAGATTTTTCATATTTTGCATTAATTTTTCTACTACAAATATGAGCATTTAGTAAAAATAATGGTTATTATTGACTCATCTATAAGAATAATATATATATATATATATATGTTACGGTCAATATGATTAATCCGGTCATTATTAATAATGACCAGACATAAAGACCGGTTATTATTAATAACAACCACGGCCATTATTAATAATAACCGGTCTTTATGTCTGGTCATTATTAATAATGACCGGATTAATCATATTGACCGTAACATATATATATATACTATAAAAATGTATGGAACAAAATTTTGTAATTTTGAGGTATGAGAACCGTTGGGATTTAGAATTTATTATATCCTAATTATCCATGCCCAATGCCTTATTTTAGTACGACTATAGTATGGTTGTTATATAGTAAAGTTATTAGCAACAAATACATTAGTGCTGCAAAGGTTAAAAAATTTATTAATATTCATGTAATACGCACATTTATACAAGTATTTTTTCCCTCCATATATGCAACTCATAAGAAATAATACTTTGTTTTTTTTTCTTCTTTTTCAGCACCTGAACCTTTAAGTCCAATGCTACCTCCTGTTGGTTTGAAAGCAATAGTGCTTTCATCGTCAACAGTTGTTTTGTACTGGACAGATAGTACATTATCAAGAAGTCAGCTGGTCACAGACAATCGATTCTATACAGTGCGTTATGCAGTTAGTGCCACTGCTAAATACAGATATTTCAACTCAACCGACTTAAACTGTATGATCGATGATCTCAGGTATGATTCAAATACAAATTCCTAATTTACTTAATTGCTATAAAAGAAAAAGTCGTATTATTGCATGGATGAAGCCAGAATTTGACTGTTAGGCAGTTAATAACAGAATAACAATTTTGAAAAGGTAATTTTTATATCACATACGACGCATGAGAGAAATTAATATCTAAAGTACATCTCTGTTGTATATAGAATGTAGATCTTCTTTTGCCTCCAAATAGCGAAATCACGACCATAGTTTCTGGATTAGAATTCATTTTACATTTGTTATTTTATTGAGGTAATTTCCCTCTGCTACACCTGAAGAAAGGAACCACTGATTAGTTGCTCCAGAAACTAATATTCGTGATTCTGCTCATCTGCGGAATAAAAAATCTCATATATTTTATTTCAAATTGTTATACTATTACTGACCTCTATTATTGTTAAAGTTGATAGTACTCTTGATAAAAAAAAGGTAATTGATTTCATGTTTGATATGTAAAAAACAATTTCATTCTTAACATATCAAATATGAAATCAGTTACCTTTTTCCTATCAAGAGTACCATCACCTTTTTATTCACCCGAAAAGTTACATAGATCACATTTGTGATTAAATAACTATCTTACTGTGATAAGAATAATTCATTCTAGACAAAGTTTATAACTCTGGTATGATTCTAAATAAATTTATCTCGCTTTATTCAGAATTCCCTCGCTACCGAAGGTAGTGGGGCCCCCAACCAATAGTTCATTTGGAAACATTTTCCTTAAAATATATATAATAGAGATTCGAGGTTCGCTTGCAAAACAGATTTGAGCGTGCGTAGCACATCCAGTGTACGTTTGCTGAAGGCAGTGGAATCACCGACACGAGGTTCGTTTGGAAAGATTTTCGCTTAAAAATATAAAATCATACAAATTCAGGTTGAAAATATAAAATCACAGAAATTCGAGTTTCGCTTACAAAAGCAAACCGAGGCGTGAATAGTACGCCCAATGTATGCTGCCGTAGGCAGTGGGGGCCTCTATACTAGGTTCGTTTGGAAAGATTTTCGTTTTAAAATATAAATTGCTACAAAATGGGGTCGAAGACACAAAATCATACAAATTTGAGGTTTGGTGCAAAAACAAACCGGAGCGTGCTCAGCACGTCCGCCAAAGGCAGCGGGGCCCCCAACACTATATTGGTTTGGAAAGACTTTCGTTTAAAAATATAAAACCGTACAAATTCGAGTTTTGTTTGCAAAAATAAACCGGGGCATGCGTAGGACGCCCGGATGTGCGCTTCCGAAGTCATTGGAGCCCCAATAGGTTCGTATGGGTTTCCATAGGTTTATATGGAAAAAAAGTTCATTTGATAAGAAGATCGTTAAAAAAATGTGTGCATATAAATACAGATACTTATTTGATTCGAGGTTCGTTTGGAAAAATCGACCAGTGCAGCGGACATAGCCTGCTCGTTGAATTTAAAAAAAAAAACATCAGTCCGTTTTAAGACACCTAGCTTTATTACAAAATCAATAAAAATAAAAAACTGAAAAAATAATTCTCTTTAAAATAGTTTTAGTAAATATATTTTTCCATTTATTTATGAACTGATATTAAAGCGAAACTTTTTATATTGGCCTCAATTTATTAACTATTAACCTGATTTCTTTGATTTTTCTGTCTTTCTTTTTCTCAGGCCAAATACAGAATATGAATTTAGTGTTAAAGTAGTTAAAGGCTCACGGGAGAGTACGTGGAGTATGAGTGTTAGTAATACAACTCAAGAAGCTGCACCTTCCTCCCCACCCCGAGATCTCACCCTTATTCCGTCGGAGGACGACACGTCATCTGTAAGTCTTACTTGGCAACCACCGAAACAACCCAATGGGAAGATCAGCGGTAAGGAAAGAGGAAATAAAAACCCTTTTTTATTAAATAATTTTTAATACTCCAACACAAGGATGGCGAACCTATTTGATCACATGGGCCAAAAAATCCCAGAAAAAGTATTTACCGAGATTCTAATGTGCCAAGAGCATTGCAGCTTACAATAAAATTTAATAAAGAATTACATTTTACAGAACTTCGTTTTTATTATAATGGTTTTTATTCATGCTAAATTCGACTTCTAAGTTCTTCATTTATATAGACAGTCATACTGAAATCCGTATTAATAATTTATAAATAATATTTTTCTTTGTTGTGCATGTTTCAACCTAATCTGGTTCTTATTTTATCATTTTTAACCCTATCCGACACAGTGGTCCCACTCCGGGTACACCTAATTTTAATTCCAAACTTGCATTCGGCACCAAGAATATTTTAATAAAATTTTGTTTCTATAATGAAAGCTTAAAATAAGGAGTTCGTATTTTCTAAAAAAGTCGTTTGTAAATTCCGGTGTCAGTCAGCAATTTCTCATTCTACGAACAGACTTTGTCTGTGCCGGAAAGGGTTAATTATTTGACTACAGGAATTTGTCCATTAGACACTGTAGTATTTGAACTGTTATTGAAAATTCAATCAAGCTCTTTACATTTCATAAACAAGCAAAGTGACTTAGAAAACATGTGTGTCGGATGGTTTGGCAAGAAAAGGATGCTACAAAATGCCAACACTGAAATTTATATAATGCAATAAATAGTACAAAAATAATTAAAATGCCTTTTAATAGTCTTATACCAAGGTTAACTCGTCGCCCGCGGGCGCCGCCATGACGCCCTTTCGAAATTTTCCTGTTGCAAGCTTTTTACTTTTTCCAACATAGTTGAAAAGTGTTTATGCATTCGGTTTGTCTGGCCATCTGTCCGAGCTTTAACTCAAGTAAATATACTCTGATTGCCATGTAATTGATATACGTTATTGGGGTTTACCATGGCATGTTCAGTATTGAAAATGAAGTATGTAGTAGTTATAATTCAGTTACAGGGGCGCTCAAAAGGACGCCATTACATTATGTTGTATGGGGGAAAATCCTTTGCAGTGAATTTTAAGATGTAACATTATTTAAACATATTGAAATTGATGTACATCACTGAGGTGCACTAGATGTTTATTGTCGAGTATGGTATGTGTAGTAGAGTTTTTTGTTGATTGGCCGTAATCCATAGCAATATATCGGGAGAGAAGATTTTAAATGCACCTAGAGTTAGATTATGGAAGATTGCGTTCGAACAATAACCAGGCACGTGAAGAGACTAATTTAGGAGAACTCAAAAGTGGCATTTTTCTAGATGTTTAATAGCAGTTATTGAAGGGCGATTACATGGCCCATCGGGAGTGACCCGACCAAGCACAGAGCACCTTTAGAGGCTACATTTTCCAAGTAAGCTCAGGAACAGAATAGCGATGAATAATTACTTCAAAGTCCTTGACAGCTGGTACATATTTGGCGTACGGTTTACGCCAAATTCCTTTGAAGAATTACCGATTTGGCGATAATATATGCAGAGAGATACAGAAGACAGTGATGATATAAAATAACCAAATGAGATATCTATGAAAAATTGCATCCTCAATGCATAGCATTATAGGGTTGCGAGAGGACAAAAGTTAGTCTTACTGGGAACAGAAAATTATCCCAAGGATTTAGACAAAACATCCGCAGATTGTAGAAACTATGAACTAACAATATACATATCTAACAGCTACATTTATAAGTGTAAATGCAGAAGTGCAGACATGAGAAGGAATTATTCTTTCTTCTTTATTTTTTAATTCAGCAAAATTGCATCTGCACGAAATAGAGTGTAGGAGGATGATTTTGAAATGAAAGCGATATCTTTAATAATAGAAAGAGATATATTTAGTGCGGTCAGTTGCAGTTAGTTTACAAAGTCATTCAAAAGATATTATGGTATATGAGAAAAAATCGTTTGTGGTGTATTTTAATCATGTTACACTATTACAAACATAAAAAATAAAATTGATATGAATTTTTAAGGTGCACTAAAACATGCTTTTTGTAGAATATGGGGTGTAAAGCATTTATCATTCATTTACAGGATCACACAAAAGTATTCGATTATATAATGAAATAAGAGGAAAAACTGTTTGCAACGTATTTTAATTATGCTACACTATTTCAAAAATAATGAAATTGATATACATTACTGAGGCTTACTACAAGATACTTGTATACTATGATGTGAATAGCATTTATCGTTCATATACAGGGACACACAAATGATTTCCGATACATCCGAAGTACTGTCTATAAGCGATAATTATTGGATGTGCACGTTAAGTTATGATATGAGTTATGATTAAGTTATGATATGATTAATTAAATATTTGCATACTACGTGGTGTGTATAAATGCATTATTACTGAGTATGAGCATGAATTGCTTAAAGGGGTTTTTAATCAAGTTATGCATTTTTAAGCTGAACTATATTTAGTTTACTAACAGATGTTTGTGGAACACAAATAAAATCATATACAGTTCCACGCAAAGAATTGGACACATGGCGGCCTACGGATGATAATTTCTGGAAGTGCGATTTCAATAGATTTAAGCGTGTTTTTACCCGAATTAAATTTTAGCTTAATATGTCGCGTGTATAAATTCTGTAGGTAATATACATGGCTGTACACAAAAGAATTCAAATACGTTTCCGTCTGTGATTAATGAAGGAGAATTTTCAACTATATGCTTTTTGTTACTAAACTAAATGTTAGCAGACTATGTAGAACACATACAAATCTATACATATTATATACAGAGCTGCATATGAAATTAGAGTACTTTTCCGGCTATGGACGGTCAGAGCCTGATCAAGTTGAAGTTGGGCCCAGGGCCTGTTAAAAAGTTGGGCCCCTCCTACCTCCCCATTCCAAGGCGACACTTTCAGAAAAAAAAGTAGGCTTATTTGATGAGTTGACAAAGTTGTTTGGGTGAAAGTTTCAAGTTTACGAAAAAAAAAATAATAACTTACAAGAATAATCAAGAAAATGAATTACCGTCCACTTTCTCAAATAAGCATTTGTATAATTCACAAACATCTATGATCCACAGTTTGTGTTGCAGAATAAATGAGGACGTCTTTTTCAAAACTCACCTTATCCAAAATCATAAAAATTGTGTTTTTATAGTAATCATTTTAAACTATAATTCTGACATTGTAAAATCCTCGTTTATATTGAAACCAACAGATACAGTATACTACTATTCGGGAGTTATCAAGCGTGAGTAAAGTCCATGTTCGGTTCTTGGTCATTCACTTTTTCAAGTAAAAGTGCCTAGGTTAAAAGCTTCTAAAAATTTTATTGAGTCATTCAGAATATTTAAATTTTACATTTCATATTTTATAAAACAATATTATTTGAAAAGTATTTGATTAAGGGAAAAAAATCAGTCACATAATTTGTGGGCCCAGGGCCGAGGCCCTGGAGGCCCGTGCATTAATCAGGCCCTGTGGACGGTATCCGCTGAAATCTGGTTTTGAAATGTGTTATGAGTTTTCTAAAATCTTTACTTAAGTATCTTATTTATCTTATTAAACAGCGAAGGTTTTTTAAAGTATGTTTTCCCGGATATTGTTGGTAATTCCTGAAATTGTGTTTTAAAATATGTTATGCCTTTCACTTTATTAAACGCTACAAATTTGTAAAATTATTTTGAAGTGTTGGAAAGTGTTTCATAATCTTCGCTTGACGCATGATTTTTCTTTCTTGTTTTAAAAATAAAAATCCATTTTTAAATATTTTTTCTTTAAAATGAATAATTTATTTTTATTGTTATAGGTGCGATTAAAATTTCTGGCTCTTCCACCTTTAACCCCTTCGCGACAAGCATCCTTTACAGAATTTTAAATCTTTCACCACCGGTTTTTCAAAACAAAAATTTTCGCCAAATTGAATCGCAGAAATGCTAAGATTTCATGAGGCAAATCTTACAATAAAAAAATAACTGGTGGAAAAAATCGAGGATTCTGATCATCTTATGCGTCACATATACGTGTCGCACGTCCCCAAGGGGTTAAAAAAAATGTGATTAGTATTTTTTCAGAAAAATGTTAATTCTAAATTTACTATGATTTATGTTTTTCCTACAAATTATTTTTACACGAAGTTCCTAAATATAAGGGCCCTATGGCTACCATTGTGAGATATCTGTGCATCGTATAAAACAGGACTGTCCAACGCAGCGCCCTTTGAAGGCTTTCTTTGCACCCTTTTTAATGTTTCCTGTTGCTAGTTTTTCTTAAAAATACATTTTAACCCTTTTAATTTTCCTGCACCACTGTTTTTAATTAGGATTTTTCGACTTATTTAATCGATGAAATGTGGTTAATTAAGGCAAATAATTCTGTTAAAAAAATAATGTAGCGTTCAAATTCGAGGAATTTGCGCAGCCTATATGGCATCGGCACATACGTGTGCCGCTCGTCGCGAAGTGGGTTAAAGGTTGTTTTCTTTAAAAACAATTAGATTTACATGTTTTTATTATTATTATACGAGCGATTAAGGTTTCTGGCTCTTTTTGACTACAATTTTTTTTTTTTTTTTTTTTTTTTTTTTAAACATAGGTCTCTTCTCAGAAAGGTGTAATATCTATATATTTAAAACGCTAAGCGATTTCTTTCGACAATCCGTGAGAACAAACTACTGCATCAAATTACATCATTCTTTTTTTAAATGAAAGATATTTGGACACAGAATTGTTATCGTGCATTCGTTTGTTCGAAAATTTAATTAATTAACCGTAATTTTCAATTAAACTTTTACGTCTGCTAATGACGTCATAATCGGATAACGCCTACTGTTCCGAAGCACAGAGTTTATTTTCTAAACTCTGTGGTTGAATGAAAGAGAAATAATAAATTAAAAGCACGCGGTTTTAAGGCCGAATTTGTTAATTTGCAAGCTAAGTTTCGGTAAAAATACTTATCCGCGTGTTTTATAAGCGAAAAAAAATTCATATTTATTGTGACGTCACGGGAATATTATCCATTGGGTTTATTTTATCATTATGCATTATAACTTTGTTGATGCCATTTTTTCATTACAATTAAATACAAAATATATTTATATTTGTGTGCATGGTGTTTAAGCATTAATGTAAGGTATATGAAGTACGTGTGAAAAGTTTGCGCCGGTGAAAATGACGTTATGCTTAGCTTGAAGTGCATTTTAACATTGATAAAACTAAAGAGAAAAATGTATATGATTGTGTTAACATGACATAATTTTACTGATTTTTGCATTCATGATTATAAAGATTAGAATTGGAGCCGTCATTGATTGCTTCATCTTGATTGCATACCTTCATTACATGTTACCAATTGCTTTTTTTTTTTAATTATAGGCTAGAAGATTTCCTTTTTTAATAAAAAAAATCACAAAAGTAAAGGATTTCAGGAAATTTAAAGTTATTAAAAATAGTGTTATGGTAGAAGAAAATCTTGAAATAATTATTGTATTTTTAGCTAGAATTAACAATGTAAGACTAATATTTCATAGGAATTATTTTGGTAGATTCATTATAAGTTCATTTAACAGTTCCTTATTAGCGCAAAGTCCTATTTCTTTCACTGTGAATTTCTCTTTCGATGTCAAAAAATGTTTTTCCACTTTTGGACGCCAGCCAAAATACAGTGGCAATTTTTAGAAATGTACAACAGTTGTGACAATTAAGACGCTATCGCTTTAGCTTTCATCGCGCCCTACATCACTTCGAAATACTACAAATTTCTATTTTTTTACTACATTTTACAATTTCAATTCTGGCATCATCAATTAGAAAAAAAATTAGCTTTCGATTGAAATTTATTTGAAAACTGCCGATTAATTTAACGACTTTTTAAATAATTTTCAAGCATGAAAAGTTTTTCAATTCTATCTTATCAATGACCACCAGTTTACTTCAATAATGTAAAACAGCCCCTGGGAAAGTTGCCACAATTGAAAATAGATTTCCCTAACCATCATAAAAAGTGAATAATAATTTTTTAAAAAAAAGTGATAAATCATAAGATCAGATTATTCATAAGATAGAACATTTTGGCACTAAACAAAAATCTGTCAGGAAAAGAAAAAAAAAAAAAAAAGACTTTTTAGTTTATGTAGAACATAAAATTGATATGTTGAATTCGTTGATGAATATGTTCAATCAGATATCAGGATATGCTAGGAATTGCATTTTTTTATTTTTTTACATTTGCCAACTGTATAAGAGGGAAAATATCCCCGACTCTGATGGAAAAGGGATAATCATCCTGATTATGTCAAGGAACCGAAGAAACCATACAAATAAATTACACTTGAAAACATTAAAAATCTCCCTCATCTGCAGATAGATTTATTACTGTAAAAAACTTCTTAATCTTTGCATAAAAATTGATTAGCTTAAAACAATGGCTGCGTTTTAGAAGATATGGATTTGAAACGAACAATGATTAAAGAGGACATTTTAAAACTTTTAATTTAATCATTTTAAAACTTTTTTAACGTCGAATTTCGACGGTGCTTTTGGGCAGATGCAATGCACATGCGCATAGGAGCTCATTCGGTTGCATTATCACAGACGGGGGGGGGGGAGAGATGTGTGCTTTATTTACTATGTTCTGTTACTTACTGAATATGATATGAACGTAGGAATATACTATTTGTATATACTTCATAGGTCCATGAATTTTTTTTCTTGCCGTGGAGAATATGGTAGTAATGTCAAACTGATTTGCATTACACAGTTATTTACGGATTGTTTGTTTGGAGTTTGCATCGGAAATAGTACTGTATTTGACTGAGGAAAAAAAAATACTTGAAAGACTGTTTTATACGCAACCCTTCATAAATAATAAAGAAGCTTATTTTACTGATATTGTTATAGTATTTTTTTGCGTCAAGTTTTGACGGGTTCCATCTAGTACTTTATTAAATTTACTAGGATTCGTGTTTTTTTTTTTTTTTTTTGGGGGGGGGGGGAGATTTTTACATGGAATTCCTGAATCGTAGGAACTTAATGACTACCACTATTAGATGTATGTGCATCGTTTAAGACACAGTTTTGCCAATTTAGCCACTTTTTTTACTCAAAATATCTTCAACCACACTTCCGCACAGCCGCACAGCAATCTTAGCTTTGTTAGATATTTTTAATAAAAAAACGCGATAAATTCGTAATAAATTCGTGCTCTTCTTTCGGAACCCGAACCCGAAAAATTTTGTGTCATCAGAACCAGAGCCAGATACCGAAGGTACGCAGTAAAAAATTGTTTATAACATTTTTGAAAATTTTCACATTTTATTTTCTTATTTAAAACACATTTTTACATAGAAAGAAGTATTAATCCCATATCCCTCTCTCATGAGAACATTTCGTAATTTCCATGTCCCTGAAAATCAGTTTAAAATGGCATTTTTTTTTATTTATACCCAACCACTGGCAGATATCCGCAAAAGTCACAATTTTTATCCTTTCGAAATATTATTGTACAACCATGGCAGAAAGACATGACTTCTGTTTTTCAGTAATTCTGCAAAAAGACTTCAAACAAAAAGTGAGGACAGACAAGGAATAGTGCACGGCTTCTTTATGTTAACACTGAGCATGCAAAGGCTTCAAAATCAGATAGAATATTTCTCTTTATATGCTGCCAATAACAAATCAATTCCCTTGCAAGCCGATTTTTAAAGCATTGTAAAACACTTTAAGAAACTTTGACTACATTCTTGTTTCTCAAATAGCAATTCCCTCCCCCCTTTTTTAACACTTTCCAACCTAGTTGAAAAGTGTTTATGACTTCGGTTTGTCTGGCCGTCAGCCGTCTGTCTGTGCTCTAACTCCCGTAAATATACTCGCATTGCCCTGCAATTTTTATATGTTATTGTCGTTATCTATAGCATGTTCCCTATCTCAACTGAAGTGTATAGCACTTATAGTTTTTTTTACAGGGCAGGGACACTCAAAAAAATTCCGTTACATTACGGTCTATGGGGAAAAATCATTTGCAGTTTATTTTAATGATGTTACACAATTTCAAACACATTGTAATTGATATATATCACTAAGGTGCATTACACGAAGCTTAATATGGAATATGCTGTGCATAGCACTTATTGTTACTTTACAGGGACAGTCAAAAGAAATCCGTTACATTACGTCTATGGAGAAAAATCGTTTGCGGTTTAATTAAATAATGTTTCACTATTTTAAACGCATTGAAATTTATATATATCACTAAGGTGCATTACAAGAGGCTTACTACAGAATATTGTGCGTGTAGCAGTCATCGTTCATTTACAGGGACACACAAAAGAATTATCTACTGTCTGTTAACAATAATTCCTGGAAGTGCGTTTTAAGTTGCTGAACGCGATTTTAAATTTAACTCACTTTTTGTCTATTACTTGGTGTATAAATTCTGTAGATCCTATACAGGGCAGCACAAAAGTTTGCGAACACATTTTCGTTTATTGACAGAAACTCCAGAAGGAGAAATTTAAACTGTGCTACGCGTTTCCTAACTAAACTAAAATTTAGCATCCTATGTAGTATATATACAAATCTATAGATCATATACAGGGCTGAATAAAAGTATTCGGATATTTTTCCAAATATTGTATATGTTGGAAATTCCTGAAATTACGTTTTTAAATATGTTATGCGTTTTCCAAATTGTTTACTTAGATGTTATCTTTCAGCTTATTAAACGTTAATGATTCGTAAAATTATTTTGGAAGCGTTGGAAAGTGTTACATAATCTATGCTTGACGCATGATTTTTCGTTCTTGTTTTCAATTTGTGAATAAACGCAATTCTCACTTTGAGCTCGACCCCAAAGATTGGTATAAAAATCAAGTCCGAGTCCATTTCGGTCTGAGCCCATCTCATCTCTAATCGCTAAAATGAGACAATATTGTTGCATGTTTTGTATCATGTAAATAATGGCGCCCTTGCTTACTTAAAGGTTGTCAGAACTGATATAAGATGTGTATATCGTTCTCACTGATGATGCATTTTCAAAATTATGTGAATAAGGGCGCCCTTCATTGTTTGTCACGAACTCAGATGCGCCCCTGCTTACTGAAATGTTGGACACAAGCCTGGTCTATACATCTTAAATAACATTAAGTTTATCAAACTGTAAATTTACATCTAATAAGTCAATTACTCTCATAAACTGATTATTACCTAATAATCAGTTCGCATGCCCGAACTGTCTTAAGTGCCACAGGTCCGCCATCCGTCCTCTAGAAAAAACTCTTTATTTATTTATTTTCAAATGTAAAATAACGCAAAGAATAGAACAGATGAAAAAATCATATCAAAACTTTCTAATGCTAAATTTAAATTATTGTTTTAACACCTGTTATTGTTAAAAGTAATAAAGAAAATTCATGCATCGTGCATATATTACGAAATGCTCTCCAACATTATGAGAAAATGATTACGAAATCTTCTCGCAAGGTTGAGCTCTATACCAACCAATACATTATATTCATTATCCACAAATTCACGTTAGAACTATTTCTATAGCGACAATAGTGTGTGTGCGGAGAAGGCCTTTTTGATTTTGCAACTATGATAACATTGTGTTCATTTTAAAGACATGTAACATTGCTTAAGCATTTGATCAATAATGGTAATTTATTCCAATTATTGTGGATTGCTATATATAAGAACATTGATAATACTTGAAGAACATAGTGTATACTAAAATTTAGTGCAGCTGGAAAGCACATCGAAAACGTACTTCATGAAAATACCATCCAAATATAATAATCTGTCAGAGTACTTTTAGAAGACTTTGAATATGGACGGACTATATACACCATTTTTATAGAGAGCATGTTTCAAGCTAACACATTAGCTGCTTTATGCTTTTTTTCCCCCATTTATATGCCGAATATAGAGATTATGGCTACATTATTTCTTAAACCGCTGATGATAGAAAGATACTTCCAATTACAAAAAGTATACAAGTCAAGTACAGCTTTTAGGTACGGAAATTGTTTTACAATGGACTGTATAAAAATACTAAATTTAACTTTATATATGAATACGATTCTCTTTTCCGTAATTAGAAATGTTTCCAACGCATTTAAAGACACATTTTTAAAAATCCCATTTTTTTACGATAAAAACTTATAAAGTTATGATACTTTGAATTTAATGAATTTTATTTTTTAAATTTTTTAAATATTTTTTATTTATTTATTTATTTTGGCACTAAAAGCGCGTATTTCCGTATTTAATGCCTGAAAATTCACAAAATTCAAAGTATCATAACTTGATAGTTTTTATCGTAAAATAATGGAATTTTTTTAAATGTCCTTCTTAGACGCACGGTAAAATTTCCCTGGATATAAGTATAGGAAAAGAAGACCGTATTAAAGTTTAATTTCATAAAGAAAATATCACAATAATTTAAGTTTCGCTTGATTTGAGACCGAAGCGGGTAGCATGCTGGCGAAGGCAGTGGAACCACAACCCCTAGCAAATTCTCAAGGTTCATATTGGAAAAACCGACCAGCAAAGCTCCGCTAGTATAACATACTATATTATTAGTTTTGTACCGTTGGAAAAATATTAATAACACTAAAACATTATCAAACAATTATACTTCATAAGCTGTAAAGTATTCGAATACTTTTGTGTGTCTCTGTAAAACAATTATAAGTGCTAAGCACATTATTTATATTAATAAAAGATAAATGTTTGTGTATCTGCGTGTGTGTGCACACGCGCGGGATCGCTAGCGGCTACCGAAATCTATTGCACGTAGAGATCTTCAAATTTGATTCCGTATAGGTGAAAACAGGTCCGAATGCACCTGGCCTCAGATTTTCGATTTTTTTAATTAGCTTTTTTGTATTAAGCAGAAAAATTCGCGTATTCTCCTGATTTTCCAAGTTTGCCGGCGATTTTGGCTCATAAAAGCAATCGATTTTCACTATTTTAGCCAATGTAGTAAATATTGTCTTCTATTCAACAATGTTTATTCAGAATTCGTACAGCAATTTTTAAATTTATCAGGATTTTATTTTTCTTTTTTTAAGCCTTCCTTGAGTTTTTTTTTTCCCCTCTAACATATTTTTATATGATACCTTAGCCATGTGATTCGTCATGTGAGCTTAGAACAATAAAAATTTCCAAGGTTTTTTTTTTTTTTTTTTTTTCAAAAAATTATTAATTTTAAATTATTTTTTCGATTTTGCATAGCCAGCGAAAAGGGAAAATGAGCCTGCCTCTTTAGACAGTGGCCTGGTGGGTCTGCTAGTTTTCAGTAAGAAACGTGCTACAATGACTCATTACTAATATATTTAAATTCCGTAGCAATCCAAGCATATTTACAAAAGTTAGAGTGCGAACATATTTACAGATATACATACAGAAAGAGAGACAAACAAACCGAAGACATAAACTAATTTTTAATTATGTTGAAAAGCGTTAATAAAAAGAAACAAATCCTATAATAGTTTTCGGTTATGTGTAAAAAAATTGATATAAATATATTTTTAAATAAAATTAACTCTATAATTTTAAATAATTTTTTTTAATATAAGTTATTCTTTTTAATAAGCACTATTAAAGCAGTTATCGATAAATAACCTTGTTGAATTATTTCAGGTTATGTGGTTTTCTACACAACTGACAACACTCAAGATAGAGACTGGGTTGTCGAAGGAGTTATAGGTGATAAACTGTCCGCGGTTATAAGAAATCTAATGCCAGATACAACATATTATTTTAAAATACAAGCAAAGAATACAAAAGGATATGGACCCTTATCATCTGAAATAGTTTACAAAACACCGCCAGGTAAATTTTCCATGTTGTTATGAACAAAATAGTCTATATTTACATAGGTGCCGGCAAAGGTAGGGGGGGGGGGCATTAACCTCCCTGTATTTTTAAATTTAATTAAGTAAATTTTCTCCAGAGAATATCTTCCTCAGAGTATCCATATAACGATTTCGGAAAAATAAATAAATGGTATTTTTCCAAGGTAACTTAAAATAACTAGGGGCCGTGCAAAGTGGTTAAATAAGAATTTTTTGTCAGAGCGAGCTCTGCCCCGTTAACCCTGTGAAGACAATTTTTTCATGTTCACGTATTTAAAATTCTCTGAAACGGGAAATTTGGGGGGGGGGGGGGGGGGCATTATCCAACAATATATATATATAATTTATTTTTTATTTTTTTTTTTTTTAACCTAAGCAAGTACAAATTTATTTTTTGTATTTTTTGTTTTTTTAATATTTTTTTAATTGTTATAATTCTGTTTTACTTTTAATATGCATATGTTTAAAGATTATCTTGCACAGGGTTTATGACAAAAAAAAGTAAAAAAAAAATTACTTAAGCTTATGGTTATAGCCTAAACCTCCATTTTAAAAAGCAAAGGGTTTTGAAAGTGACTGCCATTTTGAAAACTGGAGTTTTTCCGGACTTCCAGTTGTCGATCAATTTGAGAAACTTCGTTCTGGCGTGGTTTTAGGGCCACAAGCACATCTGTTCCAAAATTTTATCCTTTCCTGAATTTCGTTCTGCCGGTACTCATGAATATTTAACTATTAAAATGAAGAAATAATTTTTAAAAACATTGCTGAAATATATTAATAATTCGTCTTTTTCTAGGCTTAGCAAATAATTTCTTGTACATAATCATTGCTGCAGTTTCTGGAGGAATAGTAGTTATCATACTCATCATCATTGTATCAGTGGGGTGTAGAAGACGCCACAATACTTATTTAGCCCCAGTTCAGAAAAATAGGTAAATATGTATGCATATAATATTGAAATGTACTTTTAAAGAGTCAGACAATGCACATAATATTAGACTAGCAATTTTAAGGCCCCAACTGATTTATATGATTTAAATAATATTACAATGACCAGGCCCTGACTATCGCACGGGCACCCGGGGCCCATGCCCTGAGCCCAAAATTTCTGAAGGCACGAAATTTTTCATAATTTCACCTAAAATTCGATTTTAAAATATCATAATTGTGACAACATTTTTATTTCTTTTAGCACTTTTGTTTGCACTCAGTATCAGCTTGGTTTTATAATTTAATATTAATAACATCATTAATAAGTAGACTTCTTATCATTATTTTCTAGTAATTGATGTGCTGTATTTATCAAGTCCTTCAATTGCATCATATTGCACATTTTTTCGAAAAGTGACACAGCTGAAAAAATGTGATATTTGAGATATTAATACGATAAAATGACAAAAATATATCTCAATCTATGGTTAAAAGTACATTTAACTAAATAATAGAAAAATATTTTATTTTTATTCCTGGAACCTTTTTCAATTTTTCGGAAAAATTTCAATTTTGCGTAATTTCCGGCCGATAATCCGCAGATCAAACTTTTATGTTCGACCCAGAAATTTAAGTTAAATATTTACAGCGGTTTGGTAAGTTACATTATATAAAATAAAATTTCTGGGTCGAAACATAATTGTTTGATTCGTGGATTATAGGCCGGAAATTAGGGTAATTTTGTGAGTTGATACCTTTTGAATAAACGTGCTATATGTAAAAAAAAAATAATAATCAACCAATCTAAGGGGGCACGAAAAATTGAAAGTGCCCTGGGCACAAAAAACTTGCTAATCCCTGACAATGACGTTAGTAAGTCCCATAATATCAAATCTGATTGAATGATTCAGTTGATTTAAATAATATTACCAGATATTCAAAGGAAATTTGTAACAGTACAAACAAAAGAAAAGGAACTTCTTATTTTAATTGTATAAAAGCTCCAAGAAACAAAAAAAAAAAAATCTAATTTTTAATTTATGTTTGCATGTTTTTCTCCCCAAGAATGCAGTCTACATATAATAAAATTGTGTGTGTATGTCTTATTGTCTGTCGTTTTTGTGGATGAACAGTTGCACCTACAGTAACCAAATTCGGATTCAAAGGTAGGATCAAAGGCCTAGACCCGAATTTATGCACCTCGAAGCCTGATTTTTTAATTTTAATTGGATTTCTTTAGGATTTTTAATCTTATTTCATTATATAATTTCATAAGAGGAGGTTCCTTCAAATGAGCTTTCATTATTCATTCTGCAATTACTTTAAAGGAATGACTGAACAAACAGTTTTATTTGAAATGTTATTAAAACATTTTTAATTATGTCTTGCATACTTAAAAAAAAAAAAAAAAAAAAAAAGTTTTTTAATTAAAATTTTTGAATTTTTTGGGAGCTTAGGCAAGTGATTACTCCTGCTCACAAAGAAATTAAATATTGGAAAAATATTTATAAGATTGATGCAGATAACAAACAACTGAGTGATTTTGAAGGTGCTCAAAGCACTTTAAATACAGAACTATCGCTCACCTGCAAAAAAAAGTGACACAATTCCAAAAATCATTTTCATATTATTGCACTAATAGGTCCGATTTAAAATCATCCTGCTGCAAGAAAAGTTTCACGAGTGTAGTTACAACTAGATTACGCTATATGTCACTTTGCCACCACAGATGGAGACAAATTGTGTATGGAGATAAATTTGTTTGAATCTTCCCTATTTCTTCTACATTTTTATTTTTAAGGTTTTATGCTTTTGTGTCTGCTTTTACAGCTGTGTGCAGGCAGAGATATGTGCTATAATTTAATATTACAGTAAAAAGTGCAAATCTTCTGGTGGCCTCTCCTATGAAATATTACTTTTGAGTTGTGTTACTTTTCTTGCAAGTGAGCGATACGTAATCCAAATGCACCAAGTGTTTGAAAAACAAGAAAAAAAAAGATGTGTACAAAGTATTTTTATTACATAATTAAAATTCAATAGCATATTCATGCTAATGAAGCACAAATGATAAAAAATAATAAACTTATCAATGTTTTCCTGATAAACTTTTTTTTTACTTATATTTTATTTGTGCTGGTAGTAACTTGTGCTATTTTATTTCTAAAAATTTCTATTGTGAATGATTCTATTTATTTATTTTATCTGTGGTATTTTTAATGCACACTTAAATGAAGATGTGCAGTATTACTTTTATTGCCTAAAATCAAATATAATTTTGCTACAAATAAAGTACAACTGGGGGGGGGGGGAGGGAATCAAAATTTTCCTCTATGATATTTTCCTATTAAACTTGTCTCTTTTAATTTAAATTTTTCCTTATATTTTGTTTTTGTTAGTAGCTTCTTATGTCACTAATGACACTGGATTTATCCTAAAATTTGAAAATTTCGACATACCTTGATCGTTCAAGAGTCTGATAGATAAATCCACTCTAGAGATCTGATATCTGCACAGACAGAAAGTTGCAAGTGCGGTTCCGCCCTATGCGAAACGTCATTGAAATCAGGTCTGATTCAATTTCTACAATAAATGCCGATATTTCTGTATTATCCTACAATAAATACTCTTTTTAAAGATGCATACATTATTAGGTACAAAAATTAAAAATAGCCTTTCACAGATTATACATCTGCATGCTAATTGGATTACAGGATGACAATATTAATTATTGCTTTACACAATTATACTTAAATGAAGACTCAATAAAAAAAATATATATATATATTTAATTTTTAGAATGAAAAACAAATCTTAATTTTTAAGTTCTAATAAAGAAAAAATTTACAATTAAAAAATATATTCCTCTTTATTTTAATAAAACAAAACAAATTTCTAAAGATTCCAGGAAAAATACAGTTTAGGCCCAGCTGGTACCTGTAGAAAAAAAAATGTAAGCTTGGGCCCACTTCCGCCCAAGTCTGAAGAAAAAAAATTAAGCCTGAGCCTGGCTCGAGTCTAACGAAAGAAAACAGGACAGTCTGTGCAGGTCTTTAGTCCAATGTACTTCTATTTTCTAAAGATTTATATATGTATGCATTTATACATGTATACTAGTTTAATAAAAATTTCAAAACATTTATTTATGCTACTTTGGATTAGTGTAGTACTGCACATAAGTTTATTTCTCAAAAATTATTTTTTATTATTTTACAGGTACGGAGCACAAAAAGCAACAGGAGGAAGGGAGCTGAAACCTCCAGATCTGTGGATTCACCATGATCAAATGGAGTTAAAAGAAAAAGTTAGACAAGGAGAACATCCAGGTCTGACAAGGAATCCTCATGAAGCAGACGTTATGATTGATATTATGGAAAAGAAAAAAGGGTCCTACATTGGTAAACATAAATAATGTTGTCAGCTAAAGATTTGAACTGTAATTTGTATCTACTTAGTGTGATGAAAAGACAACATATTTATAATGAGAGTATTTAAATTAAATATAATACATTCACTCTTTTAAAATACACAACTTTTTGTATCAAACAAACATAAATAATCTTCCAGTTGTTTGTTTCATTATTTCGAATCATAAAATATTCATAAACTTTTGAAATTAATTCGTAGGAAATTTAAATTTTTACATAGAAAAATTTTAATCACTTAATGAGTTTGCCAACATACTTTAATAAATGACATAAAATAAAGTAAGAAAAGATCAGCAAACATTAAAAGATAATCTTCTTCTAACTTTTATCAGTTAGTTATTTTTGAAAAGATACATGTATTGATTTGATTTTTAGAAAATAATTTGATAAATAAACAATTTTTAACACAGTCAAACATTTTTATTATTATTGTTATACATTCAAATAAAAGTTTTTATTATTGAAATACATATATATATATATTTCAACTTTTAAAATTGTTCATTTTTAAACAAAAAGAAGTTAATATTCCAATCTTTATATTTTTGATATTTCAAAAATAAACTCTTTAAAAAAGTGGTTGAGATAAAATAATACCACATTTGCTTATCATTTTATTACTTTTTTTCTATTATCAGTAATGATGTAAATTTTGAAATATTTTATAATATCTGAATCAGAATTATTCCAATATAGTCAAATTACAAATTTATGTATTATCGGTAAAAGTACTTTTTCTCACAGATAACTGAAAAAACTTAATTTTTGCCTGATAATTCATTTTTGTTCTTGTACTTTTAAAAATTTTAAATATGAAAGATTCAACAAAAATAATTCTATTAATAATTCTATTAATAATTAGTAGAAAAATAAAAAAGGTGCTCAATTTAAAAATCATAAGAATAAATGCCTAATTATATATATATATATATATATATATTTTTATTTATCTAACATATATTTATTTATAGCTTAACAACCTGCTACTTTCTTCTTCATATTTTCACAGTAACAATATTTCATCTCAAGTAATTCAATGACTTAGTATTTCATTATAACTAAGTGTAAAAACCTTCAAATTTTTCCTACATCTCACTGTTGAATTTTCATTTGACTGATACAGAAGTAAATGACATTCTTTCTTTACTCTTTTATCAGTTTTATGCATGTCAAATTATTTCTTTATTGCTATCCATGCATGTATTCTCATTCATTCCTTGCATGAAACCTCATTAAAAAATCCTTGAATCATTGAAAGCATGTACTATTTTTTTTTTCAGTTTGAATTATATTTTTGCATTATTATGTAGATGAGTCAAAAAGTTAGTTATCATTGGTGATAGCATTTTGTTTATGAAACATTTGATGTCAAAACTTGGTGAAGACATTGTAAAATGTCCTTTTATAAGTCTAAGCAGATTTTTGCATGTATCAACAGTGGAGTGCTTCATATATGCAGCTTCATGTAGTAAGCCAGTCTCATATGAACAATGTTATTCTGCTGTAATTTGCCTATTTATAACAATTAGGTTTTAAAAAGGTCAGTGTTATCTGTCATTGTTGCAGTTAATGGTTGTTCATGACTTTCATCATCTTCAAATGGCAGTACGGTTGTGTATATACCAAACAAAACAACGTTTTGCCATCTAAAAATGCTTGCTCACAATACATTGTCTGCAACTGGCATTGAATTTCAACAGAGTTATACTTTTCTGCTTTTAGAACCAAGTTATTGCACAAAGTTCTTATTTATATGCAACATTCAACTGACATCATCACATGTTCCATGGCTTCAAAAAGCTAACAGCTACAGCAACATACACAAGTCTGATATGCATTAAGGCTGTTCTCAAATTCAAACTGGCTACTTTCTGACACATTCCTGATTTCTTTTTTATTTGTAAACACATAATAATTTTCTTATTCAAAAACTATGAAATTGAATAATTTTTCATTTTTCAATAAAGGCAAAAAAAAATTTAAGAAATTTTGTCTAAGTTGGTGTTTTGAGTCAAATATCCAAACACAAGAGCCTCATGAAACAGCAATCGTTTATAATTCAAGATATAATACATATTTATCAAAAAATGAAAAATGCTATTTGATTTGCTTCAATAATCATATCTGCCAATGGCATGCATTTACGTCCAAAAATGAGCCTGTGAATATGTCAAGTTTCATCATGTTGGGTAAGGTGGTTCAGCTGTATATGTAAAAAAATAAAGTTTCATATAACTACCAGGCCACCCCTCAAATTTTTTAGACTTGTGTACAGTAATAGTCTGGTAAAATTTAAACTTCATATTTCAACTGCAAGAGGCTGCTCAATCCCCACGAACTTTATAAGTTAGTGTATTCTATTGTAATATTTCTATATATTTGTTTAAAAAATAAAATCTTCCAAAATTTGTCAAGTGAGGAAATATATTTTTTTTTATAACTGCCTTAATCCGTTGACGATAGGAAATTGTTTAATGTAAATAAAGCTGATTATTACTAATTAATTTACATCATTTATTAAATATAAAATACGATAAGAATGTTAAATAAGAATGTCTTTTTGAACTATGACACTTTTAAAAAAGGATGCTTTAGCGCTACTGACTTTTTTTTCACTTTTACTGTGTTCAATAAACACTTCAATCACACCCAATGTTAATGGGTTACAGATGGAAATTTTACTAATGTTCTCACTTAATTTCATTGAAATGTATAAACAGAAAATTCTTGCCAGTTGCAACTAACTTTTTGACTCATCTACATATAATCATTTTAATTTATTTATCTTAAAGAAAATTGTTACCTTTTTTTATTTTGCATTTTATTTTCATTTGATTCATCACATTTTATTTTGCATTCTGGAATGTGTAGATGATATGGCCGCATTAGATCACGAGTGTGAAACTAGTCAATCCAGAGTAAAATCCTTTTTATTACCACCTGAAAATTTCACCTTACCTCCACCACCACCTAGTAAGTAATAATGTACCCTTTTCTAATCTTTGCCTCATGCACCTGCTCATAAGAATACATTTTTCTGTCTGTATAAAATTATTTATTATGTGTATTGTTTGTTTCACTCTAATCTATGATAAAAGGCATAAATTCATCATCAGTAAGTAATCCTCAAATAAATAAATACGTGGTTATATACTTGTATAAAAAGCTTATATAAGCATACATTATATGCTCATAATAATTAATACATGTTTCATTTCAGATTGTATAAAATTGTTGGTTTTGTGTATTGTTTGTTTCATCTCATTGTAAAAAGATTCCTAAAATGAATGATTATTGTAACTAAATATATTATTATTTCATAAATTTATTTTTTTAATGTTTTATATAATGCTTTAGTTTTACAATATTGTTATATTAGAGAGATTTTTCAAATATGTAGCATTAGATTATTTTCAATGTGACATTACTAATATGCAATAACAAAAACTACCACAAAAATAAAGATCAATAATGTCCCTTTAAGAAAAAAAGTGTATGTGTTGGAGGGAGGGGAGGGGGGAGAATTCATGAAAATGATTTACTTATCATACAGCTGTTTAATGCAATAAAAATGTAAAAAAGAATATAATTGTATTTTTTAAATGTTAAATTTTAAAATCTACTTAAAAGGATGATTATTAATCATTTATGTTATAAAAATAACAGCATAACAAACTAAACTTTTTTAATTGTTAAAATCAAAACATTAATAGATATATATATAATTAAAATAAAATCATATGTGTGAAAATAAATGAAAAAATATTAAACAATGGAAAGTGAAAATACAAAAATAAAAAAACTATGAATGCATTACATAATCTTTAGAGGAGCTACATAAGCACAATTCATAGAAAAAATGTGCTATTTCAGCAAAATACTGTTGGCATAAGTCCTAAAAATGACATTATTAAGCTCCATATAAATTATTTTCAAAAAACAAAACAGAAATTGAAATGTAAGATAACCACTAAATAAATGAAAATTCAACAAAAATAGACAAAAACCTTTAAAAAAAATAAAAAGAAAAGTGCCCAGTTATTACTGATGGCATTGAGCTCACAGGCTATTCACACTAATTGTATATTATACTCTTACTTTAAAGAATAAAGGGTGGATTACATCCCTCCTGTTCCTCTCTCCTTTATACTTAACCAATGAATATTTAACTAATCAGGGAAGCACCTTATCACAATGAACCTATATACAAAATTTGAAGCAAATCGGATAATTCTGCATGAAAAACCCATTTATCTACATTAAGGGGGGGGGGGGATTAGCCCCCCGTTCACCCCCTTTATACTTAATTAATGAACCTCCAAATCTAATCTAGGAAATGCCTTATCATAATAAACCGGTATACCACAATTGAAGCAAATCAGATAATTCTGCATGAAAAGCCCATTTATCTAAATTAAGGGAGGGAGGGTGAGCCACCTGTTCTCCCCTTTATACTTAACCAATGAACCCCCAAAACTACTCAGGGAAGCACCTTATCAGAATGAATCTGCATACAATATTTGAAACAAATAAGATATTTCTATCAAGAGTTATTGTGTTATTGTACATACAGAACCTACGGGAAGATTAGCTCTCAGGCTTTGATAGCCTGTGAGCTAATAACTAAAACAGCTCACCAACAAAAACGAAAAATCATGCGTCAAGCATAGATTATGTAACACTTTCCAATGCTTCCAAAATAATTTTACAAATCATTACTGTTTAATAAGCTGAAAGATAACATCTAAGTAAACAATTTGGAAAACGCATAACATATTTAAAATCATAATTTCAGGAATTTTCACCATATATTTCTAACATATGCAGTATTCGGAAAAATATCCGAATACTTTTATTCAGCCCTGTATATGAACTATAGATTTGTATATATACTACATAGGATGCTAAATTTTAGTTCAGTTAGGAAACGCGTAGCACAGTTTAAAATTCTCCTGGAGTTTCTGTAAATAAACAGAAATGTGCGCACAAACTTTTGTGCTGCCCTGTACAGGATCTACAGAATTTATACACACCAAGTAATAGACAAAAAGTGAGTTAAATTTAAAATCACGTTCAGCAACTTAAAACGCACTTCCAGGAATTATTGTTAACAGACAGTAAAGAATTCTTTTGTGTGTCCCTGTAAATGAACGATGACTTCTATACACACAATATTCTGTAGTAAGCCTCTTATAATGCACCTTAGTAATGATATATATAAATTTCAATGAGTTTAAAGTAGTGAAACATTATTTAAATAAACCGCAAACGATTTTTCTCCACATACATAATGTAACGGAATTCTTTTGACTATCCCTGTAAAGTAACTATAAGTGCTGTGCGCACCATATTCCATATTAAGCTTCTTTTAATACACTTTAGTGATATATATCAATTACAATGTGTTTGAAATTGTGTAACATCATTAAAATAAACCGCAAATGATTTTTCCCCATAGACCGTAATGTAACGCAATTCTTTTGAGTGTCCCTGTAAAAAAAATATAAGTGCTACACACTTCAGTTGAAATAGGGAACATGCTATAGATAACAACAATGACACATAAAAATTTCAAGGCAGTCCGAGCATATTTACGGGAGTTAGAGCACAGCCAGACAAACCGAAGTCATAAACACTTTTCAACTAGGTTGGAAAGTGTTAATAAGGGGAAAAAAAGAGAAAGACACATTTAGATTTAAACTTCTAGAACCATGCACCATGAAACAGCTAAGAAAAGTGACCCAAAAGAGAGAGACAGAGAAAAAGGTTAAGATTATTTATAAAGATTATTATAAAAAAGATTATTTATAAAAAAAATACACTGCTATATAGAATTGAGATGATTAACTACAATACAATTAACTAAATGTTAAGCATATAAGACTTGAAACAAATGGCGGAGAATAAAATAAATTAAATTACATTACTAAAAATTGAAATAAAATGATTTTGAATTAAAGATAACGAGGTAACAAAACAAAAGTGAATAAAGGAAAGTAAGTAATGTATATTAATTAAAAGGTGTAGAATGATGAATATGGATGATAAATTAATATTAATTAAATATTTTGTTTAAAAAAAAAGAGAGAGATGAGAATGTGTAAAAAAGTGCTGAATTGAATATTAAATTAAGGGAGATACAAGGATACAAGTATAACTTAGAATAAGATGCCACAGTGTAGAATGTTTGATATATAAATATGCAAGTGCATAAAAAGTCCTTGTTATATATATATATCCATTATAAACTTTTTAATATTTAATCTTAATTTTATTGAATCTATAAGTTGCCCATAATGCCTTTAATGTTCAATCCTTCAAGTATGAAGGATAAGTGTGTATTAAATAGTAAATCCCATAAAAGTGTTCAGTTATCTATACAAATATAGCCTATACCTTCGTAGATAGGGTCAGTGCAGAAATTGGACATTCACCCTAAGTTTTGGCACTTTCATGTTATAGCGGCACCCCGAGGATGAATCGCCAAGCGACCAAGATTTATTGCAATTATAAAGCATATATGACATTGTAATAAGATATGGTGTATATAACATTTTGTGGTGCATATTGCTCAGTTATAGTCATATATGACATCTGTATATGATGTATATTATATATGGCATATAAGACATAAATGATATGTATATAATTATGTATATGGCACATATATGAGCATTTGAAGTATATATATACATATATATGAGGCATATATATAAGCTTTGCTATGATCTTAGCGAAATTGTAACTGCAGTCTTGGCACAATCGTAAATGTTGGGGTCGCTATAACACGAAAGTACCAAAGTATTTTTTTAAAATCACTATAACAGATTGCCGAAATCATTTCCTTACAGGATATATTACAGGGAGAACACTGGCTTAGTTTTGTTATTATTTTTCGTGCTTTTAGTTATGACTCTAGTGAAGTGATTGGAGTACATAGGTAAAAAAAAAGATATATTATTGCAAAGAATAATGATTATTACAACATTTATTAAAAGGAGCACAATGGAATTTTTTCTATTACAGTTATGACTATCGTGAAGTGATTAATTATCATACACCAAAAAGGTAGACACTGATCAAGTTTTTTCTATCAAGATGTTAAAATAAAAAATAAAATATTATAAAAAGTTAACCAGTCCTTTTTTTTAGCAGTAGTTAGTATGAAATAATTTAAACATTCTTAATACAGCAGAACATGCTGAACTAATTGGGACTTGCTAGTACTTGTTTGGATTAGCAAATTTTGAATTATCTGAAATTCCAATATAAATAGAATAAAAGGAGGACAGAGAAAAATAGATTATAAATTATTAGTAGACTGTTGGCAATCAAATAATTCACAAACAGAAGAGATTCACAGACAACTCCTTTCCAAACCTTAAGATGATTTTGATCCTGGAGAAATTGATAAGGTGGATAATATCTGTGTATCACATTTTGATGCAGCAAATACACTATAAATAGAATATAGCGGTGTAGAGCAGCATTCAGCTGCAGTATCAACTGATGTAATACTCATAAGACATTGGCAAAATATTGCTTCATTATACAGATTCACAATATTTCATTATGCAAATCTAATAAATTCCTTCATCCCACAGAATCATACATATTATCAATTTATTAAAAAGTTCCAATATGTTAACAATGATTCTTTTTTTCCATAGTAATATCTGTATGCTAAAAAAATATGTTCAGTTTTTAATGTTTATTTTTTATTCATTACCAAAACATTTCTTTTATTATCATTATTATTTTAATAAATATCAGTTCAGATTATATGGACTTTCTCTACCGGAAATCATATGAAACTAGATCATACATCCGACAAACTTATCATATAGGGAAAAATAAATACTTTTGTCATATCACTTAAAACATTTTCTTTTCTTTCTCAGCATTGTCAGCAACCACTCCTGTTCCAAATGGAGGATTAGAATCCCCATATGAAATGGGATCCAGTGGCTTAGCTCGACCAGTGTATCCAAGAACCCAATACAACATTCCTCATGCTCATGTAACAATAGATTCAACTCATCCAGGTTCGTTCAAGTCTTAACATATTTCATTACCATTATACTATCATTACTATTATTATAATAGTGAAAAAGAAATCAAAGTTAAACATAATCAGCTATGTAGGTATCTATAGAATTTTTTGACAGGTTGTAAAATAAATTCAAGTTTTTGTGATCACTTTTTTTGAGAAGAAATGGGTTTTTATAAGAATACATACTTTGTTTGATTTAAAAGTTACAACTTTTTACAAAAATATTTTAACTTACTTTTTCTTTCTTTTCTTAATTTACATGATAATATATATGACATAATTAATTTAGTGGTAAAAAATACAATTCAATTTAAAACTACGATATTTCTTCAAAAAAGTCTTTTTACAATATTTTTCAGTAAAATTTAATTTTAAGCTAATTTTATAAACACCGATAAATACAAGGCACTTTTCAAAATGTAATACACTTCTAAAAACAATTAAGTCTTATATAAAATAAAGGTATAAGCAAATTTTTTTTTTGCAAAAAATGGAAGAGAGTCACAAATGCAAATTTTTCTCATTTTCAAATTTTGGAGTATGCAAATTTTGAGTTAGACATCTTTAGCGGCAGCGAATAAAATTTGGCTTTCAACTTATTGAAAGACAAAGCAGAAAACAATGATCGTCATTCAGTAAGTGCTTTGTTTCGATGAGTGTGATGTCTCAACAAAGTCATTTAACCGAATCAGAAGCTTGGAGAGTTGTTGGTTATTAGAGGGGGGCCAAACACAAGCCGAAGTAGCAGAAACCACTGGAGTTTCACAAAGTGTGATTTCCAGGATCTGGAACCATTTTTTGGAGACTGGAAATGCAGGCTGAAGACCAGGGCAAGGTTGTAGACGTGTAACAACATCCAATGAAGATCAATATTTAACACTAACGGTTCAGAGACACTGAAATATGAATGCCACTCTTATTCAACACCTTCGCTCGGCTACTGGCACAAAGTTTCGACTCAAACTGTCCGAAACTGGCTCCACGCTGTAGGTCTATATGTTCACAGACCATTGGTATGTGTTATGTTAACAGCAAAGCACCGTGCCGCCTGCAGGGAGTGGGCAACAGAGCATGCAAACTGGAGAAGAAATGAATGGTGCAATATTCTTTTCGCTGACGAGTCCCATTTTTCTGGTTCATCCTGATAATAGGTGTATTTTCATGTGGAGGGAACGTGGCACTAGAAACAATCCTGCTTTCGTGCAAGGAAGTGTCAGATTTGGCAGTGGGAGAATGATGGTCTATGCTAGTATCTTCATGGATGGGCACACTGACCTCCACATTGTTCAAAACGGAGCTCTGACCAGTCAGCAGTATAGGGATGAGATCCTCAGACCTAATGTAGTCCCTTACACTGCAGCAATTGGAGATTACTTCATGTTAATGGACAACAATTGCAGGCCACATCGTGCTCATTTGGTGGATGATTTCCTTTTTGAGGAAGGAATCATACGAATGGAATGGCCAGCGTGTTCTCCGAATATGAACTCAATAGAGCATGTCTGGGACATTCTAGGTGGAGGAGTTGCTGGCCGCCTAACACCCCAACAAACTCTCCAAGAACTGGAAAGAGCTCTTCTGGAAGAGTGGGATAGAATATCCCAACTCCTCATTAATAGCCTCATTAACTCCATGGTGTTCAACGTTGCTGGCTATACACGGAAACCATACCCCCAACTAAAAACAATTTTCTTTGAAGGAAACCCTTTTTTTTATTCGTTTTTTCTCATATGCACAAATTGTATTTTTTTCCTTTTGTACCCAAATATTCAATAAATACAATGCATTTTTTTCTGCCAAACATGTATATTTTTTTCATATAGCCTAACACATCTGTCGATCATCTAAACAATTCCCCAACTGCAAGATCCATCCACAACCTCAATATCCTTTAATTGTTTTGAGCAGTGTATAAACTAAACTGTAAAAAAAATTAAGTATAAAATTAGAGGCTGTGCAGTATCATACGAAAAATAGCTATTGTGTCTACATTTTTTCTTTTTTTTAATGAAAAAGATGAATTTTGACCATAAAGTGCAATTTAACTTAAATGCATGTTCATTGTTGAAATAACTACAGATAATGTAGTTTTAAAATAAGTCATGTTTTTAAAAAATGACAAAGTGGAATTTTTAAAAGATATTGAAGTTTTATTTTCACTTGAGAAAGCATCATTCATCCAGCTGTTCTTTAATTGTATTTTTAGGATCATCATCATCTACACTTGCCTCACCTTCAGCACGCAGTCATCATCCATATGATCAAGTGACTTCTCCCACCTTGCACATCACCCTAGGTGGTCCATCTGTGTTGAACCCAGGTCAACATGCAGCTTATTCTAGCAACACAAATCCATCAGCAGCAGCTGCATCAGCAGAGTGTACTTCAGTTTCAGGCACGCTAAGCAAAAGGCCGCCAAACCACTCGCTAAAATCTTTTAGTGTGCCGGCGCCCCCTTGCCAGAGTGCTCCAACAACACCACAACCGAGACACATAGGTAAAATCTAATATTAAACACGTAACACTTTATTATGGATAATATTGGCATTTCCAAAGCCTTTGTTTTTTATTTTTCTGTATACTAGAATAATAACAGAAACATAAAATGCAAAAATGTGTTATTTTAAGTAGCCATGTCAAGGTCTAAATATTTTTGTTCTGCAACAAGTACAACTTTGATTTTCAGTATGAAAAGTAATTGATTTAATACCTTTAAACTGTTGTTTTAATATTAAATAGTCAATCATTAAATAAAACAGGAGCAGTCTAAATTCAATAATTATGAAACAGTCATGTCAAAAAAATATCTTAGCATTTCATAGCATCTTACTTATAATAAAATCCGAAGGCGAGAAAGTGTCTGTAACGGCTCCGGGCTCGACCACTCTGATCTGCGAATCGACCATAATGAAAAAGCTACGTTACACCCGATTCTGCTGTTAAAATATTTGTAAAAGCATATTAGAGCTTTTAAATATTTTAATTTTGTTTAAAACCTTCAAAAACTATTTCATATAAAACACGTATATCAACATTTCTGTATACATTTTTTTTTGTAAGAATTTTTCTTTTCAGAAATAGCGGTGAATTCTTTCGTACGGAGGATTTGAGTGATCAATCCAGTATATTGGCACCATCTATTGGCGTATTTTGAAATTTTGCTTCCATCTTAAATACAGTACAGGACCTATTATGCGAAATCCTCTGGACCAAAGTCTTTCCGAGTTTTGGAATTTTCCGGATTTTGGGTCCTCCCGAAGTTCAGAATTATTTGACAAAATTCATGTTTTTTTTTTTTTTTTTTGTGATTCTTTGACAAAATTTGCATTTTTTTTATGCTATTCATTGACAAAATTTGCGTTTTTTTTCTACGATACTTTGACGAAATATAATTTTTTCGTGGTCCTTTGAAGAAATTAGCGTTTTCTTTTTGCGATCCTTTGAAGAAATTTGCATTTTTCTGCGATTCTTTGAGGAAATTTGCGCTTTTTGCTATTCTTTGACAAAATTTACCTTTTATTTAAGATTTTTTTTTAAAATTCGAGGGTTTTTTTCTGAGATTCTTTGACGAAATTAGCGGGGTTTCTTTTTTGCGATCCTTTGACAGAATTCACATTTTCTCTGTGATCTTTTGACAAAATTTGTGTTTCTTTTTCCTTCGATCCTTTGACGAAATTTCACTTTTTTCGCGATCCCTTAACGAAATTAGAAATTTTTTTGCAGTGCTTTGAAGAAATTTGCGTTTTTTTTTTTTTTTTTTTTTTGCGATCTTTTGGAGAAATTCATGTTTTCCCGCGTTTTTTTTTTTTTTTTTTTACCCCGATCTTTTAACCAAATTTGTTTTTTTTTTTTTTTGTGATCCCTTGAAGAAATTTTACATTTTTCGGATTCCTTGGAAGAAATTTGCATTTTCTTCGCAAGCCTTTGTCGGAAATCGCATATTTTCTACGATTTGTTAACAAAATTAGCGTTTTTTCGCAATTCTGCGACGAAATTTGCATTTTTTTTTTCAATCCTTTGACAAAATTCAAGTTGTTTCCGCAATCCTTTGAAGAAATTGTCTACTTTTTCTTCGAACGATAGACATAGTTTTTTTTCGCCGAAAGACTAAAATTTTCGAAACCGAATGCCTTAAATTTTTAGGAAAATTCGGAACAGAATCACCCTTGATGAAATAAATATATAACTATTTTTTGTTTCAAACGAATTGTAATATAAATTAATTTTAAACTAAAATTTGAGAGAAAAATGATTTGTTTCTAATTTTGGGAAGAAGGGGGAGGGGGGGTGTATTCACCCGCTACCGAAGTAACAATATTTTAGTGATTACACACTGAAACACAATAGACTGAAAAAAAATTAAAAATCGGTAAAATTTTCGAAAAATTTCAAAAATTCTAAAATTTTAGTAAAAATTCACAAATTTAGAAAATTTTCGAAATTTTTTTGCTGACTTCGGGTTTTCCGGATTTTGGAATTCCGGATAAGGGGTCATATACTGTAAAATGATTCTTTCTGATCAAACGTAATTAAAATATAAGGAATACATAGTACAGCGTAATTTGCATTTAATTTTGCTTATGTAATCAAACAATGAGTTATGTGGTGAGTCAATCTGCTTAGAAAATCATTGATAACACTTTTTTACACAAACTTTCGCACATGGATTATTTGTTAATATTTAATTTGAATGTTTTGTCCAGTCGTTGAACTACTTCCGAAATTTAATACTGAGTAAAAAATATATATATATCCTCATCATTTAATTTGTAAAAATCATTTGTCATTTTTAAAATGTACTTTTTTACGGTACAAACCTTTCAATAATAAAATCTTCATGCTGTTTGTTTGTATGAAGTCTTATGAAAAAGAAACGCAGATCAACTATCTGTCATTTTTGACTGGGTTATATACTAGTATTAAATAAAATTCTGATTTTTTTTTAAAAGAAAGTATATAGAAAACTGAATGTGTGTGGTATTTTTATCTTGTAAATTTCAAACCAGAATTATTGTTCACTTTTATCAGGGTTTGCACTATGGAAAAAAAAAATAATAATAATAAGATGGGATTTTCGGATCCTAACCAAACCAACCTGGGATGTTTGAAAAGTATGATTCTAAAAATTTTGCATGATCACCACGCTCTAACATAAACCTTCTACCATTTCTAATTTCAAAGCTTCATTTTAAACATGTATATTAAAAACTACGCATTAGATTTGATATTGCTTGCACTCCCCAAAAATAATTCAGCTACTTGAGACTTAACTTCCATTAAGTATTAATCAGTTTTACAGTCAAAGGAAGGAGAAATAATCAACTTAATGAGTTAATTTTATAGAACTTACATTTTATTTAATTTTGTGTATACAGCATGTATGGAAATGTATGCGATAGTCAATTAATATTATAAGTTTCTTGTGTTTAATAAACATAATTTCCTTCAAAGATGTATATTCATGATGTATATTTTTTCAGAAAAACATTCATGACCTTCTTTAAAGTATAATATAAAACCCTGTGTATTGGATACATATATTGTACTCCTATATATATCTTTTCACAAAAATTTGTTTTGGCTTATTTTTTGGGCATGGTACAAGTTGTATTTTTATCTATGCTTTTGTGTGCCATAACATTTATATTTTAACTTTGTTGAATTCAAAACTTTTATTTGGATAATTTTTTTTTCAATTTAATCAAAATTAAAATACAATAAAAAAATTTGTTAATAAAGCTATAAAAAATTACCTGTGTTATACATACAGGGTGGATCAGAACTATGTGTCAAAATGTAAAGGCGTGTAGAGGGGACCTAACTAAGCAGGTTTTGTAAAGGAATGTAGGTGCGGAAATCCTGCATTGAGGCAGTAGAGGGCGCTGTTCATTTCGTCAGATAAGGTTTGAATCGTCATTTTCCACACGGATTTCGAGCAACATGCATCATTACACAAATACGGAGCTTGCCAACATGCATTACATTTATTAGGCTGCGCAGGGAAAGGGAGCAGCTGTTCAAAGGAGGTGCACATCCAACAGCTCTCGAGTTTGTCAAAGGCCTATCCTCTACTGTTTGTAACACTCCTTCTACTTCAGGAATTATGCGATATCTTCCAGCATCCGCATCACACCCGGAAGCATAAAACGAAGCATAGCACATCGACCCGCGCATAACTCCCGATGAAGACGCTCAAATGTTCGGCGATTTGGCAGATTCCTAATTTGGAATCGTTCCATGTACATCCTTTGAGGAGCCGCTCCATTTCCTTGAGCAGCCCCATACATAAAATGCATGTCAGCAAGCTCCACATTAGTGTAACGATGCATGTTGCTCGAAATCCATGTGGCGAATGACGAATCAAGCCAGCAAACCGATTTCATCCGCCGAACTCAACAGCGCCCTCTACTGTCTCAACGCTGCATTTCTGCACTCTTATTCCTATACGAAATCTGCTTATTTAAGGCCCCTCTACCTGCCTTTACATTTTTGACATATAGTTCTGAACCACCCTGCATATGTATACATATCTGTTAGCATATACTTATGAATATATACAATAAGATGAATATGTAATGTGTACAATAAGAAAAAGAAAAAAGACATCTTTATGCAATAAAATTGTGATAATTGGCACAATAAATCTAGGCTTATACTTAATCTTTTATAGATTAAGTTCTGAATTATTTTTCTTTATTCTGCATATTTCTCTATTATCAAAATACTTACAAAAAAAGAAAACTATGCTAAAAGGGAAAAAAAAGATTCAAAAAATAAAAAACAGAAGTTTTTTAAAAAGCATATTCTTTCCTGATCATTGTTTTCACAAAAAAAAAATTTCTTATTAGTAACCACAAAATCATAATTTATGCATTTAATAGTATCATTTCAATATAAAATCATTTATTAGTTTGTAGTATTTAAAAAGGCTTGTGGTATGAAGTTAAAAACTGTCTATAGTAAATATGGTGAATTAAAACATCAAGAAATGCATCAATAATGATACATATTCAATTTGAGAGTTCAAAATTAAAACAAATGTTTAAAACGAATGGTGAAGTTTTCCTATAAATAATGATTAGTCAGATTGCAAAATATCTTATCAGTTCAGATGCTCTTGAAAAGACAAGTAAAATATTTAAAAATTTACTTTCATCAAATTTCAGTGAAACCCCAACAAGCAGTTGCTAGTCCTCAGAAAAAGATACTTACTAGTGGAGGTCCATCCCCTGCAACGCCATCTTCGCAACAATCAACACTTAAGTCTCGACCCTCAACTATGCCAAGGCAGCAAGAAGGAAGCAGTGATCGGGAGGACCTACCTGTAGGTACTTAAAATCTTCTGCTGCTTTCTATCTCTGTTGCTGATAAAATGCTACATTAACAAATGCGGTTTTAATTTGAGCTAAAAATGCTTATCAGAGGTTTACCTTGCTTTCCTAACCATTTCATAAATATTTCCCTCATGCTATGCCATTGACTTTTTTTTTCTTTTTTAAGCATGCTTCTCATTTAATAATATACTTTATTTGCTTCATAGAAAATATAGTTTTAAAATAATAGTAATTAGAAAGAATAGATTAAAAAAAAAAAAAAAATTTTACATTACTTCTGTAGTTTTTTTTTTCTTTGTGTATATGTGTGTGTGTGTAATAATTTTTACATTTTCAAATATGTTACTAACCAGGGTTGGCAAAAGTCATGATTTTTAAAATTATAGGGATTTTTTATTTAAATCTGATTTTTTTTTATCTGATTTTTTATATATTTTTTAAATATTTACAAATTAAAAGTTGTAAATGATATTATTTAAGTTATGATAAAATTTATTATGATTAATGATAAAGTTTTCCTTACACAAAAAAAACTATGCATTAAATATATTTTTTAATCCATCCTCAACAAAACTCTCTAATTGCAACAACAGATAAAACCTTGTCAATTAATATCAAAGAGGAAATTCTTACAACTAAAAAATTAAAAGTCTTTAACAAGCATTCTAAGTTTCTCAATGGTAGGACAAGTTCTTCATTAGTTAAAAAGACATTTAATAAAAATTTAAAAAACAACACATTGAAATCACATAATCAAAACAATTACAGTAGACATTTTAAGATTTATACAAGCTCCTCATCACTACAAATATTAATCGAAAACCAAAGCTGTTGTTTACACATGTTCACATTCAAAAATTATACATTTAAAATACTAAATCATCAAAGAGTATATATGTCAAAGTAGGACCACATATTCTGGTTATACATGCTTCATTTAGGAGAGATTTCTGTCATCTTGTATAAACCAACCTTCTAGAAAAAATTACTTTTAAAACTATTGCAGTTATATTTATTTATTATTTGTGAAATCTGGGATGTGGTCTACATCTATTGAATGATTAACAAATTTCGATTGTAAATTGCCAGATTAGATTTGTAAGCCTATTTATGTTCTTCTAAGTAGATGTTGCCTGATTGTCCAGTTCACCAATATAAACAGAGTCACAATACAGTGAAACTTCCATTTAACGAAGCCTCATTGTTACACTTAAACACTTCGTTATGAAGAAAATTCGTTAAATAGAAATTAATTTAAATTTATGAAACTTGTATACATATAACCCACATAAAATTAAAAGTACACATAAAATGGAAATATTTGAAAAATGTATTTTAATTCAGGAAGTCATTTTTTTATGCAATGTCGATATGAGAATAATTTAATTAGGATAATGTCTAAAAAAACACAAAACAAAGAGAAGTAAACAAAATCCGAAGCATACCTTTTTTTCATTAAAATGTGATTAAATGTATGTGTTTTGATTAAATAATTCAAATGTGTTCATTTTCATACAGTTTGCTGAAATGAATTCATACATCCATCGCAATAGCAACCTCTCCGTTTGAATGTTGTACACGCACGAAAGTGGAATAAACTTCGTTATATAGAATAAATTTTTCATAATATGGAGATTAATTTACATGTCGATGATGTGCAAAGTCAAGGTTCTGCGGAAAGTTTCGTTAAGTAGAAAACTTCGTTAAATAGGGACTTCGTTAAAGGGAAGTTCCACTGTATTTACAAGGAATACTGTTTCTGTAATGGGGAGATTTTAGGCTTGAATTTGCATAACATATTCTTCATAACATTCTGGGGTTTAAAGGCTGTACCAATATTAATTGATTTGAATAAATTAAAATACTTTTTCTGACAAATTTTTATAATATGGAATGGAGACATAACTTTTGTAGGACTCCTGTGGCCCACAAGTTATGTCTCCACAAAAGTCCTAAGAGTTTTTTTTGTTTTTTGTTTTTGTTTCTTTTTCAGTTGATATTGTATTAATGAATCAAACTTTTCTCACAAATAAACAACAGAAAGGAAATTTTATTATGCAGTATTCCTATTTCCTATATGTTTCTTATAGCTCTTATTAGCTTAAGAAACAAGTCACTTTGAAAAAATAATATAAACTAATTGTGTCCTAAAATTACAAAAACTTGTGTTGCATAATTTTATTATACAAACTACTCCCATTTTTTGTAAAACATAAAATGGGATGTTATACATATGATATATTGCAATGTGTTGCAGTATATACTTAAAAAGCACAGTAAATTACATCCTAGTGCAGGGAACAATTAGAAGCAATTGCTGCAGCCAGCCTTTGTTTTATTCTGACATATATTTTTAAAGTAACCAAAATACTCATTAATGATAAATGTGTCTCGGATCAAAAATATTGCAATACCAAGGTTTCATCAAATATCCTCAATAATTATTAATTTCTATGATTAATGAATTTATTTAATGATAATGCTTCTATTTTAATCAAATCCAACAATTTACTTTAGCTTTTGTGTTTGACCTGTGATGATTGATATATTTTGAAATATGAAATTTTTTCTGCCCGCATTAACCTCCCTCAAATGGCACTCCTAGATTAATACCTGAACTTGATTTACCCTCTTTCCAAAGATCCTTCAGTGTTCAACCAATGTTTAAAGTTAAAGTTTGCCAATTTTTGTGTACCTTTTCATTATTTTTTATTGGTATGTCACCAATGTCATATGGAATGTGCTATATCTTTGTATAATTTATTCTATTTTCTTTCTTAATCATATTAATTTTTTTATAAATTTGATGTTTTTACTTTTATACTAATACTAGACATTAGAAGAATACCATCAAAACATTTATAGAAGAATATCATCAAAAGTTGATATTTAGGCTTTAAAAGGAATTGGCAGATGAAGTACTTTGCCTTTGCCCATATTTTTATGTTACTAAAAAAAGTCTGTGCTATATTAATTCTAATTAGTCTTGTTTTAATTAATTTTAAATTAATTAATTTTATACTACTACTGGGCATTTCATTAGACAAAAATATCATTAAAAATTATTATTCAGGCTTTAAAATGTCTTGGCACTTACAGTATATCACCTGTGTTTTTATGTTACTACAAACTGTCCATGTTTTTAAAGGTTGAATAGATTACTCATCAAACATTTGCTTCCAACGTAAAATTTGTTTAATAAATATGAGTTATTTTAAACTACCGTAAAATCCCGATTGTAAGCCCCCCTTTTTCCAAATCAAAAAAGGTTAAATTTGGGAGGGGGGCTTATAATCGGGATTTTTTCTAAAAATCATTTAAAAACCTGTTTTTATCATTAATTTAGAAGTAAAAAAGGGACAAGAATCTTCCATATTTCGGCAGATTAAAAAAATAATAATAATAAAATAAAATAAAAATAAATTCCCAACCCTAAAATCCTCCCCCCCCTGCCCAAAAAAAAAAATAAATAAATAAATAAATAAATAAATAAATAAAACAAATAAAAAATCATTTTTTAAATATTTTTCTTATTTTATTGTAACAGTAAATACTATCTATCTAAAATCAATCTAAATCTGCTCTCATAGTCTCATCAACATTTTAACGTTGTTAAAATCAATAAACCTAACAACCTTAAAGTTATTTCCAGACAAAACAATCCCTTTAAAGCCTACATCCGTGAATCTGTTGAAATTTCATTAAGAAAACATGAAATTTGTAACGATATCTCATCATTTTCTGTTCCAGCTATATGGAAATGCATTTTGAAGGAACTTTAATTTAGTTGAACATGAGTTTCCAGTTACATCGCTGATTCATAGAGGGCGCCACCTGGCTTATTTTGAATATATTGTTGTAATTCCGTTATTATAGCGTCGTGTCCGTTAGAACATTGGAATCAATCATGTAACAAATTTTAATTTTTTTGCTGTTCATATTTAAGAAGGTTTTCTCCTGATGATGGTTATAAAGATTAACCGAAACGTCGAGGTTTATTTATATATGTAGTTTAAAATAACTCATATTTATTAAACAAATTTTACGTTGGAAGCAAATGTTTGATGAGTATTTATATGTGCAACGTAAAGTCCTTATTAATTATTGATAGATTTGTTTGTAATAACTCAAAATCAATAAAACTACATTAACCTGTAATCCTGTCTTTGAATCGCAGGGACACCTATGCATATTCTATATAATGTACAAAAATTAATGACATGACTTACGTGTTATGATTACATTAAGCTATATATGAAGAACCACTTCATATCTAAAATAAAAGACAAGACCTTTAAGAAACATGTAACTTAAAATAAGTAGAGGAGATATCATTTCTACAGTGCTGAAAAAAGTTTAAGGCCACATCCTAATTTTGCTGTTTAGAATAAAATTCCAAAAAGAGTTATATATCTTGAACTTAGACACATATATCTGATATAATAAGTAAAGTTAATTCAATTTTAAATATAAAAAACTATTTTTATCTACAAGTGTTAAAATCTTATTATATTAACAAATGGAAATACGTTTAAGACCAGTAGCTTCTTTTAAATCTAGCATAATGAGATGGCATCATGATTGTAGTATTTTATGTGAAACTCATCTGTGATGATGATGCTTATAGGTCAGTAGTCGCTTAATTTGAAGCTTTGGGATATGCAACTTCTGTTTTGAACATGGGTCGCGGGAAATCATTGATTGAGGAAGAAAAGGGTAAAATTGTGGTTTTATCAGATTGCAGGCTGAGTGAAAGGCAAATTGTCAAAAATAAATAAACAAACTCTTGTGCGCAATTTTCTTTCTGATCCAATGAACTATGGAAGAAATAAAAGAAGCGAACAGCCATCAAAACTCTCAGCCCAATGTAAACGGAGTGTTATTAGAAAGACGATTCAAGATTGTGCCCATTCTTCTACTATAAAATCTTCTCAAGGACTATCAGTAATGTCTAGAACTGTTAGAAATATGTTACAAAGTGTGAATGCTTGAAATAGGCTAAATTCAAAGCTAAGTAAAAGCTACAAAAGCGTCACATTCATGCAAGACTAAAATTTGCTTTGTCTAATGTTTTAAAATGCAATCTATAGCAAAAATTGGTTTTTACTGATGAAAAAATTCAGCCTTCATGGACCAGATGGTTGAAGATATTACTGGAATGATTTACGAAGTGAACCATATCTGCTCTCAAGATGTGTACAAGGTTGTGGCTCAGTGATGATTTGGGTAGGCTTTAATGCAAAAGGAAAAATAAGTTTGGTTTTCACCAAGACAAAGATGAACTCCTTTGATTATCAAGATATTCTTGGTAATAATTTTAACATGAAAAAACTTTGGAATTTCCAGCTAAATCCCATAGAAAATGTGTGGGGAATATTGGTTTGTCAAGTTTATGCCAACAGAAAGCAGTTTGATTCGATTGTTGAATTGAAAGCAGCCATTTTGGAAACATGGAACCAAATACCCATTTCACACGCAAAAACTTGGCCAAAGCGTTTTTTTTTTAAGTCATCCCTGTTAAGGGGAAGAACACAATGTTCTGAAAATTAATGTACAAATCTTTTAGATGTGTAATTTAAATATGAATATACTGGTCCTAAACTTTTTTCCACCAAGTTGTTGTTATGTAAAAATCAATTTTTACAACAAAACTTGCATAAATTTATGTGTATAATTTTGTAATGATATTAGTTTTTCATTAAAGTGAGAGCATAGCTGTTTTTGTTGGTGGTCCTAAACTTATTTCCAGCACTGTATAAAATGATAGGTTAAGTAAAGGGAAAAAACAATAATTAATCATTCTAGTTTACTTCAAAGTTACTTTATTTCATTAAAATTATTCTGAAGAGTCAAGACACTAAATAGTGTTTTGTTACATACAAACTTGGTTCAAAAATTAAAAAATATTAACTTTATATGTATCATAAAATTTCGAAAATAACCCCCCACCTGAATGCAAGCCTCCTTCCCAATTTTCAACGAATTTCACTTTTAAAAAAATTCAGTTTGTAAGCCCCCTACCAAAAACCTTTGGTTGGAATGTGTTTTCACTCACCTCTTGACAATGAAATTTTTGAAGGTGTCGATAAATGTACCAAGGTTAGTTTATTTGCTTTCATGCTCCATAGTGTTTTTGTTTTGTTATATCATGTATGTTTATTAAAGGTTAAAGTTAAAATATATCTTAATTCAGTTTTATTTACATGACATACCTTGTGTTTTTATCATCCCCAAAATTTACAGTAAAGTACATCGAAGCGGCAATTCATGCTGGCTTTCCACCAGTAAACATGTGATTCGTTCATGCTCTAGAGCTGTGATTGTCAAATCACTGTTCACAGTGGTCGGTTATAAACTTTGACGTCATCAACTGTGAACCAATGGCATTTTGTGTATGATTTTTGCTTTCAGGAATGGCAATATGTGATATGTAGATTCACGGAATGGACTTGTATAAATGATGGAATGAGTTGACTTTAACAGTGTTTTCTGAAAGATCTTCTGCCTTTACCAAAAAATGGAAAATAAATTTCAATTACAAAGTTTGTGAATAAGAACACCTGCCAATTTTATATATTTCTAAACAAAAAGGAATTGAAAATTGTGTCTTAAAGTACCTAGTTTGGATTGGAGAACAACTTCATTAATTAGTCATTAATGTTAAGATTTAGCATTGAGGAAATTTTCATTAAAATTATGTTTAGAAGCCCTCTTTCCACTTTTGCCACTATTTCGTGCTGTCAAAAGGGGGGGGGGCATACTTTCGGAATTTTACACTATTAATGTTTTAAAAAATACTACTTTATCTTCCCACAAGTTGATCTAAAAAAAAAAAATTATTTTGACTCTAATATAAATTACACAAAAACATACATACCTAAAAATAAAAGACAAGACTTTAGCAAACATGAAACTTAAATTAAGTAGAGGAGATATCAGTTCTATAAAAAGTTAGGTTAGGTAAGAGGGGGGCACTAATTAATAATTCTAGTTTACTTCAAAGTTAATTTATTTCATTAAAATTATTCTGAAAAGTCAGACACTAAATCATGTTCTGTAGCAAACTCAATACAAAAACTATAAAATATTAACTTTACATGTATTAATGTTTTAAAAATACTGTAGGTCTGCGGGTCACAGACTTCATTTCTATAAAATGATAGGTTAAATAGGGGAAAAAACCCTAATTTAAAAATTGTACTTTAATTACATTTACAGTTACACAACCTTATGTTAGAATTCCACATGTTAGAATTCCATTTCTCACTCTCTCTCTCTTTTTTTTTTTTATATAATAGGTAGACTTTACACACATATAATGTTCAGAAATAATAAGAAAAAAATATATATTAAAATCAAAAATCAAGTTTCCTAACTTATTAAACAGTTTTTAATATTAATACAAATTATTTTTTGAGTGAACTGGAAAATAAAATCTGAGGAAAAATATGCAATAAAATGATAGTAATCATATTGAAGTAGGTTACATACTGACAGTTTAAGTTATTTATATAAATAGTTGTAGTTAAACAAATTACTTCAGAGTTACACAAAATAATTAAAACATAACAAGAAAAGTCTTAATTATTATCAATTCTGAATTTTTCTATTCTGGATTTTAAAAAACGGATACTTTAAATGACTGTAGGCCTAAATGTCTATGGCACTTTTAATTAAACTTGCTTTATCTTTCTGTAAAAGAAACTTATGTGCAATGTTAAAAAAGGTTTAGATACACACATTAGAGGTCTGCACAACCCATTTTCATACATGAGACTTTGGCCAGGCTGGACCCTGCTTAGTCTTCACTTTTCCAACCCGGTTAGGGTCTCACATTTTTTTCTGAAGACTTGGACTGGGCCAGGTCAGACCTTTTATTTTCTGGGCCAAGGCAGGCCTGGACTTCATTCTTCCTAAAGGTTCGCCTGGGCCAAATTTTCCAGGCCCAGCCCCAACCCATTATAAAAGCTAAAAGTTCAGCCTTGGACTGACCCAGACTGTCTGAAAAGCAATATTGACCCAGCCAATGCAGATCTCTAAATTATTTCCCCCCGAGCCCATGTTGGGTTATCATTTAATTAATTTATTTTTGTAAAAATTATATGATATTATATATTTGTTTATCAAAATTTAATTTAACAAATTACAGAGATATATTTTTAAAATCTACTATTTTTCTTTGTAGAGCTTTAAAATTATGATTTTCTCTTTTACCATCTTTTCCTTTCATTCTAAACTATGTTGCTTTTCTTACTGAATCTTCATTTATATGTAATTGTGTATTTTTTAATCAGTACTTATGTATGTAATTGTATAAGTAATTATTAATATTATTGTTATTCTGTATTCCATGAATCTCGAACTTAATATGAAAATGAAATCTACGCATAAGTGTGCTTTTTGAATAATTTTAATTGTAGAATATTGCTGCTTCAGAAATATCGGCAAGTTTTGTAGAAATTCGGTTGAGCCAGGCTGTGCCAATTAAGTTTTTTTAATGGGCTGGGCCAATAATTTTTTTTATACTACGGCGCAGGCCGAACGTTTGGCTCTTATACTGGGCTGAGCGAATAAATTTTTTGTATGGGTCTGCTGAAATAAAAGCCTGGAAATTTCAGTCCGTGCAGACCTCTAACACACATAATCAAAAGAGTTTGCCAATCTCCATTTGGTAAGCTTGTGTGTACCATAAAAGTACAGAAACATGTGAAGATATGATGTTTATTGAATTACATGCACAGAAAAGGGTGCTTATTGTAAATTATCATGACAAAAAGAAAATATGACTAGCATTTTAGAAATTAACAAACATATTATTAATAAAGAGAAGATATGACTTATTTTAGAAATAAAAAATATATTATTAATTTCATTCATTTACAATTTATTTCCTATAATATTCCTTATCACTAAAAGTATTTTTTTTTCTTTTTAGCCTTCGTACAGTACTGAAGATCTGAGTGTTGAAATGGCAAATTTAGAAGGACTAATGAAAGATTTAAATGCTATCACAGCTAATGAATTTGAATGCTAAGTGTTTGTTTAAAAATAAAAAAACTGAAATTAAGAGTTTGTGCGATTTAACAATGAGCATACAACTGCTGCATAAAATGCTGTGATTATAGATAAATTTTTACTTTTATTTATCAAGACAATTTTCCTTGTGTAGAATCTCGCAGGGTTTCATCTACACAGACAGAAAACATCATTTTCATTGAAAAGAAAATATCCTTTATTTTTTCATGATGCCAAATGCTGCAATTTTTATAATATATACATTGCATAAACATTCATTCAATTTGTACACAGTTGATTATTTATCTGATAAATAAAACTTTAACAGAATGTAATACTTCTTTAGGAATATCTTTAAAGAAATGGATTTGCAAGTTTTAAATTAATTTAACAAGCCAAATATTATATTCTTTCTAGTTATAATTTAGACCATAAATTTCCAATTAGCTGCCTGACTAATGCCATCTTTATATCATAGAATTCCAAATCAAAAGGAATAAGAAGAAGTCAAACTCTAATATAGTGAACTACAGGATATAGCGGATGAAATTTTTGTCTCTTTCAGTTTCCTATACACATTCCATACATTGCACATAAAGAACCATTGAATCATTAGATGTAGTGAGTCAAAAATTCAGTTTAAAGGTTTGACTACAATGATAATAGCAATAATAATAATAATAAAACAATATGAATTAATTGTGTCTAGGAAATTTGACAATGGAAGTTGAAGGGAGGACAAAACTGAATAATTTATCCAAAAATTAATTAAGCTTGTTAGACAAAAAACAAAACACTGACAGTTGTTTTCTTATCTCACATAATTATAAAAAAATATATATATTAATACATAATGCTTTTAACCTGTTATAAATACCAAAATAAATCAGAACTTGTAGGTTCTTCTCAGCTTTAAATTTCACACTGGCATTATATTCATTAGTACACAGACAACTTTTTCTCTCAAATGCTGATACAGTAAAGCACCTTTCATATGTTGCTGAAGGGAATAAAACAAAAAGATGCATAGAAGAAAAGAAGTACAAGCTAATTAAGAAATGCACATTGTGCGATAGCAATTGACAATGCATTTTGTATTATAACTATATGTTAAAAAACTTTTTGCACTGTATTTTGGCAGATGAAATAGTTTTGAAGAGCATACATGCATAACAAGCATTCTCAAAATTTGGACAAATTATACATGATTATCATCCCTGCAATTTCCATTGTCGAATTCTTTAGAGAGAGTTAATTTATATAAAGAAGATATTTTACCATAAAGATGTGTATCAAAATTCCCATATTCCTCACAAATAAAATAGCAACAAAACAAGAAATTGCCTTACACGACACAATATCATCACCATTTTAATTTCTGTTTAGACAGCAAAATACTTAAAGATCAGCTTTGACAAAACTATTCTATAGAGTTTCTTGTTTCACACTATACCACAAGCTGAAGTTAAATTCAGTGCTTATAAAAAATAGATTCATGGTTTTAACTGCATTAATATTTCTTAGAAAAATATTAAAAAGTCACAATATTGAAATAAGCAAAACCTCTCTCGGACACACCAGGCATTTTCACAGCAATGTATAAAAAAATATAATTAAAAATCTGACACAATAAAGAAACATCTTAACATTGTTATACATAAGAATGCTTTGGGACCAAGAAAAATCAAAGTATAAAAGAAAAACATATTAAAGATGCTTTACTGTATTTATTCTTAATTAGCTAGACAAAAACTCTTCAAATATTATGAAGCCTCTAACTAATTTTATGAAAGGATTTAGATGCTTCTTAGTTGGAAATTGCTGGTCTAAAATATATTAAGAATTTTCACAGAATGTATTTTAAAAAAAATTGCAATTTATTTTATTTATTTATTTATACTTTTTTAGCTATTAGTGATTGAAATGAGTACACAGAATTCACATAGTAAATCAATAAAATGTGCTTAACTATTTCCTTTTTTATAAATGAATGATTTTTTTTTTTTTTACATAATATCCATTTATTTTTTAATTGAAATAAAAGGAAGGACTTTTTTTCTTTCTGCTAAATATAATTGTAGTAAATAAGTTTTTTTTTTTTTTTTTTTAATGATTGCTTTATGTAATACAAATTATTATTCTAATTATTTAGATTTGAAATTAATCAATTTTTCATCATTAGAATGTTTTTATACGGTTTGGGGTGGAATGTATTTATCTTATAAAAAGGGAACTGGGTACAATTAAATTATACCTTATCAAAAACAGTAAAACCTGTAAATAATGGAGACCTTGGTTTGCTGAATATGTACACTATCAGAGTTAAAAATATTCAAATAATATTTGTGTTGGGGATTGAAAAAATTTTCACAAAATAGAAATGTCTGCTATTCAGAAGTGTCCATTATGGAGGTTTTACTGTACTTAATAAGGCAAATGTTAATTTAAATTAAAATTTTGTTAAAATATGTATAAAAAAAAAGTCTCATATGTTTTGTTATTTTTTATAATTAAAGTTCATATAAAATTTTTTAACTTTTACATGGAATCATGATGCTCAAATATTATAGATAATCCTCATCGTCATCATTTTTTATGTGAAGTATTCTTTCTACAGTACTATGTAGAATATGTAAATAAACATTTGCCTATTGATGCAAATTCCTTCAACGAATGATAAAAATGTAAATTATTTTTCTTCATTTTAAATATTTAACATTGTGTGGGCCAGCATTTTTCAAGGTTTTGAAACACCATAACAGTAGAGCATGTGAAATCTTGAAATTTTTATACATTTTCTATAGTATACGAGTTAAAAAATAGACTAACTGTGCAACAAAAATTCAGTTTCTTTTTTTTTTTTTTCCAAAAATTTGAAATTATATCTAATTCTAAAGAGCTGAACTTATATAAACATATTTCTAGAAGAACACTTTTTACCCAATGAATTTATAGCAACTGAGTGCTTTTATAAAAACTAAATTTTACATTTTGTAAAATTTCAAGCTTGTTGAACATTGAATTGAGAAATGCTGGCCCACATTTTTTTTAGTTCTTGTACAGTCTATGTGCTTTTCTCTCATAACAGTGGGCTTTTGTGTGACATTTCTATGCATGCATACATGAGTATGCATTTTGAAATAAGACTACTCTTCTTTTTTATACAAACTATCCAAAATGTATTTATACCAATGTGAAAAATGATACAAATTGTAATTATCCATTGAAATTTCTTAATAAAGACAATTTAAGTCTATAGTTTTTGTTTCAATCTAACTTCATATAATCATAAAATACGGTGGGTGATCACTTTATTAGAGCCACCTTCAATTAACTGATAATTTCTCATTTTAATAAGTTATAATTAAGTGAAAATTTACTTTTTTTTTAAATGAAAGAATAATAACGATTATAAACATATAGTGAAACACATTGTTGATATCATAATTAGCCCTATATAGCTATTTTCCATTAGTTACTCTCAAATACCTCTTGACACTCATGGTATTCATTTATAATTGTTTTTAGTTTTTTGATTACTTAAGCATTAAGTGTTGGTAAATAACTTGTTTTAAGATATATACAAGATACATAACAATAATAAAATAAATAAGATATATTCAATTAAATCAATGAAACTGCTAAATTTTGCTTTGCAATAATTTAAAGCGTTCCAAGTACTACTTGGAAACTTTTTCACTTATAAGGAGTTTCTAAGGAGTATAAGGAGTCTGTGCATACCTTGGAACTGTAACAAGAGCCTTCAGCTTTAGATATCCTATACAAAAAGGAGCATTTAAAAATATTTAAATGCAAATGAGAAATTTGTAGAGAATGCTTACTTGGTTTAACATTACTTGTGAATGTGAGTATAGGCCAGAGAAGGCGAACCTTTTTCACACACACATGCAAATTTTTTTCTAAAAAATATTTTACATGGCCATTGTTTGCAATAACCCCCTCCCCCTTTTATCAGAAAAAATAAAACAAAGAATCAAAATTACTTGAAATTCCATTATTAGAATTCAAAAATATGGGTAAAATACATGTAGGAGTTTTATTTTAGAAAGTAACGTAAAAAGAAATGTGATTTGTGTTGTTGCATCTTAAATACCAAATAAGTGATATCAGGTTCATATTTAGATACTTTTAACAGAATCTGAACTGGAATCATCTGACAAGTGGTTTCTACTTGAGCTTTTATATTATTCTTTTTTGCAAATAATGACTTGCATGCATAGGACATAAGTAGAGAAAACAAATGTCAAAACACCAGGTTCTTTAAACAGCTGTATATGTCTGGAATTAAATTCCAAGTTTAATTTTATCATGAGCCTTTTTCTTACAATGTTTGATAATCTTTCATTTTTTAAAGTCTCCAGATTTTCTCTTAAGATTGGAAATATATGAGTTGCACTTCATTTTCCAGCCGATCTAATTTAGACAAGCTCAGCTAATCTAAATTTGTGTATTTTTTCACTCTTCATTTGTGCTTAATTTCACTGTATCTTGATTTAGAATATCAATCAGTAACATGCCAAAAATATTCTTTCACATGCTATAGGTTCACTGCCTCTGATATAGGCTCTTAAGAGACCAAAATCAACAATATTTTTTTAAGTATTTTTTATGTATGTACACAACTTATATGAAAACTCTTTCAAGTGAAAATTTCTGATTTGCTTGAAAAAAATTGCAGAAGCTTATTTACACTGTACTTAATTTGTAATTAATAATTTGATGCTGAATTACAATAAAAGATTAAAAAGATAATTTTTATGTGTCTAACATCAAATGTAATTTTATCACCTTATTGCATTATGGGGTATAATGTTTCTTGGAGTATAATGTTCCTTCATTCCTTGAAAATAAAACTATTTTTTTCATTTCTCAAATTGCAATGCTTCTTTCTTTTTTTTCCTAATAGTGTATTCTCAATTTTGTTGAATCATTTAGAAGATTACAAATTATGTTATATATAAACAATACTGCCAAATAATAACTTTTAAATAGTAATAGCTTAAGATATTTAAGGTCATATGTTAAGATTATGATATTTGCAAAAGCATATTACAGTAAATACATAAAACATTATACTATATACAGAAAATTTATTATCCACATCATATTTTTCTGCTACAATTTATCATTTGAAAATATTAAATAATTATGTAGGTGCTTTGCAAGATATACCAGTAAATATATGAGCTTGATCGAAAAAATATTAAATAACTTGAAGCTAAAAGAAAATTTTGTGCGATTTTTTTTTTTTTTTTTAGCCTATCAATTTTACATAAAATCTGATTATCAAACATTAGCAAAAAATACTAAAAAGGCAACAAATATAATCATATGTGTAGAATTATTTTCAAGTAGAGAAAGATAACAATCAAAAGAAACCAAATCAAAAAATAGAATGTTACATTCAATAGGTGGACATTCCCATTTAGAGAAAATGCAAACCTGAACCTAACTTTGTAGATATTATTTTTAGCACTTCTGCTGCAATTCAGCAATAGCAGACAATATTGGGACAAAGGTTTTAATTTCACAAGTCAGCCTGACTCACTAATCGTAAAATTGAGAGTTGGTAAATAAGAAAATGTGACTCCATCAAGAAAAATCACAAAAACTAAAAATCATATAAATCACAAAGCTGTTAAAACTAATGTTTTTAACAGTTTTAATCAGCCATAAAAAAAAAAAAAACATTTATTACAACTTTGGTAAATTAAGACACATTTTAATGACTGTTATAATAGTACTTTCGTCTATTTTTCATTCCTCTTATCTAAATGTATCAATGTGGAATTTATAAACTTCTGAATATTATATAGTTTCATTTCTTTAAAAAACTCACTTAAATCATGTTTATGATTGAGGTGTGTAATAGCAAACTTATTTCTTGTAGCATGCACAATCAGCTGAATCATTAATAAGCCAACAATATCACTTTACTTAAAATTTACTTCTTTTTTTAATGGAAAGTAGATTATCAAGGATAACTTTTAGAAAATACAAAAATTGAAACAGAGTCAACTCTTTATGAATACAGACTGCAATTGAATTTTTGGAAGACTTTTCCTCTTTCAATACAGCAACCAAAGCAATCCGGAATTTCTCAATTCCTTTTATTGCTGGTAAAAACACAGAGTGGCAATGGGAATGGAGTTTGGGAAAACAAGTAATAATATTGAGATATTTGCAAAAGAGCATTTTCATTATTTATTAAATTTATTGAAAGGGGAAGAAAGGGATAAGGTTACTAGTTAACTGTAGACATGCTGTTGTAGAATTTGTGAGTCACATTTTGATAATTTTCTGGATTTCTAAAATGTGAACCCTGGGTTTATGTCAATAGCATTTTCAAGTAAACTGGTGATTCTCACTTGGGAATGTTTCTTTGTTAGAATGCACATCATCACCAGACTTAACATGATGCTACATTTTTTTAACAAATCGGGAAAAATGGAACATACTTTTTCTTTCTTTAATTAGGTAGATTTCATAAGAAATACTACCTATTACATTCTCCCCTATGTTAGAATTTCTGAAATTTTTTGCAGATCTACGCCGATCATGACTCTCAGAATCCAAAACCACCCACAGTTCAAAACTTTATATATCTATCTACCAGTCTATATCACTTTTTTATGGACATGATATGATAACTTCAATAATTCTGCACAAATCTCTTCCAAACTGATGGGAACACTAACTTCCATAATTCTGCAGAAATCTCTTCCAAACTGATACATAAAATCTTGGTCAAGTTCGTTAATGGATAAAATCGAACCAGGGGGGGAGGGGGATTTTGGTGAAAACAGAAAAAAACCCATAACTTCTTAGTTATGATACATATCGAATCAGTTTAATGTTATTATTACTTCTAGAAAAAGAGCTGAAAACGTATGTATAACAGATTTTTGATATTATTAAAAATGGCCTCAAGGGCGGGGTTTAAGAAGAAAAAAATTCATAGCTTCGTCAATTCACAAAGTATCAAATCCACTTAAATTTATTATAAATCTTCTTAATATTATCTACAACTTATAGCAAAAAAAAAAAAATTAAAAACCAAAAAATCCCTGCCGGCTCTGACTACAGAAACAGGTAGATTTTGAAGTAGGCAGTCCCAACTGCCACATCATGCCAAAAAGGTCATTTCTTCTGCATTCCTAATAAACAGGCGTCTCACGCTCTGCGTCTCCGAAATCTACCTGTGCCTGTAGGCCAAGCCATCAGGGATTTTTTATTTATTAAACAAATTATATTAAAAGAGCTTTTTCAGAGCTTTGTTTAATCAAACATTCTGAACATCAAGAATCATACACAGTTGCAAAAATACTCAATAAATAAATCTCAATGTTTGCACAAAATATTTCGATTCAGTGTTTAAATGAATTAATAGTGTATACATAAAGGAACATGAATGAAAAATCTTAGTGAAAAATGGTAAAGTATTGTTAATAAACATTTCATGTAAAATTTACATAGATAACCTTTTTAATGAAAAAAATCTTTAAAAAGCAAGGATGAAATATTATACAAAGGAAAATATTAGACTAAATATATCATATATGTGGTAAATCATATGACATGAATAATTATTGCAAATAAAATAATCAAATATACAAAAGAGAATATAAAATATTTATTACAAAACTGATATATACAATCTTCAAAAATATGCACTTTAAAATTCACATTTATGTCCATAAGCACAGTTTTAAAAATAATATACTTATTCAGTTGTGTCATTTAAATCTAAATCCTCAGTTGGAAGAACTTCAGTGCTGTCAAGCATCTCTGTAGAGGGCTCAGTTGAAGTCTCTGCTGAACTATTATTAACAGACTTTTTGCGTCTACCCTTGGGTGCCCCAACTTTGCTAGGGGAGCCTGATAAACTTTCCTTTTTCCCCTTCTCAGTTTGGAAATCTAAAAATCGGTAAAAGGCATATTACATAAACAATTATAAAAAAGATTAAACACATATTTCATATTACTTTGTCACAAACAGATATGCATTTATCATATTTAGAAACCAAAGTAAAGAATAACCATTTGTTAAGGATTTTTTTAATGACTTCCAACTTAGTCTGTCTTATAATTATTAAATTTAACATACAGAATAAAATAAATCCAATGTAGTTAATTATATATTTAAGAGAAATATGAATCAGTATTTCTTTATAATTCATCATTCATCTCACTCTTTGCATAATATATTTTACATTCCATTTTAACTTATTAAAACATATTTTAATACAGAAAATGTATAAAATTTTTACAGTAGTTGGAGAATAATGGCCTTCAAAAAGTAATATAAAAAATAAAATTATGTTATATTTCATTCTATAACGGACGTTTCCAATTTATGTATGTTTTACTGCGATCATCTATGCCATTTCCAAAATTTCTATGAATACAAGGTTGATGAATAGAAAAGTGTGGTATTTAAACACGTTATTAAATGAATATCATTGAACTTGTAAGAAAAGTTTTCCTTTGCAATTTTGAAACATACTTTTAATTTATCAAAGAACAATAACTTTAAAATAAATTAATTGTTTCAAAAAGTTCTGCAGGCAGCAAAAATAAATGTTGTATGTTGCAAGTCACTAGTTGGCAACCCCTATAATACATATTGAATATATAACTCCTTACTAGTGTCACACTAACTATTTCTCAAGCGAGCAATATTTGTGATTACTCAAATGCAATTTGATTCTTTAATGTGAAGGCTGATCTTAGTTTAATTTAAGATTCAAATATATAATTCATTATTTACAAGTTATTCTTATTATACCACGGAGAGGGGGAAATCCCTTTTCTCCCTTTAATTTAGAAAATGTTTTATTATTTTTTTAAGTGAAAGAGTGCAGTAAAAAATGCTTCACGTACAATTTTACACCATAATTATTACAATTAACCTGACATGTACTTATTGCTAGTTATCTTAAGATGATAGAATATGTTTTGTAAATTTTATACAATAAGTTTAAGTTTAAACTGACCTATTTTTGAAAAAAACACTTCCTCCCAGATATGTTTATCTTCATATTCTTATCTTAAGAATTGTGGGAAAGTTAGCCAGTTGATTGCATAATTGCTGCAATTAGAATGATTCAATATAAATATAGTCAAGAATTAAAAGGCATTTTTGCTCACAGTAAATGCAACACTAACTTCAAAATACTGAAAATTCGAGTTACAGATATTCAACTAATTAATAGTTTAACTGTACTTTTGGACTATAACCCATCTTAAATATATACAAATGTAAGTACATAACTAAATGTTATCTTACTATACTTGAGATATTTTTCAAATTAAAAAAAAGTGGCTTAAAAAACGAAATTAGAAAATGAAAGGAGTAAATAGCATTTTAACAAAAAGCCAGCATCAAATAAATTTAAATTTTGATTTGGCAATGTGCATAGCAATATGTGAATATCAACTATCAACTAAAACTTTGGAGGTTTTATTTTTCCTCTTTTGTCATCAGCATTCAAATAGAATATTTATTTTATAAGAAAAAAAATATTTTATTTAAATAGGTAAAAGAAATATAATTTCATTCTTAAAAATAAATTTCCTAAAAAAACTAATCTAGATCTAATAATTGAGTAAAATTGGATTCTTTAATTTACAGCTAGCAAAGGAATTTAATGTATGAATGAATACAGTAAGCAAAACAGTTTTCATAAAAAAAAAACTCCAATTTTTTTGTTAAATTCGATTGCTAAAAAAGAAACTTGGATAAACTGGCAATATATTAAAGAAATATGTAAATATTTTTGGCAATATAGTAAATTAAAGAAATATACAAAACATTAATACATTTAATTTGCATTAATCATCATGCATCTCTAATCATAAATACATTTATTAAGTCACAAACTAGGTCTCCACCCACATAACTTTTGCATAAAATATATGTAAAAATTATTTTAATTTCTTCTTGGTTTTCAGTTATTTTCTTTCATATGACACGCATTATTTTGAAACTGACTTAAATAATGATTATTTGAACAAATAAGTAACTGATAAAACTTTTATTTCTTTGTATTTATAAGTATGTTGCATTAATATGAAAATTTGATATTTTTGTCACAGAAAAAAATGTACCATGGAAAGACTATTAATTTGTCAATGTGTTTAATTTGGTTTCCTTTTTTCTATTCTTTTCTTGTGATGACTGAACAGTATATTAGTACTACTTGTCTTAAGTTTTAAAACATGTAACAGTTGATGAGTATTATGATGTTGATATATTTTGATTGTAAATACTTTTGAACTGAGGATTTTCCTTAATATTAGAACCAAGACCTCCATACCATCTATAAGACCAGCCCATCAGAAATCCCTTCACACTACATATTCTCCTGATTTTTCTAGTAGATGATGCTGTCAATTGTCGATAACTCATTGCCGACAAAATTTCCCATAGGCTAAGCAATATTGAACAGGTCCTCAGGCCCGTACAGAGGGGGGTATAGAGCCTGTACAAATTACCAGGGCCCAACTTCGGTACTGGTTTTTAAATAAATACCAGAAAAAGTAGACTGGTATTTTTTACATACAAATTTTAATTAAAATAACTAACAAATAATAAAATTCAAAAGTTTCTTGAACGCCTTTACAGACTGGCTAGGAGGGGGGAGAGGGATTGCTCAGGAGGCATTTTACATTCGAAACAAAATACAGCTTTTATTAAAAATCAGCAGAACGCACATAGCAAAGATGCAGGCATTTATTTATTTGTTTTATAAAACAAATATTTTCTGAATTGTAAAACACAATAACAAAATATCCCTGACGGCTCGGCCTACAGGCACATGTAGATTTCAAAGACGCAGAACGTGGGGCACCTGTTTATTGGGAATTGCAGAAGAAAGAGCTATTTGCCATGATGTGGCAGTTGAGACCACCCACTTTGAAATATACCTCTGCCTGTAGGCAGAGCCAGCAGGGATTTTTTTGTCTTTAATTTTTTTTTTACCGTAAGAGATGGTCCTATAAAAAACTTGTCAGTATAAAAGTTGTAGATAATATTGAGAAGATTTATAATAAATTTAAGCAGATTTGATATCTTGAGAATTGACAAAGTTATGAATTATTTTCTTCTGAAACATTGGTTTCAGAAGATGCACTGAATGCTGATATGCACTGAAATTAAAATGTAAAGTTGAAAGAATATTAAAATTTAAATTGCAAGTACTCTGCCATGATAACAGAAAAAAATACTGTCAAACTTGGTGCCAAATTTCCAGGCATGACAGCAAGAGAAAGGAGATAAACTTGTCATCATGTGACAACAATAACTCGGTAAGTAAATTACTTATAACAAAAAATGGAAAACATCATTCTATTCAAAATCGTTTCAATAGTCGGGCCTGCTAATTTTATGCCTTTAGTTTAAAAATTAGTTGGAACATGTGTCAGAAAGTTCCGCATTGTTGAGCAGGGAATTGGAGAACTGCCAAGTGAGACTCTTTACTGTCTTTCGTCAAAATAAAGAGTTATTCAGCAAACAAGATTTTTTTTTTTTTCCAATAAGAGATACATTAAAGAATCAATAAGAGATACATTAAAGAATTTAAGCAATGTTAGAAAATAAAAACTCAAAAAATTAAAAAAAATTATAAACTACATGGTTGTTGCGATTAATTTTTGTAGTAAATTACAAACTTCTTAAAATGATATCTTTGAAATTTCTTAAATTCATATTTTTCACTCATCCAAGACAATCTTTGCTAAATTAAAAATAAGAAATGATAATGCTCATTGATAAAATGAAGTTTTTCATGATGCAGTGTAATTTGTTTATGGCAAGTTTAAACAAAGGCATATTCTATGGCAAAAGGATTGAGATGCCCGGTGGTTCATCCCGGGATGATCCTGTGCACAAAATAAATGAAATCAGGCTCAATTTGAACCCAATAAATGTTATTTTTAACCTACAATTAAAATTCTATGAAAAAATATTTTATACATTTTTATGTGGACAATTTTAAATTTTATTTTATCAAATGAGTTGTTTTAAATCATACAATTAATCATACCATGTTGCTGAAAATGAGACTTTTTAAAAAAAGATTAATGCAATAAAATGAGAAGAAAAGGGAAAATACTATCTTTAAAGAAGAGCTTTATGAAAGTAATGGTGAAATGCAAATAGTTATTGAACGATTGCTTCATTTATTCTATATTTTGTTTTAAAAAATAGAAATTATGTTGTATGAGCAAATAGATATAAAAACTTTGATTCAATGCTTTCTACTCTGTTTTGTGCTTCAATTTTTTGTATCTTTTTCGAAAATAGCAAATCTTTCTACTCCCCTTTAAATTAATATTATGATGCGTCAACAATATCAATATTAACTTGTTGATATACCACATTATTAAATTTTTGATATCATCCAGCCCTAATCTTTATTATTGTTAAAATAACAAATGAAAATCAAAGTTTGGCTTGAAATTAAATAAACTATATTTTTGACTGAATAAGTGAATTGTCATCTTGGTTTCCTTTACAAAAACTGTTTGTCTTGATGCCTATTATCACCCTGAAAGTTTATTCCACTTTGTTTAGAAACCCCCTGTTTGTGAAAAAAGCAAGAAACACATTACAGTCAAACCTCGTTAACATGAACACGCTTAATGTGAATTACTTTTAACATGAATTGTTTTCATTGTCCCCTATAAAAACGAGTTCAAAGATTTGATACTGATAACATGAATTACTGTTAACATGAACAAAATTTTGATTCCCCTTGAGGTTCATGTTAACGAGGTTCGACTGTATTATCAAACAATATTCAGGTATTTGCATTTATACATTATTAATTCCTATGAATTAATAATTAATGTTCTTAAGTGTCACTTTTCAAACAGTATATAAATAATGTAAAAGCAATCTCTTATTTAAATGATCCTACTTCTTAATTATTCTGAATATGTTTTTTTATTAACAGTTAAAATTGAAGTTATGTAAGGTTTTTACTAATATTTTGTAAATATTCAGTGCATCCCTAGTTAGTCAGTGCACTAGTTTTTATGGTACCTTATTTCACTGTTTTAACCAACATATACTTTAAACGGATTATATTAAAAAAAAATTAAATTTAAGTAGTGAATGACTATACATAGAAATGCTAATTATGATCATTTCATTAATAATGTTTTAAACACATTTTGTCATATTACAAATGAAACTGTATATCAAATACTTTAAAGGCAGGTGTTTTTGAGAATATTTTTGTATCTATAAAATAATAAAAAGAAAAACATTTAGAAAAACGTGTAATATATATATTTATTTACTTTCTAAGCTTTCCTTAAGCTGTTCAACCATATCTTCAAATAGCATATCATTCAATGCAAGAAATACATCATTAGCAGAAAGTGTTTTTCTAGATGCAGAAACTTGTATTTGATTTGCACTAAAAAAACAAAAAGTGCATGTTAAATAAACTATGAGTTTACATAAAATGATTACAATAATAATATATAATTGTAACACAGTTAGTAAAATCAACAAAACAAGAATAATTGAAAATACATAAAATATTATGGAAATGCATTTAGCTAAAATAAAATAATTAATTAAAATGCCATCTACATCATTTCTTAAAAATTGATTGTTGCTGAAAATTCATGTGTTAAAAAAACTCTAATCACTACTGTACTACAACAAGTTGTGAATATTTTCCATGATGAAATTGTTTGCTCTGATGACATCGTTGAAGCAGGAGACACATTTTGGATAGAATTGTATGGTGGAATGGCCAACAAAGAAACATTAGATTGTTTGAAAAGTCACTGATAAAAAATACAGTAGAAGATCTTTATAACGCAATTCTATATAATGCAATTCTCCATATAATGCACAACTTCTCAGATGTAAACAATGAATTTTCAGTTAAGAAACACCTGAATTCCCACATTATAAATGGTTGCTATTATCTAGAGGACTAAATTTGATACATTAATTCAACTTTATCTCCTTAATTCAGAGCTAATTACTGAAAAAATTGCTATGATTTGATACAGGTATGTTTGCATAATGTTTATAAAGTAAATTTAACAATTTGTGGAATGATCTATATTTTGCAAAAAATTATAATCTGCACAACTCCTGGTAATAAAGAATGCAATATAAAGATACTCTAATGTATTTTGGTGTGTTTCACACATATTTGGCCATGTTTTACAAGCTAAATTTAATTATGTGTAAAATGTGATCTATATAATGCAAAATTCTACATAATGCACAACCTCGTGTTTTTAGGTTTGCATTATAAAGATCTTCTACTGTAACTTTAATTTAGCGTCTGCTCCCCCACTCATGTGAACACCCTCTCCGTGCATACCTACAGGTTCAACTTTGGAGTAGATTTGCCAAAAAAACTTTGGATTGGGATTAAAAAAACAAACAAGTGTTGTTCCCAGTCATCACCCACAAGGGACCAGCTTCTCCAGCACTTCTTTCTATGATGTCATGCAAATGTAAAAAAAAAAAAGTGTACTTTGGTCTACAGCTGTAGTAAATCTGACATATATTGTTCTACAATTTGCTACCACTGCAAAGGGCAAGCATGTACCAACTTTCTGGCAAGTGATGACATCACTACTAACTCAGCCAACTAAGAAGCAGAATTCGATATCATGATGGAGAAGGTAATTTCAGAAGAAGTTGACTTATTGGGGGTAGAGTGTGAACTGGTGCAAGTGAAGGAAAGTGACAACGAACAAACTCACATTGATGATTATGACACACTTTCAACATTAATAAAAATTAAATTGTTATAACAGTTTTTTATTGTATATAATATTATTTCAGATATTATGTTAAATAATAAGTGCTTAACATGAATGTTGTTCTTTTCTATCTTCCTCTCAAACATTGCTGAAGCTTTCCATGATGTTTTTCTCCGTTAACCATTTGATTACTGGGTTGTGACATATGTCATTTCAACCACTATTTCTTTATTCTATTCTCTCCCCTTTTTCAAAAATAATCTCTGCCATATACTTATACGGATACCTTCAAAAGAAATTTACCATAAAAAAATTTTCTTTTTTTGCAAATTGTAGCATAAGTGAATATAAAAATAATCACCAGTCCTAGCCCATAATCAAGAAGTTAAACCATAATCCTGAAAATATCCAAAGTAAAGCTCTAAAATAATTTAAAATATAGTGAAGGTCTCAATAAAATAAAAAAATATATGTACATAAAAATTAGGGATGCACCGAATAGTGATTTTGGCCGAATACCGAATATTCAGCTAGCCAAATAGTAAGAGTGAGGCCGAATACCAAATATTCAGCCAACCGAATAGTAACTATTTGGCCGAATACCGAATATTCGGCTAGCCAAATAGTAACAGTGAGGACAAATACCAAATATTCAGCCAACCGAATAGTAATTATTTGGCCAAATACCGAATATTCGGCCAACCGGATAGTAACTATTCGGCCAAATACCGAATATTTGGCTAGCCAAATAGTAACAGTGAGGCCAAATACCGAATATTCGGCTGGCCTAATATTTTTATATTTCAGAGTTTAAAAGTATAAAAGTTAAATTATAAAATAATTTTACATAATATTTAACACAGATACTACCATTTTATGAGCTAGACCTTTTTATAAAAAACCTTTACATAAAAAAAAAATTAAAAAATCTGTGCTTTGAGTTATAACTTAAAAAGAGGCTAGTCTTAAAACTTTTTTTAATTAATAAAGCTTTAAACTTTGTAGCTTCTTCTGTGAATTAAAATAAATTTATAATATGTTCTTATATTCTAGAACACTTTAAAAATTAAAGAAATTTTTTGAATGAATTAGAAGAAACATTTTGCAGTGTTTATTTGTCAGGAAGGGACTAAAGTAAAACAATACAATATATTAAAATGATGACAAATCAGCAAGAATAACTTTCCTGCTCCTTTTGATTTGGCAAGGAAGTTTTTAAATGAACCACAGAGGAGGTGTTGGAATGGGCGATCATATTCAGAGGTTATATATAACATTTTTACATTTTGGAACAATCTTTCTGTGTAGATAATGTGCTCAAGGCAAACATTTTTTGAGCAAGAAACATTATCTCAATCCACTTATTCTATCAAAAATACAATACATTCAATCAAAAACACATAGTGTGTCACCGAAAGCTGAAACTGAATTTTTAAATCTGTTGTTAACTTAAAACTTTAACAACAATGAAGATATTTTAGCGATATTTGCATCGTATTAATTTTGATTGTAGAAAATATGATGATACTATTGGAAGTGGCTGAATTTTGGCCAGTGACACAATATAAGTAGTACTGTCAGCTGCACTCTAATAAAGGAATATATATATATATATAGCTCAGTGTTGTTTAGATATGAATGGTGGAAAGTTCCAGTACTTATCGTGATTCACAGAAATTAAAATAACTATGTTGAAAATATAGTTAGAATACCTTGAATATTATTAAAGTAACAAACAAAAATTCAAATTTGACCTGGAGTGAGATGCACTTTATTTTTGATTGAATAAGTGTGTTGCAATTCTGATTTCCTGGACAAAGTTTGTCTGTCTTGATGTCCATTATCACCTGTAAACGTTTTTTTCCATTTTGCTTAGAAACATGATGTTTGCAAAAAAGCAAGAAGCAGATTATTTACTAGACAATATACAGGAACTTGCATTTATTTGTACACCATTAATTCCTTTGACGGTCATCATTAATGGTTAATTTTCTTAAGTGACACTTTTCAAACAGGGAATAAATAATGTAAAAGCATTCTCTTTCATTGAAATATGATTTTATTTCTAATTATTTTGAATATCTTTATTAATTGACAGTTAAAAGTAGAAATTGTGGGTTTTAAAAAATATTTAAATAAAAAGTCTTTTTAAGTATTCGGCTTGGCCGAATATTTTGATATTCGGTCTAAACGAATATTCGGCAGGCCAAATAGTTTGATATTCGGCCATGCCGAATATTCGACAGACCAAATAGTTTGATATTCGGCCTAACCGAATATTCGGTAATATGGCCGAATACCGAGTACATCCCTAATAAAAATTGAAGGTAGGATTGACTGATAACTTGGTCTGTTCCAGCTTCAAACTCTTAATTAGCGATTTAGACAAAACTTTGATATAGAGTTGTGAGCTTAATTTTCAACAAAGATACTAAGTGTGGGTACTCATTTTACTCGGAACATTAGCTGTCTCTACAACATTTGTATAGACAATGTTTTTGTTAGAGTTTGCTGTTTTAAGATACTGTCATGGTAATTTTAAAAAATGTGTTTTCGATTATAAATCTGTACATAGTGGCTAAAGCTCACTTAGTACGAGGGGGGGAAACTTGGTATGTTTATTACAGATCTAAACTAAAAGGATTATAATAACTTCAGCTTTCCCTTAATTAATTCCAAATTTGGCCTTTTTTTAGTCCCTAATCACTGGCTATATTTGGAGAGAAAAAAAAAGTAGGGAAGATAAGTTCCATCTGCTTAGGAAAAATTATTTTTTATATTATAACAGGATTTGGAAGAAATGCTGAATTAATATTATGGTAAAATAAAAACTATTAAAAGTACTAAAAGGAACCTGTATAAAACGGAAATCTATGCTAAATGGAAATTTTTCATGTCAAAAGAAATATGATCTTCTATAGTTAATCACTTGCTCTATGCTGAAATGAAATCCAAATCGACCAATATTTTGTAATAATTAAATTGTTAAAATAGAAAAATAAATCCTCCTGAGAAAAACTCTGGATTCACTTGAAAGCACAGTAAAACCTCCTTTATAAGGCTAATCCAAATTGACTTACTTTCTGACACATCCCATCCTTTTCATTTTTGTTCATAAATGCATGAGATTGGCAGATGCTCTTATTCAGAAACTATGAAATTGAATAAATTCTCCATTTATATATATTTAAAAGCAGAGGATTTTTCAGAAAATACTGTCAAAGTTGGCATTTTGAACCAAATTTCTCAATGAGACAACCTGATAAAGGATATTATGAGGCAACAATCACTTTTAACTCAAGGAATAATTCATATTGAAAAAAGAAAGAACTATTTGATACCAAATAGACATGCCTGTAAATTCCATGCTTTTATGTTTAAAAATGAGTTCATAAATGTGCCAGATTTTATTTATTTATTTATTTTAGAACACCTTTAAAATACATGCCTACTTAAGGAACAGTTTCCTAAGTCTCAGTCCCTTCAAATAGGGTGTACAATGCATTTAACCTCAAAATAAGGGAATTTCCATTTAAGAGACAGTAATGTACAGGCAGGGCTGCGGAGTCGGTGGGAAAAATGACCGACTCCGACTCCGGGATGGCTAAAGTGCTAGTTTGGCCTGTTGATTCCTATTATCCAGATTGCATCATTGCTGTCATTTGTTTTGAAACAGTAATAGTCGCTTTATTAAATGTCCTTAAATAAAGGAAATATTACTATTTAAAAAAAGTGGCAGCAATCAAGCAATCTGAATTTTTAAAAAAACTCAACTGGCAACACTGCAACCTGCTGTTACATTCCTGTTTGACCTTGAAGCATATAATGTATACATATCAACCGATAATTTTTTTTTTCACGTTTCATTTTTTGGATGAATTATGGGTGTAAGCTGTGATAGGTAGTCAAGACTAGGACTTAATTACTGCAGCGACAAACTTCCGACAGTATTTTAGTATAAAAAGTTTTACCTTTTTTTAAATGCAGAATTTTTTTTTTTTAAATAAGGCAAAAATATTCTTATAAAATGCCTATGGAACTTTGCCCCTAGATTAATTGGCTCTGGTCAAGACTGAAAATATGTTGAACATCCCCCCCCCCCTCCTCCTCCCAGATACTCTATGCACATGCACTCACACAAAAACACAACATGCATTAAATTTTATATGTGGTAAAATTTTATTATGTCAAAACTCTGCAAAAACTGCATGTAAAATATTTATATGCATGTAAATTGCAATCGAAAAGTTAAACTTGAAGCTATTAGATAGAAACAACAGTTGAAATCTAATAAATCTCCAAAATTTATTTTGAACAACACACACAAAGATCTATCAGATGAATCCAAACTACATATAAACAACATATAATATGTTGGTATATCATTTTAAGACGATAACCAAAATATTTTATGCCAAATCAAACATATATTATACCAAAATATGGGTGATAGGATGTTTAATTTTGGTTTTATATCTATTCCTGCAGACCCAAAGAATAGGAGACAAAATTTTACAATTTAAGCATCATTTGGGTCTCCAGAACACGAAAAATTCTGAGAGAAAGTAAGAAAAATAAAGATGAAAATTTTATATTTCCTGCATTAATTGTATAATTTTGGCTTTATTTCGGGTCTGCAAGACCTGAATATCAAAAGGAGAAAGATAACAGAAATTTCACTATTTAATCGTTTTAAGTACTGCAGACTGAAAAAAAAAAAAATTACAATTTCACTTTTTTTTTCCTTGGGGGGGGGGGGGGGGGGGAGTCCTATGTACACGAAAAAAAGGGGAGAAATTTTAGAATTTCAGCATTACTCCTGGTAACCACAGACCTGAAAAATCTGAGGAAACCAAAAAAAAAAAAAAAAAAAAAGGAAAAAATTTCCAATTTTTGCATTACCTCGGGTTCTGCAAACCCCAAAAAAACCTAGAGAAAGGGCTATATACTAAATATAAACTAGAGATTTCAATTCAAAACAATTTTCAAATATGCTGTACGCTGGACAGTATATTAGGCCTGTTTAACCAACCTGAGTTTCCTCGTATATATAGTCCAAATATAAAAATAATAATTCAGTTTATGAATTTAAAATTACATAGAATTGGTTTAATTTCACTTCAAACTGTCTAAAAAACAAGCTGGAGTCGGAGTCGGCCTGTTTTTTAGTGACTCCGACTCTTTTGCCCCAAAATAGGTCCGACTCCAACTCAGACTCCGCGCCCTGTGTACAGGGTGGTTAAAATGAAACTGACGGTACTCAGAGGCTCATAGCTCCGGTTCTACTGATCGGATCCGAATGAAACTTCAAATATATGTTATGTAGATCATGCGGCCAAGGTTTTCGTAAAAAAAAAAATAGTTTGTAATTTTGCTACCAGATGGCGCTGTATGGCTAAAACCATATGCAAATGAGTAGCTAATGTAATTTCGCTATAAAAGCGATACGTATGGTTCAAAGAAATCATGTGTCCGCAGTGAACATGCCCATGAACAAGAAGGAACGCGCATTGGTCGAAAACTTTTTTATCAGAATGAGAGCAATGCTTCGGCAGCACTCCGTGCTTATCGGCAGATAAAAAATGTCCATAAATGAAGTTAGAGACACGATTTGTAAGTTTGAAGAAACAGGTTCTCTGGATGTTGCACCGGAAGCGGACGAGCAACTGAGTTGGCGATTGTGGAGGAAATTGCATTCAGAGCGGAAGCATTGCTCTCATTCTGATAAAAAAGTTTTTGAAATTGTAGCAAATGATGTTGAAGAAGAAAACAGATTTTAATCAGTTTGTGCAAGACAGTGGACTGATGTAACCGTTGAGGAAATAAATGTTATGTGGAAATAAATTAACAGTACAGACAATGATACTAGTAATAACTATAAAATCTACCTCATATATGCAGACATCACTCAGTTTATTTCAAGTAATTTAGAAATCACAGGAGAAAAGGATGATGTAAAACGCAAGTTGTGCATTAAAATAAGGCCTAGGACTAGAAAAATTATTCTTAAGAATAGGTAAAACAGAAGGATTAAATTTAGTTAGTAAACTTAAAATGTATATAAAAAAAAGAATATTTGTCACAAGAAATTTAAAAGACCAACTCTTTTAGCTGAATACTTTAAATAAACAGATGCAAGGTGTTTCACATGTTTATGTTTTCCTTGAAGTGTTTAAGGTACTGAATTAAATTAATACACATAATTGATTCAATTAAGACAACTTTTGAATTATTATTATCACCTTTTTCCAGCTCCTTCTTACATATATATAATTAAATCTCTAATCAAATTTAAATTATGTTATGAATGCATTACGATTTTACTAATTTTTTAAACCATACCTTCTAATAAAGGATATCTCTATTTAAAGGACAAAATTCCTATTCCCATGAGTGTCCCTTACTATAAGATTTTATCATATTATTGTTCTAATGAAAAGAAAATAATAATTTCTTCCACAAATTATTATTATTAACTAGCTAACCCCCGCCCGCATCCGTGAAAATAAATTTTAAAAAAATCAAGTTTTTATTATTTTATATCTTTAACCCGATTTTGTATGAAATTATATTTTAAAATGAAAAATTCGTGAAAAAATATTGATATTTAGTGATAAAAGCGCTCATCTTCTTGTTTTTTTGCCTAGGGTCGTTTCATAGTTTTAAAATAAAAAGTTCTTTTTTGTCCGAACTCTTTGAAAGCTTTATTGGTGATAAATAAAACAGTTTTACAGCCCGTGTAAAAATTTCCTGAAAAAATATTGCTATCTAGTTGTAAAAGAAATGTTTTCTTCTAACTTTTTTGTTTGTTTTCGCGTCGGCTCCTTTAACATAGCAATAAAAAAATAGTTCTCATCTTCCGAATTATCTGACATTTCAATCGGTTATAAATATAATTGCATCCAAACTCTCTTTAAAATTTTGCGAAAAATATGCATAGTTAATAGTGAAAACATGAGTTCTTTAAAAAAAGCTTTAGCTTTCACCCTCAGAGCAAAAATATATTAGAAGGTCTATGCTTTCAATGCAATGGTACAGCTTCATCAGTTTTCAATCCCCCTAGGCTAAAGGTGAGGGTTGGGTTAATCAATCAGATTTCCCGTTTCTGAGGGTAGAAGCCTTCAAGAAAAACTTTGATGCATGCAAAAAAAGAGACGATTTTCATGTGGATTTGACAGAATATGCTTTTCGTTTTAAATATATAGATTCTTTAGCAAAATCGTAATCAGTCATTGCAAAAGCAAATGTTAGATACATCCTTGAAAGCTGTGTTAAGAAATGTTTCAAACTGAATAGCCTTAATCTACTCAATGAAATAATGAAGAAGAAAATACAGAATTGGGTCAACTGGTGAAAGACTATTGACATATTATTTCTTTTAATATATGGATACATATAAAAATACCTAATGAAAAATACACTTGCCTTAATGGCAATATTATACTATACAGTGCTTAATTTCCGCAGAAGTCAGTTCTGGTACTTCTTTGTTTTTTAGTGAATATTTAAACATGTGTCGGAATTCACAAAAGCTCATAAATACTGTGCTCCAGAGCCCAGCAGAACAGCACTTCCGAAAAACAAAAGAAAAATTATCTTTTATTTTCTTTCCCATCTCCAATCCTTTGTGCTCTTTCCTACAAAAGCCTTACATATGTGACATAGCATGCCGTACACACAGGAGCTCATAGGGCTACTATAATACAGCTACTGTATTATAGGAGCCTTAGGAACTCACAAGTATAAACTCAATAATGGTTTTCTATCTCAATGGTTTCTAAACGGCGACGAGGAATGCCAGAATTAACCAAAACTGTATCTGCCGTTTTTTGTTGTAGTCTTGTGTTTACTCAGTGCTTTTTGTTCATGTTTGTGAAATATTCTTACTGGGCAACTTTTTAGCTTAACATGGTTCTTAATTTGTGTTAAAGCTCACAGGAGTGCAATTCCAGTACTTCTTATTAGAGAATATTTAAATGTTAGTCTGAACCCACCAGAGCTTATAAATAATGTGCACCAAAGTCCACCAGGACAGTGCTGTGTGTTGTGTTTTGCTAGTTGATACAAAGAAATCCTTGACGAATAGGATTTTCTGAAAATTACCACTCCTGATTTTAGTGTGTTTGCTCTGTTCATTTATTAGATTTTATTATATATATAAATGGATATAGTTATAGTCAAAATATATAAAAAAATTTCTTTTGTGGAAGAGAAAATTGCTTTAAATTTTGCAAATAATGTATGAAAAATATATATGCGGGTAGAGAGGACAGGAGGGATACTCTATGATTGTTATTACTGCAGAATATTAGAGCTCCGGTACTTTCTTTTGTTAGATATTAAACCCGGATACTATCTATAAATCAACACTTTAATGAAAAATATTCTTCATAACTAACATATTAAGTGGGGGAGCGGCAAATGTAACTTTGTGCGGATAGATCTTGAGATTTTGAAAATATGGCAAATCTCATTTCAAAAAGAGAGAAATAGTTGACTACCAAATTCGGTGTTCTTTAGCACCTATTACAAAGCCTATGCAAATTTACACCACTTTTCTCGAAAAATATTTGTCTGCATTAATCCTTATTTAAATGCAGAATTTTAGCATTAAATAAGGCAAAAAATATTTTTCAAAATATTAATGCGAGTTTGCTTAGGCCGCAATCAGTCTCCCCCACACACACACCTGATATCACACATATGTAGTCAATGAGTTTTTGAATTATAAAAAAGAAAGAGATTTTACGAAATAAAGTTACATTCTGGTGGCTCGGACTGGCCTGCTAGGCAACCGACCCGCAGGTCGGTGAGCCCTAAACCAGGTAAAGCTGATTTCTCCCCAAGGTGAAGCTAATAGTTACAAAATTTGTCCCTTTTTGAAGCATTTTTTTTGTATTATGATTTTTTTTCCTCTTTGCAAAGCAGAATAATTGCTTTTTTTTTTTAAGTTTCTTTGTTTCAGAGAACCATTAAAATCTTTAAAAATCTAATGTATATTCTGTGATTCTGTCTATTACCAATGGTGACATGATCTGTCCAAGAATTTTCAGCCTATCTGGCACCAAAGAGCGTCGCCTCTATTTCAAAATATATATTACATATTTTTTCTTATTTAGTTTTTTGTAAAATCATTTATTAAGTATTTGTCTGAAATGTGTAGGTATTTGTATATAAATTCAAATGCTGTGATTGTAATTTCCCCTGTTATGTAAAATGTTAATTATATAGATTTTTGGACTTGATTCACAAAAATTTTTATAAAGAATATTTTCGGTCAAGAAAAGGTAAGTCAAACATTCTTTCTTGTTACAAATTACATTTTAATATGTAAACTGCACTGTTTTAATATTGTGTATAAATGTAATAATCAGAACGGCACACAGTGGAGTATTTGACGCAAAATCCTGGCCAAAATTAATTTTCATGTGTTTCAAAGTTAAAACCATTATTGTTGACTTACTAATTAGTAAATACACTTAATGTTATATATGCATAAATGTATGTACTTATTTAAATAAATATATAATGCAACGTTTACTTAATTGTTTATTGTTTATAAGTGGAAATTAATTGTTGATATGTTTGTTTTATTTACAAGTAATGTTTAATTAAATGCAGTTAATTATACTACACATAAATGTTTAATTATTTATGAAAACCTATGCATATAATATACATATTACTTGTATTTAGTATTTACCAAATTTGAATCATTATAGTATTGATATGTTGGTTTATGAGTGGTTTTAACAGGTTTGCAGTCTTCCGAAAAATAAGTGATATCTAAAAATGGCAACACTATGCGAAACATTTTTTTTAAATAAAATACGATTATAATTCAAAAATGGTCCGACAAACCCCGACAGAGCTTTAAAAAGCTTTGAATGTAATTATATAATATATTTCAATAAATTAGATCTAAAAAGGTTTAATATTACCCCATTTTCAATTTAAAATATTTTTCTTTATATATGAACAGTAAAATTATTTAAACGCACATGTCAAAGTATACATATAAACACAATAACAAAACTGAAACAACAAAAAAGCACGTCTTCTCACAAAGAAACTCTCAGTTCAACTGAAGCTAGGAGTCGCCGGAAATGACTGATACTCCTGGCATACACATGTATCGATGCACCAGTTAATCAATATTATAAAATATACTTTTTACAATTGTTGAGCAAATTTTAATTTCTGCCTTTTAGGCCAGAATTTTGTATCAAATACTCCACTGTGTGGCGGTCAGATTTTTTGTATATACGTTAGAATAGGGCTGTTCAACGCGGCACCCTTTGAAAGGTTCTTTTTGCACCCCTTCGATTATACCTTGTTGCTAGGAGTTTTTAAATACAGTATACAGAATCTGCCTTAGGCAGAGTATAAGAAAAAAATCTGTCTTACATAGAGCTTTAGACAGAGTTCACTTTATAAAAATCTGTTTCTCTGATAATTTGCTTTAAAATCAAATCAGTAATATTTACATGTTTCTTAATACTACTAGCAACATTAAGATTTTTTTATCCTACGTCTTAAAAAAAAAGTTTTAATAAAGTAAAAATAGGTTTAATTAATCATATATATTATTTCTGTTGTCAACACCATCTTATGATTTTACGAAACAACGAATGAGGTACCATTCGAAAGGTTTTTGAAACGGCTTCCGACATAGTACACTCACATTTCGTTAAAATATCTTTTTTGATTAAAAATTGCTGTTAATTAAAAATTAAATAGATATTGTTTTCATAAATGAAATGAAAGGTCTTCCTCAACTTAGTGTTGCCACAAAAATAAAATACCGCATTATATGGTGCTCAACAACGATTATACATGTAAAAAAAATTACAAAAAAGGTAAAGTATGATTTCTCCGCACTTGTTTATTTTATGTTTATGATTAAAAAGAAAAAATTAAATGTTTCGAAGAAAAAGACACCATTGATCGATCAAAGCAGTGTCTTTCAGATGTAGAATAAAAGGTATGCTTTGTTATATTACATTAAAATGTATTTTAAATGCATTCAATTTATTTTTCTTTATTTCATGTTTTTCAAGAAGCTGATGACGTCTCTTCTAATGCAGTTAAAATACGATTGTTAATTTTTTTTTGTGTGTGTGTGTGCCTTTTGCTATCTTCAATCAGTTTTTACTGTAGCTTTGATGGAATAAATGAGACGATATTCTGGCTTAACTAATGTTGTTTGTTCAGATATTTTTATCATTTTTTTCTTCTTTAGAAGTTTAAACCTGCACCTAAAAAAAATTAGATATTGCTAAAAATTATTAGACTGTTAACTCTTCGCATGGGTTCAATGGTTATTAATATATTTCATGAATTCATCATAATAATTCTTATTTAGTACTAAAATTCAACAAACTTTGGATTATAGGCTAGACACTCAGAAGCTAATGTTAAGCCAATGGTAACGTTCTTTAAAATATTGAAATGTAAATGAAAAATTTGTAAATATTTTTTTTTCATAGGATACATGAGGTCGACGTCTAAACGGTTATCTTTATTCTATTTCAATTTTGGTTGCAGTTTTTTTTTTTTTTTTAAGGACATTTTTAATTTCTTGAAATTGAAGGCGTCTCCAAAAAGAAAAATTGGAATAATGGTAATGGATATCATTGGTTTCTACTAGCAAGGGTGGTAAAATAATGAGTTTCATTATAAAAGTTGCACCTTCCAAACATCCAAGGTCTGCGCATATGACAGTGACCGAGTACGACCGTGTGTGCCTGTGCAGTAGCAGCTCTTCACAATAACTTTTCTACTTGAATTTTAGTGTATAAAATTTTATCTGTTTTAATCGTGGGATTTTCTACGATTAAACAAGGAGAAATTTTGTTTATGAAATTACTGATAGTAAAGTGATTGTGAATTCCCCGACGAATTACCACTGTCTGCATACTGAAACGTTGTTGTTGTATAAAATGAATGTGAGCAATAAAAATAATTTAATTGAGATATAAGAGAAAATGTTTATCAGTTATCGTCACTGAAAGATTGAGCAATAGTTTAGATACCAAACCCGTCGGCCAAATTCTTCGAAAATTAATACAATTCATGTGACAGATTTATAACACACATGCTGACATCATCAAGAAAATATCAAAATGTGCTCTGGGGATCTGAAAACGTGAAGAAATTCTAACATACACGCTTACATATTGAATTATTGTAAAAATTGTGAGAACGGATTCGGGTTATTTGAAAATATACCATTTATTTTTATTGCGTTTACAATACTTTCCTATTTTCTTCCTTACACTGTATGTGCATGCAAAGTAAAAACTGCAATCTTGAGGGATATTTAACGATGTCAACCAGAGTTCTCACTGTCGATCGCCATTGCACCAAAATGTTTCATTTGTCGAGAAAACTAATGATTGAAATCGCCAAATTGCAAGATTTTTTTTTCTTTCAGCGACACTTTCGATGATGTTATTATATGACCTTTATAACCTTTTCTGTGTAACTCATTATTTGTGTTTTGATGGTCTTACTGTTTCACCACGAATCTATTGCTAACATTATTTGAATTGGGATATAATTTTTCTTTAGTGATTAGCCAAATTACAAAGATTAATAAAAAAACCAGTGAGAACTCCGGTGTCAACTTTTATCGTTGTCCATTGGCTAATTTCCTAAACCATTAGCTTTAGAAATATAGTTATGATAGTGAAAAAGTTTTAAAGTTGTTCTTCATACTCTTACGGGCAATTTATGTCAAAATAGTTATATTTTCAAAGTTTTCGAGGTTTACATTATTATTCGGTCTCTAGGTTCTATATGTTATATTTAGAAAAATCTTCTCCGTACTTTAATCGGTAAAATAATAAAAAATTATTTTTTTTATGACCAAAACTTACAGAGTTATGATATTTTTAATTTTATGGAGGTTTAGTATTTTCTGTGGCACTAAAAACAGAAAATCGTGTTTCATCCATATGTGAAAAGTTTATAAATAAATCTTGACAGCTGTTTTTTTTTTTTTTTTAATTAGTGTTCTATGTTGAGAATTAATTTGATAACATGATGCCTGTGGGCAGAGTTTATGACTGTTGCTTACACCGTGACATAATAACCCGAACTGGCAGGAAAATTATATTTTTGTTTTGGATATCTCGAAGCTGGATCTTTCTCGATGTGCTCCCCTGGAATTAAGATTAAGTTTATTTAATTATTAATATTTAATTGTTGTGTTTAAGTTTTTTGTTAATAAAAAGAAGAAAAGGCTTTCAAGACATCCTGAATATAACCACAACATGGCACCAGAATTCTTGAATTTACAATTTTTAAAATTCTCTAATGGTTGAAACCCTTGAAAAGAAAAACAGATATTAAGTGCGGTAGATTGTACTGGCTCATTGGCGCATTTAAAACAAAAATTCTGCCCAACTCACAATAAATATTGGTTGGTAATCCGTACTGAAAGAATTATAATTCATTTCATTATTTATTGTTTATTTTTAATTATTTGTATTTATTGTTGTTTATCAAATAAAAGTAAGGTTTTAAATTGAATTAAGAATAGTATACAATTTTTAAACTTCAAAACAAAATTGCACAGAACTGTTTCGAGTGATAAGAGGGCGCACAAACTTTACTTGCTCCAGGGTGCTAAATATGTAGCTACGCCACTGATGATAGACATCTTGATGAGGAGAGGAGCTGCATGTGCAAAAAAAAAAAAAATTGTGTCAAACTTTTTTTAGTCAAGAAATGTTCAAATGATAAATGCTATATACACCATTTTCTACAGTAAGCATCTAATGCACCTCAGTATGTATATAAATTTCGTTTGTGTTTGAAATAGTGTAACATTATTAAAATATACTGCAAATCAATTTCCCCCGCAGATCATTATGTAACGAAATTCTTTTATGTGGCTCTATTAAATGAATGATAAATGTTTTGCTCTCTATATTCTACAGAAAGCATGTTTTAGTGCACCTCAGAAATGCATATCAATTTCATTATGTTTGAAATAGTCTAACATCATTAAAATAAAAAGCAATGATTTTTTATTCATAAATCATAATGTAACTGTGTTTTTTTTAGTATCTTTGTAAACGAACTATAAATGCTACTCACTCCATTGACAATCTGGGTATATTTAAGAAGTACATACGAAGATACTTAAGGAAAGGATACAAAAGTAAGGAAAGTATTTAAAAAGTACCCTGTAGGTTTATAGAGTAAAGCCTTACAGGATAGGATACTTCCCTATAGGATATTTCCCATTTTGGAATTTTGCACAAAGGTCTTATTGTACATGTAAAGGAAAATCAATAATTCATAATTCTATGTTATTTATTACGTGACAAACTCATGAATTTCGATAATCGGGAATACCGATCATGGAAAATTCACATAATAAATCAACATAGAATTATAAATTAATGACTAGATGTAACCCTTCAAAACTTGACGGAAAAAAAATTACTATAACAATATCAGTAAAATAAGCTGCTTTATTATTTAGTAGGGGGAGAGCATGAAAAGGTGTTTCAAAAATTTTATTTTAAAAGTTTTCCCCCCCCCCCAGTGAAACACTACTATTTTCGATGCAAAATCCAAACAAACAATCCCTAAACAACTGTGTAATGCAAATCAGTTTGAAATTACAGCTATATACTGCAAAAAAGAAAATTTCAAGGACCTATGAAGTACCATACAAATAGTATATTTGTTTGGATGTAATATCAGTTTTTTATGCACGCTATAATTTATTTTTTTATAATTTGATTCTCATCATAATCAAGCATAACATAGGAATAACCCAGTAGTTGTTTATAGTTATTTCCTGAAAAGGATGCAATTTTTTATTATGATGGGAAAAACACTGATGTAATTACATTCTGAACTAATAAAGGTAATCAAGCAGGGCGGTCGCTCTGCCAAGCCAAGCTTAAAAAAAAAAAACGCCACACAAACAACGCCAAGAACTGGAATAAAGACCGCTAATGCTTATATACAGAAAGCAACTTCGCAATGTTAAATCGACAAAACATGCCAGATTAAAATGTCAGATATCAAACAAACCAAGCGTCGTAAAAAAAAAAAAAAAAAACTAGAAGAATCTAAGGAAGAATTTCTTCAATTTAAGACCAAACTCATCTTCATAAGTGATTTATAAACAGAGATATAGCTTTTTTTTAAAAACGTCGAGTTACTTAAAATGATCACTATTTTCTTCGTCAAACTTTTTTTTTTCAAACAAGCTACAGGCCTTAATATTGGGCAGAATAAAAAAAGGATTGCATTTTTGGACAAGTAATTACGTAATCTATGTGCGTTTATAAAATTCAGTGTAAAAAAAAAAATATTTTCTATCTTTAATTAGCAAAAAACTGTTAATTAACTTGGCGATTAAAAAATTATGCCAAAACAGAGATAAAACCCGCCAACGACCATGTACCATCTGTATTAAAATAGCACAAATCAGTTACAGGTTATAATATAACCACATCAAATTTCATCTGCAAGTCAGCCATTTTCTTCTGAAGATATTTTTTTTTAAATAAAACTTCACAATTATAAGAACACATATTTTATCAAATAATTAAATATGACTGCAAACTGTGGCAGATGATTGTTTCTAACATGAATAAGTATGAGAAATTGCCGGTTGCGGATATGGATCTGAGTAGCTCAGTCGCAGAGCATCAGCATGGTACGCATAAGGTCCCAGGTTCGAGTCCAGGCCCAGGTCAATTTTTCACTCATGTTTGTTTAGTGTATTTAATTGTCTGATAAAATGCGTGTTCTTATAAATATTGTAAAATAAAGTAATCAGACGTAGTGTTTATGCTTTAAAAATATTTTAAATATATAATTTACGTTTTTAGAAAGATCTTTAAAAATAAATTAGTTTTTGAGGGAAGATGTACCTTCTAAAATGTATACATTAAGAGTTATCGCCATTTAAAATTTCTTTCCAAACGTAAACAAAAATTTTGAAATTAATTAAATGTGATTCATTTATTTCTAAAAATAAAAAAACACGGTAAAGGACAGGCATTTCGTTCGCAGGAATACCTTTCACGTCATCTACTATATATCGCTATATATATAAAACACAAACGGAAATTTCGTTCCGTTCCTTTATAACTCGAGATCTGCTGAATGAAATTTGATGGAACTTGCACTGTTCGAGAGATAATTTTTCAGGGAAGGTTTTAGTATATAACACAACGTTCTACGTATATTAGCTATCGAATTATGATAGAAAGTTCTGTTATTTTGGCCGAAAAGGTTACCATTGCTAATTTTTTGGCGATCATTACTGTTGCAGAAAGAAATGAAAAGGCTATACATCTCGAAAAATAAAAGAAAAACTGTTACTAATTTTATTTTAAAAAAAAAAAGAAAGAAAGAAAGAAAAAAAAAGAGTTTTGATGAGAGAATATTATAAAACGAAAATATTTAATTTAAACATGATTAGAAATGTTCATAATGCTTAAAAAATTATTCAAGGGGCAAGATTTCTATTGAAACAAATTTGGCGATTTATCTTGTGTTTTTGGCGATTTTGATTTTACTTTTGACCCCAAACAATTTCATTTTAAGCCAAAAAGTGTCTTTTTTTGTTGCAGAAAGAATTGAAATGGCTATACATCTGGAAAAATAAAGAAAAAACTGTTACTAATTTTATTTTTTTTTAAAAGAAAGAAAAGAAAAAAAAGAAAAACAGTTTTGATGAGAGATTTTAGGCCAAAAGGTGTTTTTTTTTCAAGTGTACGACTGCATTTTCGCAGTATTTTTTTTTTTTTTGGTACTTTTTGGTTAGCCGGGCGCCAGTGGTATATATATATATACATGTATATATATACACACACATATATACACATATATCTACACAAATACATGTATATACATACATATATATATATACACTTATATGTATGAATATATATATATGTGTGTGTGTGTGTGTTCATATATCACTGGCGCCCGGCTAACCGAAAAGTACCTTTTTTTATTCAAATGCAAACTATATTAATGGCAATATACTTCTATTTACTTCTACATATATGAAATTTCGTTCCGGCTGCTTATAACTCGAGTTCTGCTGAATGCATTTTCGTAGAACTTAAACTAAGATAATTTTTAAGGGAAGGTTTTATTGTATAACATATCGTTCTACGTAGCTTAGTTATAGAATTATTCTGGGAAGTTCTATAATCAGATCAATCCGATTATGAAAGATTAGCCTTTTTAAAAGATTTTGCCGAATGTATTTCGATGGAACCTATACTGTTAAATAATTTTCTAGGGAACGTTTTATTATATAACGTTGCTTAGTTCTAGAATTATAGGGGGAAATTCGAAAATCGGGTGACCATTTTTTTTATCAAATATTAGCCTTTTCAATATTTGATTCCGATTATGAAGGATTAGACTTCTAAAAAAGTTCTACTGAACGGATTTTGATGAGAATTGTATTGTTAGTTAGATGCTATTTCAGAAATGGTTTTAATGTACTATATATTGTCCTACGTTGCTTAGTCCAACAGTTATGTGTGAAGGTTATATAGTCAAGTGAACCCGATTCCGAAATATTAGCCTTTTTGATAGTTTTTACTGGGCGTATTTTTTGCGACTTGCATTGTTAAGTAGATAATTTGTAAGGATTGTTTTAGTATATTTTATATCGTTTTGTTGTTTTAGAATTATGTGGAAAAGTTCAATAATCAGATTATCAAAGATTAGCCTTTATAAAAACTTCTTCTGAATGGATTTTGTTAGTTAATTTGTTTGCATTGTTATTTCGATAATTTTTAGTGATGGTTTTAGTATATTGCATATAGTTTTATCATTCTTTAGCAAACCCTAACTGTAAATGACCAAATAAAAGAGTTGGTCCTTAACAGCTAAAATTTTGACTGCACATTAGAAAATATAATAGCGCAATCGCGTCATTTTTCAGTAATGTGGAAGGATATTCCACGTAAATATACAGATTGCTTTCAAATACAAGGTCAAATTAAACGATATATTTCGTTTGATTCAGGGTTCATTTGTAGAAACCGACCAGCGCAGCGGGCGTAGCTTGCTAGTTTTCCTATAAATTAATGAAATCCAGTTGTTAAATTATTTTTGTTTTAGAAGTGAAGTTTCCATTTAAATTTATTGTAACAGTACAATGTTTAATTGAATAAAATAAGGTAAATCTAAGAAATTGCTAAGAAATTCCAAACATGCACAGGGCAACGCAAAAAAATAAAATAATAATAAACAAAAAATAAAAAATAGATAAATAAATAAATAAATAAATAAAAATCAGCTTTCAGAAATTCTAAAAATTGTTCCGCTATTCATATTATGTATCTTCGGGGTCCATCCTCCCACTTTCAGCCCTCTCACCCAAAGGGGGCACTTTTCTAAATTTTGCTGACACCTCTCATGTGATATATCGTTGGAAAAGTCTGTGAACGCTTAATCATAATATGCAGGCGGGGGGGGGGGGGGGGGGTTATTTTCTAAATTTTGCACATACCCCTCATGTTTGGAAAGGTCTGTGACCGCTTAATCCTATTATGCATCTCCGGTGTTCATCCCCCTTTTGCCCCCCAAGCGCGATTAGCTTTCACCACCAGGGGACGCTTTCCTATATCTGTTCCTATGAGTCGGATCACGACGGGGTATGGCTCATTCGACTCGACATCAATAGAGCTTTCCGATTTTAGTTCTTTTTTTCACCACCAGGGGGCACTTTTCTATCTCTGGTTCTATGGGCTAGATCACGACGGGGTATAACTCATTCGACTCGACATCTATAGCCTTAACGATTTCAGTGCCCGAGGTTCATACAGAACAGATTGCGCTACCTGGTGCTGGAAGATGGAACTTGAGCGTGCGCAGCACGACTGCTATACGGTGCCGAAGGCAGCGGGGACCCGTGTCGGAAGTTAGTTTGGTTAGAGGTTTATACTATTCGATGTGCAAATTAAGGGATTATCCGGTGCCGAAGACAGCGGAGAACCAGGTCGGAGGTTCGTTCGGTTCGAGGTTTTACAAGATTCGAGGCCCCGATATAAATTAGGGGTCCGCTAGCGGGCGAAGCCAGCTAGTGCTAATAATAAAAGAGCGTGATATCATGTTTGATTTCAAATGCAGCGCTGACACGCTATGTACGTATTGCATTTTTAGTCATTTCATCGATAAGTCAGTGATATTTTTTAACGGGGATAACAAGTATTATAACAAGCCACATTTAGTATGTTGTTATTAGTTTAATTTAAAAATCTACTGGTATTTCTAGTTAACCTTTTAAACAATGACTGAAAGTAAAATGTAATTTTAAATTATTTCTCATGTTTAGATTATTTAAATCATGTTTATTCTGTTTTTAAAAAAAGAAATGATATCTACAAAAACAACTTTTCAAAAGTAAAAAAAAAAGCCAAGCGTAAAAAAAAAAAAGTTGTGGCTAAAAAATGGTGTGATATCAAATTTCCAAGCTATTATATTACTTTTTTCCATTAAATAAGTTATCATATATATAAGTCGAGTGCCTACGTATATGTTAATAGAAATCGTTTTCTCCTGTACAAATACATCCTAACGAGTTTCTGAAAATTCAATTTTTTTCAAATTATGCATGATGGGCTTGGCGGCCATCTTTTCATATTTCTAAGCACCCAAATTTCTAAAGTAAAAGCGTAATATGTTTGCAATGTAATATGTTTATAACAATTTCGAACTTCAGATTTTAACTACGGACAGATAAATTAGATAAGACTGATATTTTGAGAAATTGATTTTTACTAGTTTGAAATTATTAATTACTGTAAAAAATAAATCATAAGATGAATCTTTAAGATAAGTCATCATTATCTTAAGACACAATTTTCCGATCATACAAATCTATAAATGAAACGCTTAAAATATTTGCTTAAATAACAATTTTGAACTTCGGATTTGGATGCTTAGAATTTTTTGAATAATATGCAAAGATGGCCGCCAAGCCGATCATGCATAATTTGAAAAAAATTTAATTTTCAGAAACTCGTTAGGATGTATTTAGTACAGGAGAAAACGATTTCTATTAACATATACGTAGGCACGACTTATATATATGATAACTTATTTAATGGAAAAAAGTTAAAAAAGTAATATAATAGCTTGGAAATTTGATATCACACCATTTTTTAGCCACAACTTTTTTTTTTTTACGCTTGGCTTTTTTTTTACTTTTGAAAAGTTGTTTTTGTAGATTTATTATTCTATAATGATTTTCATCTAATTTATTGTTTATAATGTTTTGATATAATTTAATGTTTAAAATAGTAATATAATGATTTGAAGATTATTTAATATAGATTTATTAGCTTTATAATAATTTTGAAATCTTAATGATGATTTATTAGTAATTTAATAACTTTGGGATTTCTTGATATAAATTGATGAGGTTTATTAATTTTGGGATCATTTAAATATATTTATTTGTTTTATAATTAATTACTTGATGTCATTGAAATGAAGATTTATAGCTTTTCATAATAATTTAGATCCAATTTAATGTGTTTTATGATATTGGAATTGAAATTTATTATAATCATGCATATAGTAAATTTATTTTGATTTTTGTTAAAATAAGTATCTTTTGAAACAGTCTTGTCCTGGCTCTTTCGAGAGAAAGGTGAAAAAATGAACATGGAAAGTTCAGCATTTGAAGCTGAACTAATTATGATTCTTGAATGATATTTAATTCTTTATATTTAATTATAAACTATGTTATTCAAATGTGCTCTCACATCTCCTGACCAATAAATTACATATTATTTATTCCTGGATACATGAATTTTGCATTTTCCAATATTCCTACATCCATATCATATTCAGTAAATAAAGCACACGTATCTCCCCATGTGATAATGCAACCAAGTGACTCCTATGTGCACATGCATTGCATCTGCCCAAAGGCACCGTCGAAATTCGACGCTAAAAAAAAATTATTAAAATGTCTTTTTTAATCATTGTTCATTTCAAATCCTTATCTTCTAAAATGCATCCATTGTTTTAAGCTAATCAATTTTTATGTAAAGATGGAGAAATTTTCGTACATTAATAATATACAATCTGCAGATAAGGTAGATTTTTAATATTTTCAAGTGTAATTTATTTGTATTGTAACGAATAACGTCAAAGTTTGAGAAGCGTTAATCGTATTTCCAAACAAATTAAATACCTATACCCTTCAATTTCATACAATTTATAAGAATTTTGGTACTTCTAAATTATCCCGCAGACCATTTTCCATTAAAAAAAAAACTCCCCAAACTATAAGATTCACGCCAAAAATACATGATCGTGGCGTCATATTCAGTTGACGTCAAATGCGCTACACGTGCTTCAAGTGATTTTTAATTCGACCTTTAATGTATTTTTAATGTTTTAATGATTTATTAGTTATTTCATTAACTAAAATAAAAATTACATCAGACACCATGGTATTAAAAGAGAAAAAGTATTGAAAATATGTTGTGATGCGTAGTTACGTACAATAGATCAATTTCAACTGATGTCACAAAAAATTGTCCAACAGTCAAGAGCAAAGCCCTTAAATAATTATATAATGGCTTTGGTCGAGAGGGATAATTAAGAAAAATAATGATTTTTTTGTTCCTATTTTCATTAATATATTGTAAATTTTATTGTTTAAAGTTACTAATAAATGATACTTTAATGAATGGGTTTTTCCCGAATTTCTTTTTATTTATTTATTTATTTCTGAGATTTATTGGCAACATTCTTCCATTTGTTTATTGGGCACTACAATTTGGCGAATAATTTTTTTTTAAGGAAAGTGGTCGACGGAAGTACCAGAATATTTTCCTGTATTTTATAGTTATATTATGAAATATATATTTTTTAAGATTTGCTGAATCACTTATTTGTTTATTTTTTCATGCATTACATTAGTGAAGACTGTCAGTTCTGTTATTCTTTTTAAATATCCCCTACTTATAAAAAAAACAGCATGTGTTTCTGTGGTCTTTCGCATAAACGTCGTAAAATTAGGATTATTAGATTTTATCAAACTTCAAGTGCCATAACTGCTGATGAAGCAGTCATTTTTGGCGATCTTTCTGTTACCTGTATGTTTGTTTTTGGTATAACCCGAACTAAGAACAAATTTGCCATCAGTCAAATAATTGTATTTTGTTAAGCATTAAATTTTCTTATTTTTAATCTAAGAAAGAAACAATAATCATGGATTTATTTGCAACACGCAGTTCACCCCCAAACAATTTTGATTAAATCGGTACAAGATGTTGCAGGCACACCGGGTTTTCTTTTTGGCAATATAGAATGAGAGACACTTCATTCTTATGTCAACTTTCATAAGCTAGTATATTTGGATACAACCCCTCATCTTTTTGCTTCCTTTTGGGAACAGTGAAATTCGAGCTTATTCTATCGACAATTACTATCAGAATTTTCAAGCAATGTTTTTGAGACTTTCATAAAAGTTGGTCTATACATTTAACTAATATATTATGCACAGTATATTTTTATTGAATTCGCGCATGCACAGTGAAACAATAGTAAACCTGCTCATTTTTCATACAGTTTTTATTATTTTTTAATTCTGATTGCAGGGTATTGTGTACAATTTTGTTTGTCATATTTTCTGAAAATAACTTTTTATATTAAAAACTCTGCAAATTATAAGCAAAAAACTTGGTAAAATTTGGGGCTGTTTTTATAAAAACCTTAATTTCTCTTCGAGTATACATGCTATCTTCATAAAAATGAACCCAAATTATTACAATAAGCCACTTAATCATAATATACAGTTTGAATACTTTTGCAATATTAGTTTCTACAGGGTTATCCAAAAGATATTCATTTTTCTTCAATTTGTTGACGGCCCCTTATGGGGTTTCGGGAAAAAATCTTCGCAGAAATATATGACGTTTATCATGTTGTTTACACTCCTGAAGCTTCAGGATAATTCCTCATGTATCTTTCCAGATATTTAACAAAACGTCTAAAATCGCAAGTGACCGATCATCATTGGAAATATAGTGTATCTTAAATTGCTAATATTATAATAAAAATTAATGTTTACTCCTAGCAAACTTAATATGGATATATAGGTGGGGTCGTATCTCATAAGAACTGACCCTGGGTGTCGGCATTAGGAATATTCCTCTCTGAAGGTGTCGAAATTTGAGTGTTTTTGCTTCTAAGTATTAAAGTTTGAAACCCTATCAATTTTGAAAATGTTACTAGTGCATTTTGTACAGGAATTCTTATGAATATTTTGAGCTCATTAGGAAAATAACACATACAGCTTGGAATTAAAGGTGAAAATAAGCACTCGGCAATTAAACTTGAAAAACTGGCGATTAAAAATATGGAAAGAATCGGCCAAATGCATGATTTTCCAATTTCCTTAAAATTTGCGATTTTTCCACAACCAATCGACGAAATGAATGATTTTTTTTCGTACCTGATCGACAAAACTAGCGATTTCTCCGCAACCGATCAACGGAATGCATAATTTTTATGTGCCTGATCGACGAAATACATGATTTACCCGATCGACGAAATTCATGATTTTTACGTGCTTATCAACTAAATTCATTTTTACGCCCGAATGACGAAATTTGCAATTTTTTCCAAGACTATTTGGCGAAATACACAATTCCTGAATATATTGGCCACTTTTGGTCTGCAGGCCAGAGGTTGTGCAAATGTAATGTATATCATGTTGGTGTAGAAACATTACCTATTTTATTATTGTCAGATCTAAATTCGAGACAATTTTTCAAAAAAGGTACTTATGTAGTTAGCTACACAAGTACCTAAGCTTTGAAGTTTATTCAAAATATAAATTAAAATAATTTTATTTAGCGCATAAATTACTTGTTTACTGTAAACTCATATTTATTTTAAATATTCAGTGACAAATGTACTTACTGGGCTGTCTACTAAAAAAAAAAAAAAAAAAAAAAAAAAAAAAAAAAAATCAACCTACCGGCCAGTGGCTACAAAGCAAAATTCCTTATTTTCTCCTTTACTTGGAATATGTAAAAAAATTTCCTAAAAGTGTCAGCATTCAGGTACTTTACCAGTCTTTCTTTTCCATTATAACACACTTTTGCATCAGCAGACTTTCTTGCCCATTATCTTCAGTTGACCATCATGTACAATCTAGTTTTTAAACTTATATAAGTCATAATTCATGTTTATATATCGTGTATGAAGCCTGCACCAAAGCCATAAGACAACTACTATTAAACGTCGCCTTTTGTGATGCCAAGCACTGGGTTAAAATAGGACTAACTTCACCCAACCCTTCAGAGCTGTAGAAATCTTCCCCTCTAGAGAAAAATGGCTGAATTCAAATTTCAGTATTTAAGGTTATTCTTCACCCAGTCAGGTCAGCTAGTAAAGACAATATCAAATTTACAGCAAAAAAAAAAAAAAACATGTACAAATGAAAATTTTTTTCATAACTGTGACGAAGTTCCACGCTTTATCGGACAGGAAATATTTTGAAAAGCTTTATATTTAACTGGTATACACAATTATGCAAATCACATGTTCAAATAATCTTTAAGCTGTATTTTAAACTATAAAATCCTTTAAAAAGTACTTTTTAAATACTTAGTCCTTTAAACATATTCCATCATCGATCAACGTACATTATATTGATGGAATGCATAATTATGATATATTTAATGGTTAATTTTAAATTATTTTAACTATGAAAATGAAAAACTTCTATTGACATAGATACATATCAATAACACTTAAAAAAAAAAAAATCTTATTTGGAACATTTTTCCCAGTCATTTCAAAAATTCCCATTTCAGTTAAACAGACTAAAATTTTATCATGCATCTACTCGAAATCATTTTTTTTATATGTATGTCTAACAAATATTTATATCACAATCTATATCAGAAACTTCCTTCTATTATGCTCAGCTCAAAAATAAAAAAAAACTTTTATTGCCATTTCTTGTGTTCAATTGTATCAGAGTTGGGCAAATTTGTAGTTGGAATTATCTGCAATGTAATTACAATTTAATTGTATGTAACTGATTATAGTTATACACATACAAGCACAGAAATTTCGGCAAACGATTGGGAAGGAGGCAGGTTATGGCTACAGTGTTCCAGGAATTTTTTTTTATGGCATGTAGTTGTAACTATAATTACATACAATTAAATTGTAATTCAGATTGCAAATTTGCCCAATTCTTAATGCACAGCCAATAAATTACTTTCTGGAGTGGCCTCAATTTTAGGCAATTGAAATTTTTAGAAATTTTGTAATTAAGACAGTTACAATACTTGCAGGCATGATTATTGAAGCGATTTGTGATCATTTTTTTTTTTTTAATGAATTATTTCTTGGGCTTAGATGTACCATTTGGCCTCAGTATTATCTTGTTTTTTAAACTTTTATTATTAAATATAAATAAATTAGTCAATTAAATAACCTGTTTATAAGTAAATATGGATGAAAATTATTTTGGAAATGAGAAACAAAACAAATGTGTTTAGATTTAAAAAACAAGATGGTGGACTGAGGACGAATGGTACATCTGTCCCACGTCTTGAATTATAAGCAATTGTCTCAGAGCAGCAGATTTTTTTCCTTTATGCACCATCAAGAAATTCAGTTCAAAATAAGACTATTTTCTAGAAAAAAAAAATATCTTTACCGAAAAAGTTTTCCCTAATAAAAGCACACTTGCCAATTCAATAAGTTTGCAAACAAAAATAAATTAAATAATGTGAGAAAGTATATTTTGTTGGATCTCAACAAAAAAAATCTTGCATTTTTTCTTTTTTTAATCTGAAAGCAGCACAACCTACATAACTTCACAGACTAAACAAATGTATTGTTAATGTATGAAATCTGGCAAAATGAAAAGATCTGTATAGCAGAATAGGTTTCTTGGGTTGCAAAAATTTCGTAACATATGGATCTTTATGATCATTATCTGGATTAATCTTTTGTATGAAATTAAAGATCAAAATCATAGATTCATGTTGATAATTGTAAAAGGGATAGACAATACATTTAAGCTTTCTAAAATGAAAAAGATTTACGTTAACTACTCAAACAAGGTTTTATTATGTTTCAAGTATAAATTATGCTACAGTAGAAACATTTATTAAGTAATTATATTATTACGTTTTTCAAAGATATTCCTGTAAAAGGAGTATTGATAAATGTGTAACCACACATTTGAAAGTAAAATTCACAAATTAATTTTACAAAATAAAACAATAGCTTAAAATTAATTTTTCACCAATTGCTTAGCTTTTATTAACTCCCAGAAAAATTTGTACACATTTTAATTTTTCCCGAAAATATTTGAAATTCTAAATGAAACACAACATTATTAAAAATCGTTAACAAACAAGAACACAGAAATTTTATGTTAAATATGCATTAAATTCAATCATCAGATTGTAATCCTAATTTGATATGCAAACTTGCAACTTTAAGGAAGATAGTGATAATTTCTCGCTAGATCAGCATTATCAGTCCAGTTATTTGTAATATTCAGTTATAATCAAGTACAAAAAATATTTTTTTTCTAATTATTTACTACTGTAATGAAAATAAATTTCAAATATCATTTTACTTAATTTTGACTTAAATAACAATTACTGAAATAATTATTGGAGTACAGGGAAGCAAAGTTTTTAAAAATATTTTTATCTTATAAATTTACTTTGATATTTAACAACTAGGATAACACATTAACATTATGAATTATAAAGCATAAACACTCATAAAATAAAAAAAGCTAAGATAGTAATAAAATATTTCCAACTTGTTATTTAGATCAGCAAAATTAACTTTGACATACTTCATATTTTTATCTCGAGAAATATGCATGGGTATGACAGAAAAAAGTTTGGCAATGACTATAAATAAATTGAACTTTAATATAGGCATACAAAATAATTACATAGCAGATATTTTTAAAAATTTATTCGTAATCATGGACAGAAGCAATTAAGCTTACACCTTTTCTTCTTCGAGTCCATGTTTAAAAAATATCATAATCGGGGTTTCGTCGCCGGAAGCATTTTCACGATATTCAAGAAGAGCAATTAGGCCATCAGGATTAGAACTTTCGCCCATAAAAAACTGCAAATCACCAACTTTTGGAAGCACTTTTTTAACAGCTTCAGTGAACTTTGATTTAGCTTCGGCGATTTCAGCATCACTTTTACCCATCTCCTTCCACTTGTCTTGCAAAGATTTGGTGTATGTCTTCAAGTAGCTTTTAAAATCATTTTTGGAAAACCCAGTTTCGATAAGCCGCTGATTCAGAACTAAATCTAATCCAGATTCTACGATATCCTCTGTTCCTTCATCAGCTTCTTCTTGGGAAGGATTGGCACCTTCAAGTTGAACATCCCCTAATCGTCTTTGAACATGCCTACATTCCACCTCATAAAGACAATCGTCAATAACTTTATATTTAGAAGAATCTGTGAACATCTCATCACCAGTGATGATATCTTTAAAGATCAACATGATTAAATTTAACAGGAACTAATGATAAACTTTAAAATTTTCAATTAGGTGGACACGCGGGAGATAGGCTTAACAGCTTGAATTTCGACACTTCCAGCACCACTGGAATTCCAACCAGAAAGATCGTTAACGGCACAGTTGGCAGTGAAGAAGATTTTTCACAACCGACAGTAGTTGTTGCCACAACATAAGAATAAATTTTGAAACGATATCAACCATCGCAAATGATTCATCGCATAAGCTTAAAATAAACAGGGAAAAAGGCTAATCAATGTAATTTTCCATTTAGGGCAGTTGCAATTGACGTCAGGTTGGAGGTCACACACTACAAATAGGCAGTTCTGATTGGCGCAAGTACCCTGACCTCCAAGTGAAGTACAATGGTTGGTCAGCTGATTGCAGATAATTGGGCAAAAGATCATGGTCGACATCGACATGACGTTGCTTGAAGCCGTTTCTCTTGCTGCGCTGATTTGCCGGGTTCAAAACTTTCCACAGGGAAGATTTAATATGTCGACTCCTTCTATTCTATCCTACCCTCCTAGGGACGCATTCGGAAAGTCGAAACTTGTTGAACTCGTTCAGTTAGTTTTCGCACAAAACTTCCGAACATGGTTAGATATTTAAAATTCTGTGCTGTAATTTGCTATTTCTGTATTGTTTTAAAGCAGCTTTAATTTAAAAAGAAGCATTTAGAATTGGGATAATTCGTCGTTTGTGTTTTTTAATGCATATCTGCTCAATGTACTGTGTATAATACCAAATAATAGCAATTCAGAAATTAAATATATATTTATTTTTATGTATGGAAAATATTTTTTTCTTTTAAAATAAATTAGAATTTTATTTTTACTTTTTAAATAACTGTGTATTTTTTTAATTTAAATTTTTAACAACCAAATAACAATTCAGGAATTAAATAATTATTTTTTCTTTCTTTTAAAAATGCAAATATATTTATTGAATTAATTTTTTTTTTTTTAATTATTGGGAAAATGGTTGTTGTTTTCGGTTGAGAATGGATCTTTTGACGTCATCACTTTATTTTTTTAAGCGTTTTCAACGAAATTCTGTAATTTTAGAAGAATTTTTCTTTGATTAGACAATAGAAATGCATAAAATCGTTACAAAAATGTTAAAGTTACAAAAAGGATAGATGCAAATTATTAAATATGAAAAAAAGCCGAATTCAAAAATTGATGTCGGATGAGAAATCGTCTTATAAAGCAAAAAACGTGGTCTTCAACTGTAATTTCCTCAAAATACCTTTAGCTCAGACATAAAAATTTCAATGCTAAAAGTTGGCCTCATATTTGGATATTTCGGTTTATTCTACCTTCAGATACCAAACAGGAAGTTAGTAGATAGGGAATGGGACTTCTGCGTCAGCAGCAGGCGGTGCAAAATTAACACCGCCTGCTGCCAGATCATACTATAGTAGGTGAGTGGAACAGCTAGTGTGGGGGAGCTATGTTATAAAAGGGTTGGGCGAATAGGTCTGCTATAAGAGGGGGGTATTTTAAAGGGACTAAATTACTATTTTTTTTTTTTTTTTTGGCTTTTGGAACATTTTCTCAATGGTTGTAATTTGTTAATTTTTTAATTTTTATTAACTTTTTAAATAAATTAGAAAAGTTTTTAATTTTTTACCAAATGAATTCAAAAATTACATAATTATATGTATTTTTTTTATTTTATATATGAAAAAAAGTATTTTTAAATAAATTAGATATTATTATTATTATTATTTTAAATAAATTAGAAAAGTATTTTTTCTTTTTTTACTATTCAAATAAATTATGGATATCGTATTTTATTAGAAAAATGCATTCAATTAATTTTAACTTTTTAAACTAGCTATTTTATAACATATTTTTCCATTGCCCGGGCCCATAATAGTAATTTTTTTTTAAAAAACATCAAGTTTTGTTATTTTATATTTTTAACTCAATTTTGTATAAAATTATATTTTGTAAAGAAAAATTTGCGAAAAAATATTGATATTTAGTGATAAAAGCACTCATTTTCTTGTTTATTTTTTTTTTAACAGGATCGTTTCATAGTTTTAAAATAAAAAGTTCTTTTTGTCCGAACTCTTTAAAACAAGTCATAAAATAACATATAAAGTAGGCGATACTAGTGTCGCCCAGTATGAAATTATTGTCGCCCAGTGACAGGGAATGGTGCCGGCAATTTTTGAAATAGAAAAATCTTTGAATAGCAAAAACTGTCTTTGTGCTTCGGATAATATGACTGGCGACAGTCGTTATAGCAGATACCGAGTATAGGCAGGGACAGTATGATACAATATGAGGCAGGCTGGGAGGTCAAAGGTCTTTCATTACACTGCCTGACATAGAATTGTCAAAGAAAATGTTTACGAATGCTTTTACTCTTATCGAAGATGGGTGTTATCCTGGTGGATACGAAGAGCAGTTGATGGACATAAATAAAGCTACTAAGGAATCTGAAAGTGACTCTGATGTTGAAGAAAATCCTCACAGGCGTAATGTTTGCAACTTATTAGTTTCTACCAAGAGATGTTGGTCTGCAGTGAGAAAAGAAACTGTATTGAGTTGCAAAGAATTTGTTTCTCAAAAATTGGAAGAGGATCAAATGAGCATCTCCAACAGGATAGATGCTTTCTTAAAAGCAAGAAGACCAACAGAGATTGTTAGTGCAGCCCGCCTTGATGTTGAGAACCTTTTTGGTAAAGACAAAGTTGCCGATTTTACCGATGATGTGGTTGCTTTATATTTATACGCGGCTGAATCTCCTCCATCAGCTATGACCCCATGACAGCAAGACTCTATCACTACTTTAAAGCGTCTCAACCCCACTCAATTTTTAACAAATTGGTACAATCATGTGCTTCTTTAACATCTCACAGAGCTGGCCCAGAAAGAGCTGTGCCAATACATACAACGCTTAAATCTAACAAACAGTATTAAACTCAAGAATGTTTATTGCTCTTAACCCATTAACTGCCAAAACTATGTGGGCGGAGCCTTCAATATTTTTACTGAAATTCGTTTCCCACCGAAAATTTTGAAAAATAATATTCTGTATCTTTAACAGTAAAGTTTTTGTCATTAAATAAAGTATTTTTTCAGAAAATGAGTGGATGAGAATCCATTTCATTACCAAGAAATTAGTGTCAAATCAAAATCTTTACATTCTTACAGCATGAATAACTTGCAGAATTATCATGCGATTGTTCTATGAAAATTGCTTTCCAAGAGAATAAGCCTTCCTAATTTGTGGTTGTGCATGAAACTAGTCATTGGGGGCCACCATAATACTTACCCATCATGGATATGCATAATATAAAATAAAACATGTGTAAACTACTTATAAAATACATTGCAATTTGAATAAAAATCGTGACTTGATGATGTCATAAACTTTAAAGGCTCGATTACTGAATTGCTTAAAAGAAACATCCTTATAACTCCAAAAACAATAATCCTATTAACTAGCGGTTTATTGCATCTGATTAAGCGTCTCATTTCCAATTGAAATATATCTTTGAATTGAAATTTGGATGAAATACAGGATCATGAAAAGTCGAAGAGTGTGGAAAATAGGATTACAAATATCTCGGCAACTCATTATCCAATCAACTTCATGCTTTATGCAAAATTTGTTTTTTTATTGTCTATTCACTCCTTAAAATAAACAATTTCGAAAATTTTTATATACCTTTTATCAGAACGAATATTTCGAGAGTCCGAAAAAAATAGTTCCGGATAATCGAGGTTACTGAAATTCAATAAGCTTCTTCCCATTATTACATACTAAGTACATACCAAATTTCAAGTCTCTATCTTAATTTTTTCGGGAGATAGAGCGTTTACAGACACACAGACAGACGGCAAAAAAAAAAAAAAAAATCTACGATTACAAGATTTGCCCTATGCCTATACTATGTATGATGGGTAAGTAAAATATGTATGCTGAACTAGCAGAAAAATCTATCAAGCATATTACTCCTCTTCTGCAGCTCAAACACTTTCTCCAGACATTTGCACATTAAAAACAAATATAGCAATCGACTGAATTTCAAATCAGATTTACAGATACATGTTTTAAACATTGAACCAGATATTGTACATCTACACTGCTCAAAACAATTAAAGGATATTTGAAGTTTTATATAAAATAAAGATATAAAAGAAATTTTTTTTGCCGAAAATAGAAGAAGAGAATCACAAATGCAAAATTTTCTGGTTTTCAAACTGTGGAGTATGCAAATTTTGAGTTCGACGTCAAAAACGTCGCTTCAGCGGCAGCGAATGAAATTTGACTTTCAACTGGATAAAAGAGAATGAAGTCAAGGATGATCGGCATTCAGTGATTGCTTTGTTTCGATGAGTACGATGTCTCAGCGAAGTCATTTGACAGATTCAGAAGCTTGGAGAATTGTTGGTAGGTTAGAAGGGGGCCAAACTCAAGCCGAAGTAGTGCAAGCCATTGGAGTGTCACAAAGTGTCATTTCCAGGATCTGGAACCGTTTTTTGGAGAGTGGATGTGCAGGCCGAAGACCAGGGCAAGGTCGTAGACGGGCAACAACGCCCAATGAAGATCGGCATTTAGCGTTAACAGCTCGGAGACACCGAAACATGAACGCTACTCTTCTCCAACAACACCTTCGCTCGGCTACAGGCACCACGATTTCAACTCAGACTGTCCGAAACCGACTCCATGCTGTAGGTCTGTATGCTCGCCGACCGATGGTATGTGTTAGATTAACATCAAGGCATCGTTGCGACCGCAGGGAGTGGGCAACCGAGCATGTCAACTGGAGGAGAAATGAATGGAGCAATATTCTGTTTTCTGACGAGTCCCGTTTTTCTGTGCATCCGGATAATAGGCATATTTTCATCTGGAGGGACCGTGGCAGTAGGAATAATCCTGCGTTCGTGCACGAAAGTGTCAGATTTGGCGGTGGAGGAGTGTTGGTGTATGGTGGCATCTCCATTGACGGGCGCACTGACCTCTACATCATTCGAGATGGAGCTCTGACTGGTCGCCGATATAGGGATGAGATCCTCATACCTATTGTAGTCCCTTACGCTGCAGCAATCGGAGATAACTTCATTTTAACGGACGATAACTGCAGGCCACATCGTGCAAACCTGGTGGAGGATTTCCTTTTCGAGGAAGGAATCGTTCGAATGGAATGGCCAGCGTGTTCTCCAGACATGAATCCAATCGAGCACGTTTGGGACGCTCTAGGAAGATGAGTTTCTGGCCGCCAACAACCCCCACAAACTCTCCAAGAACTGGAAAGAGCTCTTCTGGAAGAGTGGGGCAGAATACCCCAACTCGTCATTAATAGCCTCATTGAGTCCATGCCTCAAAGGTGTTCAACGTTGCTGGCCGCCCGTGGAAACCATACCCCCTACTGAAAATGATTTTCTTTGAAGAAAACACCTTTTCTTATTCTTTTTTTCTCATATGCACAAATTGTGTTTTTTTCCTTTTGTACACAAATGCGCAATAAAATGCATTTTTTTCTGCCAAACATGTGTAATTTATTCTCATATAACCTACTATGTCTGTCGACCATGTATCAATCAGCTAAAAAGTTTCCCAGATACAAAATCCACCTAAAACTGCAATATCCTTTAATTGTTTTGAGCAGTGTAGTATTCTAGTGGCAAAAAAAGCAGCAGCATACTTCTCATAGAAAATAATAATATGTACTGTACATGATTCCAGTTATTTGGGACACCATTTAATTAAGAAAAAAAATCTAAAAAACAAAATCTAAAAATATCATTAACATTGCTTCAAAAAATTATGCTAGGCGCTTTATCGGGACAAATCATGCTGAGCAGATGTGTCCCAACTAACTGGTATCTACTGTATATTTTAACTGTCTTAAAATGCATATTATAATTGTTTTCCTTATTAATGAAGCTGATTTTTTCCAATTCTGTAAACTAAACTTGATATTGTAAAAATATGTATAATGAAAAATAAATAAGTATATATTAAATATGTTTTCTTATCTTATTCCAAGCAAAATATCGTTAAGGGTTCCACAAAATGCATATCATATCAAAGGGGGTCCCCCACAAGATCACAAATTTTAAGAACTGCTTGCTGTTCAAGAGTATTCCATGATCAATAAAATTTTGACATACTGAATAAACAAATGTCGTAAATTTTTCAACTTGCACAGTTCACAAGGTGGAGAAAGGGGCACATGCAAAAATAAGAAACAAGGACGGGATTATACATATTTTCCTCTAGTAAAAATAGAAAGAATGAAAAAAGTACAAATTTTCAAAGAAAAACTAATTGAAAAGATAAATTAATAAATTTACAAAATAAAGTAAAACAGGTTTTCTCTATTTTCAAAACTAAAAGCAAGAAAAACATTTATACAGAGCAATGGAAAAAAAATATTATTTGTCACTAACTTAGAACAGTGAAAAAACTTAGAAGCTTGTCGCCAAAACTCACTGTTCTACATCATCTCTGAGTTTTAAGGTTTTAGATAAAGTTGACTGGGCTGTCTAAAATTTTCTAAATACGTATTCATCACTTTAAAGTAACCTTTTAATTGTGTAAATTTTTTTGTAGCACAATCTTTAGTTTAGTAATTCATTATTTTAAAGAATATCTTGGACTAAGAGAAGTACATAAAACAAACATTCTGCATTAAAAACTGATAAAAAAAATACTGTTCATTTATTAATGTGTACAATAAAATAAATTCCAGTCCTTTTATTTAAAAAAAAAAAATCCTGACATTTTATAAATTTTATTTTTACACTCTGATATTTTGTAATATTTTACTCGGCCTTTAAGGTTCTATTACCTCACACATGTTTTGTCACATGATTCTGACATGAGAGAGGGGAGAAAGGGAATTTTTTTATCTCTTTATTGTTAGTTGATGTCATCAAAAATACTGCTCTGAAAAAGATAGGCTTTCAAATGCAGTAGAAATATTTAAACTTGCGAAATTTTATAAATTGGATCTTATGGAACAAACTTTAGAAGGATACTTCCAATTACAAAAAGTATAGAAATCAAGTAATCTTTCAGATATGGCATTCATTTTGCAGAGGGCTGTATAATATTAAAATGCATTTTTTTTTCTTTTTTACATGGTTTATCAGTCTTATAAGTTATATTTAGAAACATGTTTGACCAAAATGCACAGAGTTATGGTACTTTGAATTTTATGAAATTTTGGAGCTTTCCAGTATTAAAAAAATCGTCTGTCTGTTTTTAGTACCAGAAAGCTTCAAAATTTCATAAAATTCAAAGTATCATAACTCTGTGAGTTTGGGTCATAGAAGAATAGAATTTTTACTGTTTTACTTGTCAAAGCATGAGAAAAATGTGTCTAAATATAATTTACATGTAAAAAACACAGACCATGTAAAAAAAAATAATAATAAGTTCCATATTTTTTAATATGTATACAGGCCCTTGCAAAATAAAAGCCATGTTTAAAAGCTATACTTATTTGTATTATTTTTATAATTGGAAGTATGTCTCATCTATTTAAAAGATAATTGCCATAATCTCAATTTTGAATCACTCAATATATCAGCCACTACACTTGAGACAATTTCTCCTGATTAATAACCTTTTCAGGATGGAGTTGGAGTGGTTTAAATATCAACCAGAAGACATCCAATCTTAAAAGATAGTAATGATCTTCAAATCCACCAAGCACTTCATTGTTAACCTGTGGTTTTGGGTGGCATAATTGAGAATAATGTTGAGCACTTGCTAAATTTTAAGGTAAAATTTGTACATTTTAAGAAGGAATGACTCTTCTTTGATACTTAAATGATCCATCCTTAAAAGGTTAAATGGGAAATGATTTGGTGTACATAGATGTCAGCAAGTTTAAATATTAAAAAAGAATTAACAGAAAAAAAAAGAAAAACAGCAGAGGTATGCAAAGAAATAGCAGATATTAAAATTTGTTGGTTTTCTCTCAATTGTGAACAATAGATCTTGGCTAGATTGCTGGTATAAAATTTATGAATAAACTTATCTAAAAATTCAGTCTTGCAAAGCAGATATTCTAAAAAACATCAAATCTATATGCCTCAGCACATCTTAATATGGAGAAAATTATAAACATGTTTTGAATAAATGAAATTTCTATTGGCTGCAATGGAACTTTTGTTAATAAAAAAAAGGTAAATTCCTTTCACGCTTTTCTTTTATCATAAAAATTTAAGTGTACTGCTGCTGTGGAAGAATAAAATAAATTCAGAAGTACGATGAGATAAGAATGGTTGGTAAACACTAGTGTAGACTTTCGGTGGAAGTTTAGACATATACAATAGAATTTTCTTATTTGAAGAAAACAATACTTACAGAAGAAAACAATGTTTAACTTTTTAAAACTTTTAAACCCTGAAATATAGGAGGGGTATTCGGTTAGCCGAATATTCGGTATTCGGACAAATAATTACTATTCAGCTGGGTGAATATCCGATATTCAGTATTCGGCCAAAATCACTATTCGATGCATCACTAATATTAATAAAGGATTAATATATTTTTTTTTTTTATCATCTGACACATCCTCTTATAAAAAAAAAAAAACACTGGAAAAATAACAAAACCTTAAAATACCCCAAAAACCCACTGGGTAAACTCGGGTTTTTGCCAACCCTGAATGCAAGAAGGCTGGAGCAATATTCACAATGAACCAATGATTGCATACTGTTTACATACCAGTAGCAAATCATATTTTTTTAATGATGAAGAATGTGGGAGTAATAAGAAAACATCTAAATACAGTAAAACGGTGATAGATAAATCTATCAAAATTCTTGAGAAGAAATGTAAAACAAAGGTGATGGCAGTTGTTACTGATAATGAAAGTAAATGGGTAAACTATGTTAACTGTTGGTGAAAAAAAAAATAATTACAGTATGGAACTGTTTATCTGGAAACCAGTTAACCAGTCATCCAGAACGATATTTCCAATTGACAGATTTCAGAATCTTTCCAGCAGGAAGTGCCAGTTTGACATGTACATTGCTTGAAACATTACATGTGTTGTATAACTTGATGCCCACATCTAGGATTTGAAATGGATACATATTTAGTCAGATATTGGACATTTTGAAATTTATGCTGGGGAAAAGAAGAAATTTTAGTTTCCAAGGTATTCTTATAAATTGCCTTCATTCAAACTTTAATTAATCTTTGATCTTGTTTGGATCTGATTCTTAACCCCTTCGGGACCGACGGCTCTTACACAAATTTTATTCATTTGGCACCACTTTTTTTTAAAAAGCTATCTTTACTAAACTATCACAAAAATGCTCTAATATGAGAAAGCAGATATTACTTTTATTTTTTACTGGTGCCTAAAACAAATTCTGTATGCTCTTTTTGAGGTTGCATATATGATACCATGGTCCCGAATGGCATTCAACTGAATAATCTAATAATTAATTTTAAATTGGGAACAATGCCACTGTCATATATATTCTACAAATAAGAAATGAATGGTGAAAAACTTTTTAATGTGTGTTAATAATTTGTGTGTGGCAGATATTTACACAAAAAAATAAATATTTGACTTCATTTTTATAATATTAACTGTTATTAATATAATTTACATTTGTAAATAAGAAATAACTTCAAAAATGTTGTTGTACACTTGAAAATCACTGTTGTTGTACACTTAAAAAACACTGTTATTGTGAACATTGCTCGAACCGATGTCATGCTTATGCCTTTTTGGATTAAAATCAAATTGTTTGGAAACAAAAGTAAAATCAAAATCGTAACAAATAACATGTTATATTCATTTTTATAATTACTTCTGCTAGTTTATACTGTAAGTCACATGATGGAGGAGTTAGATAAAAATAAAAAATTAGATAATAATAATAAAAAATCCCTGACGGCTCGGCCTACAGGCACAGGTAGATTTCGAAGACGCAGACCGTGAGGCGCCTGTTTGTCGGGAATTGCGGAAGAAATGACCTTTTTGCGATGATGCGGCAGTTGGAACCGCCTACTTTGAAACTTAACTTGTTTGCAGGCGGAGCCAGCTGGATTTTTTTTTTTTTTGCTATAAGAGTTGGTCCTATAAAAAACTTGTCGGTATAAAAGTTTTAGATAATATTAAGAGGATTTATAATAAATTTAAGCGGATTTGAAATCTTGGGAATTGACGAAGTTATGAAGTTTTTTCTTCTAATCCCCCCCTCCCCCCCCCCCTTAAGGCAATTTTTAATTATATCAAAAATCTGTCATACATAAATTTTCGGCCCTTCTCCTAGAAGTAATAATAACTTCAGACGGATTCGATACGTATCATAATTAAGAAATTATGGGTTTTTTTCTGTTTTCACAAAAAGCCCCCCCCCCCCCCCCCCCCCTGGTTCGATTTTGCCCATTAACGAACTTGACCGAGATTTTATGCCCCTTGATTTTATGTATCAGTTTCGAAAAGATGCGGGAGTTGGAACCGCCTACTTCGAAAAACTAGTCGTTGGGGGCCACCGTAATACTTACCCATCATGGATATGCATAATGTAAACTATTAAAAAAAAATGTGTAAACTACTAATAAAATGCATTGCAATTCAAATAAAATCGTGGCTTGATGACGTCACAAACTTTAAAGGCTCGATTACTGAATTGCTTGAAAGAGGTTTTTCCTTATAACTCCAAAAATAATAATCCTATTAACTAGCGGTTTATTGCATCTGATTAAGCGTCAAATTTCCAATTAAAATATCTCTTTGAAGTGAAATTTGGATGAAATACAGGGTCATGAAAAATCGAAGAGTGTGGAAAATAGGATTCCAAATATCTCGGCAACTAATTATCCGATCGACGTCATGCTTTATGTAAAATTTATGTTTTTTTATTGTCTTTTATATTCATTTCTTAAAATAAACAATTTCGAAAATTTTTATATACCTTTTATCAGAACGAATATTTCGAGGGTCCGAATAAAATAGTTCCGGTTAATCGAGGTTAATGAAATGAAATAGGCTTCTTCCCATTATTACATACTAAGTACATACCAAATTGCAAGTCTCTATCTCAATTTTTTCGGGAGATAGAGCGTTTACAGACACACACACACACAGACACACAGACACACAGACGGACGGCAAAATTTTTTTTCTAAAAATATGTTTTTCGGAATCTCCAGTGTCTGAAACGTGTAAATCCGTCAAAAATTTTTTTTCGATTTTCAAAACGATTACAAGACTTACCCTATACTACGTATGATGGGTAAGTAATAACTTGTTTGCAGGAAGAGCCGGCAGGGATTTTTTTGTTTTTAATTTTTTTTTGCTATAACGGATGGTCCTATAAAAAACTTGTCAATATAAAAGTTTTAGATAATATTAAGAGGATTAATAATAAATTTACGCGGATTTGATATCTTGTGAATTGACGAAGCTATGATTTTTTTTCTTTTAAACCCCCCCCCCCTTGGGGCCATTTTTAATTATATCAAAAATCTGTCATACATAAATTTTCGGCCCTTTTCCTAGAAGTAATAATAACTTTAAACGGATTCAATACGTATAATAATTAAGAAATTATGGGGGGTTTTCTGTTTTCACAAAAAGTCCCCCCATTTCCCCCCCCCCTTGGTTCGATTTTGCCCATTAACGAACTTGACCGAGATTTTATGTCCCTTGATTTTATGTATCAATTTGGAAGAGATTTATGCAGAATTTTTCTAGTTATCGTGGTCATAAAAAAGTGACATAGATAGATAAAGTTTTGAACTGGGGGTGGTTTTGGGTTCTGGGAGTCACGATCGGCGTAAATCTACAAAATTTCCAACTTAGGTGAGAATGTAATAGGTAGAATTTCTTACGAAATCTACCTAAAAGAACAAATGAAAAATAAAATTGATTGCTGAGATTTGATCTAATCAAATTTTCCAATGCATTTTTCTTAACATGACGCAAACGATAAATCGCCAAATATGATTTCAATTACAATATTTCACATTCAATAATTTTTTAAGCATTACGAACATTACCTTTCAAATATAAATTAAATATTTTCATTTTATAACATTATTTCTCATCAAAACTGTTTTCTTTTTAAAATAAAATTTGTAAGTTTTTTCTTTTATTTTTCGAGGTGTTTGTATTATTTTCTAATTGATATAGCTGTTTCAATTCTTTCACCAACAAGAATGGTCGCCAAAAAATGGCCAACGGTAACCTTTTTATCCGAAATAACAGAATTTTTCATCCTAATTATATATGTAATCTACGTAGAACGATATGTTATATATTAAAACCTTCCCTAAAAAATTATCTATTTAACAGTGTAAGTTCCATAAAAATCAATTCTACAGAACTCCAGTTATAAGGAGTTGGAATGAAATTTCCATTTTTATTTTATATATATAGTAGATAAGATGGCATTTCTTAACATTTATGAGAACCACAAAAACAACAAAAATTCAAATTCAAAGACCAGAGTTGGTCATTTTGCCGGCAAAAAGGTATTTTTGCCGGGACAGTAGCAAAAACTGGTAAAAACCGGCAAAAATCCGATTTTGCATAACTAAATGCAGTGATGCAGTTTATATGAAAAGGAATCATTACAAAAAACGAAACCAAATATTTTCTTGGTAAAAATAAACAAAAGTATAAACCAAAAATATATTCTTATTCTGTTTTCTTGCACTACTCTTGTCTCTAACGCCCCCCCCCCCCCCCCCCCTGACAAAAAAAAAAAAGATTTTCATGCACCTGCCTTTCCATTCATCATCCACAAACCTGTTTCCCATCTGCTCTCCATGAGCTAAGCAAGTGTGGATCCTCCCTCCCTACACAGGTGGCCAATTACCAATCAGGAATCAGCACAACAACAGGTGCACAAAATTCCTGTTTTCAGTTCTCACCTTATCAGTTTTACAGTTAATCTGAGAAGTAACTTTAGCCATTTTGATTTTGATAGCTTAGATTCTAAGCTTGGCTGCAGAAAATAAAGAAATAACAATTGCAAGAAATAATGAATAACGGAGGAAGAGGACAAGTTCTAATTTGGGAGTCCTTTTATAAGTTATCTGTAGATGGAAAAACTGTTGCTAAGTGTAAAAAATGGGGAAACATTCAGAGCAATAAGGCAGCCATAATAAGGGCACATGTTTCAAGCTGTGTAAAAATTGTTACAAATGAATGTGTGAATGTTAAAGCATCCTCTTCATCTGAAAGACAAGCAGATTTAAACCAGAATAACAGTGATACAGTGATTGATGAAGAGGTGGACAAGTAACATCCTCTTTTAAAAAAAGGCAAGATATTTAGAAGGTAGTATAAACAAATTTGTGTCAAAAATTTCAGATCAAGATAAAAGGAAGATTGATCTGATTGTTGCAAAATTCTTTTATGCTTCCAACATATTATTTAATGTTGTGGAAAGTGATGCATTTAAAAGATTAATCCACATCTGGAGACCAAGCTACAAACCGCCTTCACACAAAGAATTGGCAGGTAATCTTTTAGATTCTATTCACAGTCAAATGGAAGAATCAGTACATGAAAGTTTGAAAGGCAGAGAAGGTACACTTGTTATCGACGGATGGAGTAACATCCACAATGAACCCACAACTGCTTCATGTGTTCAAGTTGATGGAAAATCATATATTGTAGACATAGAGGATACAGGTGCCACCAAAAAGACTGTGGAATTCTTGTCAAAAAAATGCAGTGTTATTATCCAGACTGTTGGAAAAAAGTATGATTGCCAAATAAAAAACCTAATAACTTACAATGCTAAAAATATGGAAAAAATGAGACGGGAGCTGGAACTAAAGTATGAAAGTAAAAATTCATGTCTGATATCATATGATTGTGCAGCTCATTGGTTAAACCTCCTTGAGGAAGACATTACACCTTCTACTATCATTAAGCATGTAGTGGAGGTTCATAAATATTTTCGAAACCACCATGCTCCTTCAGCATGGCTGAAAGAATGTAGTGAATATGTTTCACCTCAGTTACCAGGATACTAGGTGGAATAGTCAGATGACTTGCCTAGAAACTTTTGAACGAAATCATAATTCATATATAAAAGTATCAAATGACCATTTACAAGAAATGGACCAAAATATCATTGCTCGCATATGTGATTTTAATCTTTAACAACAAGTAAAAGATCTCATTAAGCAATTAAAACCAGTCTCAACAGCTTTAGATATCTTGCAGGCTGATTCAACAACAATAGCAGATGCTTGCCATTTATGGTGCAATTTGCTGAAAGATGATAATTTGAAACCCCATTTTGTAAAAGTTAAAAAAAGGTTTGAAAAAGCAATTTTGCCCTGGCATCTTCTTGCCTATTTGTTACACCCAAAATATAAGGGTGAGCACCTTAGTTACGAACAAAAAGAACAGGCCAGAGAATGGCTACGAAAAATAAATCCATCTTTCCTATCATATGTCGTGAATTTTGAACTAAAAGAAAAACCTTTCCAAAGTACATTGTTTTCAGAACAAGTAATTATCAGGGGCCGCGCTTGTCATTCGCCTATGTGCCATATACGAATACATCATGAAATTGGCGAATAAAAAATTATTATGGCAAAAAGACTGGCGAATAATTTATCGGGAGCTTTCCGTTCTTGTAATCATGTTTTGAAATGCGGATGATTTTTTAAAAAAGTTTGTAGTGAAAAATATGTATGCTATGCCCACAAAAGTAACAATAATAAAACGGTACTAAGTTCCAATTTAATCAGCAGTTTTTTGGGGTTTTTTTTAGTTGGCGACAGTTTAATTTTAATCTTTACTTTAAGGCAGAACTATTGGCGCAGCTTGTCCCTAATGGGACCTTGTGCCATTAAACCCTATACAACCAACCAACTTAAGGCAGAACTACCAACTCTTCCGATTTTTGGATACTACTAAAATTTAATAGAAATTTTCCTTATTTAACCACAGCATTTCGACGATTAAATAAGGCACAAATTTCTATTAAATTTCAGTGGTATGCAAAAATTGGAACAGTTGGCAGCCATGCTTTAAGGTAATAGTTTTATTTTTGGATGGAGTATAACTAAAAAAAATTAAAAAAAGAAAAAAATGGGCACAATTTTTGGACACACAGCAAATGTAATGCAGTGAGAAAATGCTTTTTTACCCATTCAATAAAGTCAGGGCTGAAACAGTTAATGATAAAAAATACATTATATACTTTCAGCTAATTATAGATAAATTAGGCTAAAAATATTTTAATTTGGCTAATTTATTGGCTAGCATTTTGAAAATCTTAGCGCGGCCCCTGATTATGACAATTGATGCCAATAAGTGGTGGAGAAGTGTCGCAAAGTCATGTGAAATTTCCAAAGAATTTTGTGGGTTAATAGCACACCTGCAAGCATGCCCAGCCAGTAATGCTGCAATCGAGAAAATATTTTCCAACTTCTCTTTTGTCCACTGCAAAATTCGAAAAAGGTTGACAATAAGTATTGTTTCCAAACTTGTTTTTTGTTATGGAATGCTGAAAAAAGAATTATTTTGTAATGATGATGGTGATGAAAGTGCCGCTAAATGTTGAATGTGTAATTTTTTATGTTATTGTTACTAAAAAATTTAATTTTTTTAAAAGAAATTTAAGATTTTACTTATTTGAACACAATATATTAATACATGTACTTACTACTATTGCTTATATTTTGCATCTCTGAATTATTGCATTATGCTGATTGATAGGTTGATACATCTTATTTTAAAACTAGAAGTGTTTATAATTTCTGTAGATTTTGCAATATTGTTAATTTATTGCAGCATAAAAATCAGACTAACAATGGCTTTTTTTCAATTAAAGAATTTTTTTTTTATGATGAAATTAATAATTTCTCAGTAATTAAGATGAGTATATTAAATTATCATCATAATGCATTGTACTACTATTCTGTGATTGTTAATTTAAGATTAGTAAAAGAAATGAAACGTGCATTTATATGTATAAAATCAGTTTTTGCCATTTTTGCTGGCAAAAACCTATTTTTGCCAGGACGGTTTTTTCCACCTGTGGCAAAAACTTGCCAACCCTGTCAAAGACTAATGATTTTAATTTATTCAAACAAGTAATACAGTCTGTAGGCAGAGCATTATACAACCTCCAAAGTGATAATGCAACAATAGCAAATGCTTGTTCTGAATGGATAAAATTAGCAAACTGTGCTGAATTAACTCCACATAAAGATCTGGTTATAAAACGAGTGGACTTGACACTACAAAACTTCCACTTTTTAGAATTTATGGCTGATGTAGTACACAAAAATGATCAAATATTAAGTGAAAAATAGGAGGAGACAGCAAGAGTTTGACTGATGAATTTTATGCCAATTTTTTTTTTTCCAGTACTTTTAGCATATGAAGCAGGATCATTTCCAAGAAGTTTTTTCAAAAATAAAATCAATCCTGAATTTGTTCCTTTGGTGCCTTGTAGTTTTGAATCAAAAGAGTGAATAATTTTCTAACTTTTCATATATCTACATTTAACTACGAAACAGACTTGGTCTGCAGAAAGCTGCAAATCTTTTATTTTGTTACAGAATGCTAAGGGGATACAAAAAGTTAAGGGCACTACACTGTAGAGGTCTGCACAGGCCGAAATTTCCAGAATTTCTACAGAACAATGATTTTTACGTCGATTTGGTTAAAAATTTGCCTCGTAGGAGGAGATCAAACCAAAAATTCCTATCTTAGCCTTTTTATTTTCATGTCTATAATCTTCATTTTTATAGAGGTGCAGCAACCTGGAATATTTATTTTTTTAATAAATCTCTAATTGTTGTATGTATGTGTTTAAGTTATCATTAATATTGTTAGTCTATATTCCATTTATTGAAGTGTGAAAAATCAGAAAAATGCTATACAGTAAAATCTTCTAAGATGGAATTGCATAGGGAAGAAAAAAAATGAGTTATAGACAATTTGCCTTCTTAGCATGTGTAAATGTATTATATATTCTTTTCTTACGTATTAGTATATTCATTTTTCATGGATAAACACATTTTTCAGTTTAAGACAGGATTCCGTCATAAGCAGGTTCTTTTTCACATGTTTTACTATATTTTAATTTAGCCATATTTTAATAAGTGTATAAATCTACTATTCTTTAAAAAGAATAAATTTTAATGTTTAATTGTAGAATAATGACGATTTAAAAATTAAAAATATATGCATGTTTTGCAAAGATTTTTGTGCCAGGTCTTATTTTACTGACCTTTAAACAGACCAGGCCACGCCAAGACAATGATTTTCATACGGGTCAAAACCAGGACTGAAAGTTTTGGGCCGTGAAGACTAGGAAGAATGAAACCAGTCCCGGCTCTGTACGGAAAAAATAATTTAAAGCACGGCCTTATCCTTCAGGAAAAAAGTAAGGCCCGGCCCGTAAAGAGTAATCACTAGGCCTGGCCCGAACTTTCCAAAAAAAGTATGGCCTGGGCCCAGCCCGGATGCCGTGAAGGGAAATAGGCCCGTGCAGATCTCTACTACATTGTACCATTGATTATTAAAACTGAATTTTGTAATGACTTTAAAACTTAGCATTTCATTATTTTCTATTTGTTTTTATGTTTTTATGCTTGTAAGTTGTGTTATGTAATTATTAAACTTTTTTTTTTTTATGTTCTTATTTTAAATTGCATTGTCTAAGACAAATTCCTTTTAGAAAATCATTAAATTCATTATAGTAAAATAAAATTAAAACTGTAATCAATAAAAACTTTTATTACTATAAAGATAAAACTTTTTAATTATAATAAAATGTAAAAATATATTTATTATTTCTTTTTTATCTTTCTTTAGTCATTGCCATTACCAATTTAAAAAAATTAATAATAATGATGCATGAAAATGTTTACCAAATACATATTTTTATACTTCATGAGTTTTAGCAAATTACAAAAATATCTGATGACACATATGAAAAAAAAATGAAAGAAAGAGTCCATTAAGATGGATATATGTATTTCCATGTGTATATTCTATGAATATGTTAAGAATTTAAAGATTTAATAATGTGTTTAAATGTTTACAAAATTTTTATTGGAAAGTATGCATATAAATTTCATAGATGTGAAAAAAAAACAGAAAAATGATGTTTTTCCCCTGGATGGTAAAAACATGTTTTCCGAAGGCAGTAAAAACCTTCAAACAGTAAATACCGGTCAACTCTGCTTTTATCACCAAAGATTTATGATGTCATTAGTTCTGTTTATTATTAGTGACAAAGGACGGGGTCTTTAAGTGGGAAAATGCAAGAATTTTGTTGCTGTGTTCAGTTTAAATGTCTGCACTGACCTGGAGTCAGACACTTTAACATTCCAGAAGTCAGAGTCGAAGTTAGAGTCAATCTTTTTTCCTACCAACTCCACAGCCCTAAGTTTTTTATATTACTCTTCAATAAACAAAACATTATTTAATCTTAATTGCTCTCCCATCCTGAACTTGATTTATTAAAGAATAAAGTAGGATTTTTCACAGTATGAAGGGATTATGTAATAATCAACATAATATCATCTTCACAATTACTAGTTTTTAATTATAGTATTTCATAATGATTAAGTCACAGAAATAGCATACAAGCATAACTTACCATGATGTAGCATACAGAACAAATATTGCTGCTGCCCTTGATACAGCATTTCTTGCTTCTTTGGATACATTTATTCCATCTGGTAACTAAAAAATACATAATAAATATGCAATCAGTGAAAGCTACTACAGGCAAGATTGTTTTGTATTTTAAGCAATGCAAAATTAAAATTTTAAAAATATATAACCAAACTTATCCACTGTAAATATTTTAGTATTTTGTATTTCATCATATATATTAGTTTCAGAATAAAAAAGATTATTTTATTTTTTTTAACTGAAAACAATTCAACTGGCCAGTGTTTCATCAGAAATTTTTAAATAGGAAACGGAGAAGAGAAACATCCCCTTTCAATATTCTCTACTTTTCCACTATAGGGACGAGGGACCTTGACGGAATTTTTTAATGCCTGGGAGAATTCTGGCTTCAGAAAGCGAGATTTGTTGCCAAATGATATAAATGGCCGGGTGTCAGAAAAACTACTTTTTTATTGTAGCAAACTACAACTACTTTATCAGAAATGTAGTTAAGTACAACTACAACTACTTGTTTTAAAAAGTAGCGACTACAAACTACTTTTCAAAAGTAGTCACTACTTCGCTACTTTCAGATTTTGTCAAAGGATTCAATTTTCAATCCAAATTCAAGACACGGATTAAATAATACTTCGGCGACCCTTATCTGCCGGTATGCAATTAAATAAGTGCGATATAACCGAGGGCATTAAAAAATATAACATACAAAAAAATGTTGTGTTCTAGAAAATTACAGAAAAACAACTCGAAATGCAAACAATAAATAAATCTGCTAATTAAGCAATTCCAAATAACAAGTAACCTGGCATTAAAACATGAAGACCTAATAAAGAGTAAATAGTCAAAAAAGAAAATTAATTTCCTTAGTGGATTAGTATACTTGAATTTAACAGCAAGTGTCAATAGAGAAAATCTATGATTTCATGCGATGTGTTACTATACACTGCAACTCAGATTTGCCGCTGAAATTTGCAAATTATTGTGCAGAACAAATTTTCCACAAAAGCAGCAAGTTATTGCCCCGGGATTTGTAAAATGTCACATCCCCCCCCACCCTTGAAGTAGTGCCAATTCTCGCAACAAGCTATTGAATTTTTGTATCGTGCTACTCGCTACACTACACTGTTCAAAATGTAGCACGCTACACTACAAATACAAACTACTAAAAAAGCAGCAACTACTGTAGTTTCGCTACTTCCGACCCCTGTAAATGGCTATGAAAACAAACCTGGTGAACTTATGCTTGTTTATATATGTATTTTATAAAAAATATATATGTAAACATTTTATTTATATATATTTTTTATATACAATTTACATCTGTTTGTATATAAAAATAGAAAGATGGCTTCTGTATATTAAATAAATTGCATATAAATGTTGAAAAACTGCTTGTGTATATGAAACAGTTGAATAAGTTCCAGAAATATGAAAAAATATATTGCCAGAATTAGGAATAATGCCCTTCTTTCGCCAAGTCAATTTCCTCTATCTCGCCAAGGCCCCTAAACCGGAAAAGTACCCAATATTCATTTACTTAGTAAATCAGGAACTGTATAAGAACTAAACACTATAGAAATAGGTAAACTAAAAATTTTCAACTGAAATAATAAATTTATATTATTTTTAAGAGTTCAGATTTTTTTTAAATGTTTATAATTTTGTACTATTCAATATTCAGTGGCTGATCCAGGCAAAATTTGGGACTATTTAAGTCTCCTTATACAAACGTTCATTTAATGCAACAGGCCCCTTTACAAAATTCTTTTTAATAAAACAGATCCCTTCACAAAATTCCTCTTAATAAAATATACTGCTTTATAAATTCCCATTCCATAAAAACATATACTTTTCATCAATTATTTTTATTTTGTTAGGTTTTAAATTGTGAAATTTGCAAAAAATTAGCAGAAGAACTTAAAGAAGTTATTATTAATAAATGATTGGTTCTAATTTGGATACTGGATTTCATCTTCCGTTACAAAATATTATTTTTCACAAAAATATAATAAACTTCACAAAAATAACTTTTCACAAAATGGGTCCCAAGAAAAAAACCCTGCATTGACTACTGATATTTATACAGCCAAAACGGAATAAAAATAAAACATAGAGAGCTAAGAGTCCCCATAAATAATAGCAAATATACATAAAAACCAAAAAATATAATCTAAAATCACAGGTATATGTTATAAGTCAGAATATACGGTAATTTTATTTGAAGTGTTAATGTTTTTACTTATAGCTCATCAGCTTCACTGAGGTTTTAACACATAAAATGTTAAGTTAAGCAAATTTTTAAGAAATATTTTGTTGACTTAAAAAAGATAATCTTTTAAATAAGGTACAAAAAAAAATATTATTTTTCGGAGGAGGTAGTTGGAAAATGCAAATGCATTGTATACCCATAGGTTTAACATGATTGAAATGGGGAACTGGAGGACTGACTGACCAAAACCCTTAAAAAATTATTTGATAAAATTTACAATGTACTGAAGTTACAATTTACGAAGTACTGAAATCAGTACTTCAAATTGGTGGTAAATCAAGTCTACTATATAAGCAAAACTTTGACCATCACTTTTGCACTCAAGGCAGTAAAATTTCAGGCGTTCGAAACCAGTCAATTTTTAACATATCTTTTTGGTGCTTTTGAATACACATTTTACCATTGTTCTGTATAGTTCAGCTTAGATTTATCACATTTTTACAAGTAATATCACATTTTTTATTTCTGTGCCTGTGCTAAAAAATGTTTGATAAGGTGTTACTAATAATCATTTTAAATTCAATTTTAATCATTTTCATTTTCTAGATTTTTGAATTTGGCTATTTTTTACTATTTTATCTTACATGACTTGATATTCTTTTTAATTTCAATTATTGTATGAAAAAATGCCAAAATTCACTTCAAATTTAACCATGACAAGTCTTACATATTTACAAAATTTATACCACATGATAAATCAGAAAACTATATGAGAAAGAGTTTATGTAAACATATGCATGCATTACTTACAGCATCTTTTAATATTCGCATTACAATAGCAGATGGCAGTGCAAGTTCTTCTCCTTTATCAGTCATCTGTTAGAGAGAAAAATAATAATAAAAAAGCATTTCAAAATATGCATTTTAAACTTAAAGTTAAAATTACTTCTTTAAAATTTATAACCCAATGACCTGGGAGCAGAAATTAGAGATGGCTGACATACATAGATTTTTTTTATACAATCTGCATATTATTTTCAAAGATATATTGGTAGTTCTTTGTTATAACGGCCACCATAAAAGTCTAGTCCAGTTTCATTACATTAAAAATGTAAATTAACGGCAACTATAAAAAAAAACTTAAAATGAAAAAATAATAATGACGGAAACTATAAAAAGCTATTTTTTACAGTCATTCAATCATTTCTACTTTATTGTTTTAGCCAATAGGATGCACAAAAGTATACATTCTTCTAAAAACATACATTATAGGTACATATTATAAATCAACAATTTATTATTAGAAGGAAAAATGTATTAATATTTTATTTAACAATACTTTATGTTTCAGGTTAAATGGGCAGAACAATTTTCACTAAAATATAACTATGACAAAACAAATTGCAACTACTTTGCATGCCAAAAGTGGTCCAACATGATATTGCATTACGATTTAGCTGCTCAAATAGATTCATATTTCACTGAAAGTGTGTTTAAAAACTTGTTAAGACTTTTTTTGTGTACGTGTGAAGGAGCGGAGGACACAGATCTGGGAATGTTGAATACAGAGAATTACAATTATACAACAGCAACATTTTACGGTTGCAATATCAGATACTGACACAAAATATGAGTAGATTACTGTCATTTTAAAGTGAAACTTGAAAAAACTGCCGATTTTTTTCGCCACACAATGTTCTACTATTTATCAAAGTATGATTGTATTTTTTATTATTATTAGACGACACTTGTCTCGTTCTTGGAGTTAATTTTATAATTAACAATTTGAAAAGCCACTCAAAAATTTTAAAAACTGTCCGATAAATAAATGCCACGATAGCTTAGCAAATTCCTTTCAAGACAGACTCTTTAATAGAATAATCATTCATAAACACAAATCATAATAAAACACAGAATATCTAATGTCAATTTAATGTACAACTTTGCTTACTTTTCGTTCAAAGTGGTTCTGTTTAAGAGTAGAAACTGTAATTTAATTTATACTGTGCAATAAAATCGAAAACACCTGTCCTTTTTTTTTTGCTGATTTGTTTACTGCTTCAATTTTCAATCAAAAATCAAAACAAAACTCGAAATGGAATCGACCGGCGGGAAACATGTGTTTATACCTCTGTTCACGAACGACGATTAAGTCGCGCGCGGTCGAAGAAGACACGTATGGAGTGTTCTTACCTGTGAATGATCATAGTGAACTTGAAGCAAAGCATTATGAGCATAGATCTAAAGCCAATACAGGGATTCAAATGAAAACTCGTCATCAAAAATCGGGTGAAACCCTTCAAGAATTTGCCTCTTGTTATATATATGATTACAGTGGCAACACTATTTTTATATAGACTATTTGGCAACAAGACTTTTCATTTTCTAATTTCGATATAGCCGCTATGTTTTATTTTTATACGTTTGTTAATGCTGATTAAAGCCTGAATTCTTTTGAAGGTTTATATAAGTTTGTATTCATTTTAAAATCACATTACAATTTAATCAGCATTTGTATATTTATTACTTATAAATACCTTACGATGGATCAACTCTTGAAACCTGAAAAGTTTGACGTCGATCCTACTTGTGTTGGTGCGGAGGCTAAATGGAAACACTGGAAACAAACCTTTTCTAATTTTTTAAGCGAAATTCAAAACATAACTGAGACAAACAAATTCCCGCTTCTATGTAATTACGTTTCTGCTAGTGTGTTCCTTCATATTAATGATGCCGTAAATTATGATGCTGCTATTGCCATTTTGGACTCTATCTATGTTACCAAACGAAATGAAATTTTTGCCAGACATTGCCTAGCCTCTAAAATACAAGAAAGTGGTGAGTCTGTTTCTGAATTCTTACAAACACTGAAGCAACTTAGCAAGGACTGTAACTTCAAAGCCGTGACGGCTGATCAATACAAGAGTGAGTACATTAGAGATTCGTTCATTCGCGGTTTAAGGAATCCTCGCATCAGAGAGCGTTTGCTGGAAAACTCCACTATTACCTTAGAAAATGCTTTCGATCAAGCTAGGGCACTGGAACTAGCTGAATCTCACTCAGCATCGTATATGAATACCTCACATCCTATACCTGTGGCTGCCACAGAGCTTTCTGATCACGTTGAAGATAACCATTCAGCTGCAGCTACGCGACTTAGATCTGGAAAGTGTTTCTTTTGTGGAAATGACCGACATGTAAGAAGCCTATGTCCTGCAAAAGAGGTACTCTGTAGAAGATGTGGAAAAAAGGGACACTATCAAAGAGTTTGCCTATCAAAACCACAGCGTGTCTCCCATAACTCTGCTGCATCAATTCACACCTTAGCTTCAGTGCCAATATCACCTAGTTGTCTTCAAAAATCCATTACCAAAGTCCAAATAAATGGGATAGAATTGAATGCACTTATTGACACTGGTAGTTCCCTTAGCTTTATAAACGAATGCTACGTTAAAAGATGTAACATAAAAGTTAAACCATACTTAAACAAAATAACTATGGCTAATTCCTCTCTAAGCACAGATGTTAAGGGTTGCGGTGAAGTTAGTATGAATTTGGACAAACATGTGTACAATGGCATAAAAGTACTTATCATGAAAAATCTCTGTGCAGACTTTCTTATTGGTCATGATATTCTGAAGAACCATTCACTCATTGAAATCCAGTTTAATGGCGATAGACCACCTCTTAAAATATGCTCCCTAGCTGTTGCTCTGGTGCAACCAGTTTCACTGTTCGCTAACTTAACCCCTGACTGTAAACCCGTGGCTACCAAATCTAGGCGGCAATCTGAGGAAGACCGAATATTTATTGCTGCAGAAATAAAGAAGTTGTTGGAAGAGGGGGTTATTGAACCCAGTAATTCACCTTGGCGAGCTCAGGCATTCGTAGTAAAAGGAGAGCATCACAAACCACGTATGGTAATTGATTATTCTCAAACCATTAATCGTTTTACGATGCTTGATGCCTATCCTCTTCCGAAAATTGAAGAATTAATCTCAAAAATATCAAGATATGAAATATTCAGCACTATCGATTTGAGAAGTGCTTACCATCAACTTCCTATTAGTGATGCTGAAAAACATTATACTGCCTTCGAAGCAGATGGTAAATTATATCATTTCCTCCGTGTACCTTTTGGGGTCACCAATGGTGTTGCTTGTTTCCAGAGAGCAATTGACAAGATCATTCACGACGAAGGCCTAGAGGGTACGTATCCTTATCTGGATGATGTAACTGTCTGTGGAAAAAACCCTGATGAACATGATCGAAACTTAAAAAATTTTTTAACAATTGCCAAGAAATACAACCTAACACTAAATGAACAAAAATGTCAGTTTTCTACTAAGTCTGTTAAGCTATTAGGATATACCATAACAAACAAGACTATCAAGCCTGATCCAGACAGGCTTGCTCCTTTGATAAACTTGCCTATACCTAACAATACGGCATCTCTCCGAAGAGCATTAGGAATGTTTGCCCACTACTGCCGTTGGATACCAACATTCTCTAAGAAAATACGTCCATTATTATCAAATCATCAATTCCCTCTTTCAGAGGAGGCTGTGAATTCATTTAACAATTTAAAGTCAGATATAGCCAAAGCTTCATTAACCGCTATAGACGATTCCGTACCATTCAGAGTAGAGACTGATGCGTCTAAGTTTGCCATAGGAGCAACTCTCAGCCAAGCGGGACGACCTATAGCATTCTTCTCTAGAACATTAAACAAGTCAGAACTTAATCATTCAGCTGTTGAGAAAGAAGCATATGCAATCGTGGAATCTCTACGTTACTGGCGCCATTACTTGATTGGTAGACCTTTTGAGGTGTTCACTGACCAAAGGTCTGTCTCATTTATGTTTGACAAACGTCATTCTAGCAAAATCAAGAACGAAAAGATCATGCGTTGGAAACTGGAGTTGTCATGCTTCAAGTTTGATATTATCTACCGCCCTGGAAGCAAGAATGCTAATGCAGATACATTTTCAAGAATAACTGCTACAATTATTCCAGAAGTGAATTTAAAACAGCTGCATGAGGACTTATGTCATCCTGGTATTGTTAGAATGCATCATTGGATTAGATCCAAAAACTTGCCTTTCTCCCTGGACGATGTTAAAGGCCTCATAAATTCCTGCCCTGTCTGCTGTGAAGTAAAACCCAGATTCTTTAAAAATCAAGGGAAGTTGATAAAAGCAACTTCACCGTTCGAAAGATTGAATGTTGATTTTAAGGGCCCATTGCCATCAAATTCTAGAAATCGTTTCCTCCTCACTGTGGTTGATGAGTACTCGAGGTTTCCTTTCGCAATTCCTTGCTCTGATATTTCTTCTACTACAGTGATTGCGCATTTAAGTAATATTTTCTCCATATTTGGTATGCCAGCATACATACATTCTGACAGAGGACCCTCTTTCATGTCCAGAGAGTTAAAAATGTTTTTAACATCACTTGGTGTGGCAACTAGTCGTACCACTGCCTATAACCCACGAGGTAATGGACAGGTCGAACGCTACAATGGGACCATATGGAAAACAATTCTGTTGGCATTGAAAACTAAAAACAAGAAGATTGAACAGTGGGAAGAGGTTCTACAATCAGCACTACATTCTGTTCGTTCTCTTTTATGCACGGCAACTAATGTAACTCCACATGAACGCATGTTCACTCATCCTAGAAGGTCGCATAATGGGAGTTCAATACCTACTTGGCTTACTCAATCAGGTTCAGTGTTGATGAAAAACCATTCACGCGCTAATAAATATGAACCCCTTGTTCAAGAAGTTGAACTTCTGGAAGCTAATCCAGAATACGCTTATGTAAGGTTACCAGATGGACGCGAGACTAGCGTGTCCATACGACATTTAGCTCCAAGAGGGGAAATCGTCGAACCTACATATGAGAGTAATGATGAGATGGAGTCGCTTGTTAGCCGTACCAGTGAAGATTTTGATGGTCATTCGGAACAATCAACAGAGAGTCGGGATGGAACTGAAAATAATCCTAAAGATTGTGTATGTCCTGATGAAAGTGTCTGTCCTAACCTGCCAGAACAGAAAACTAGTGATGGACAACAGCGTCCCAGACGACTGAAACGTAAACCTGCCTATCTGTCGGATTATGTTGATAAATAACTTTTCGTGGGGGGTGAATGTTATATATATGATTACAGTGGCAACACTATTTTTATATAGACTATTTGGCAACAAGACTTTTCATTTTCTAATTTCGATATAGCCGCTATGTTTTATTTTTATACGTTTGTTAATGCTGATTAAAGCCTGAATTCTTTTGAAGGTTTATATAAGTTTGTATTCATTTTAAAATCACATTACACCTCTGAAATAAAACGGCTTACAAATTTGGCATTTGTCAACTGTATGTACAGGAAATGCTCTCCCTTCAGCACTTTGTAGATGGACTAAAAAAAGACCCAGAAGTGCAGAGAGCAGTATGAATGGCGGACGTTAAGGACTTAAAATCTGCTTTACTGTATGCCTATAGGCATACAGTAAAGCAGATTATAGGCTATAGTTGGAAGCGGTTGCACAGGCCAGCCGAAGAGATCGCCATTCAGTCCGAGAGGCACAAAAGCCCAGACACCGAGACCGACTTATTGGAGGAGATTAGAAAAATAATTCTTCAAGAGTTTGAAGCTTTAAAATCCGGGAGAATAAGCTCAAGAAGACAGAATCTCTCGGTGACACAGGGCACCTCCGAAGAAACTGCTCCAAAGGCAATGAACGTGAGAGGAATTCAAAAGCTGCGTTTTCACTGGTCGACCCAAGGCCTAACTTACCCAACTTTCGACCTAAACCCAAGATTTTAGGCAGTTAGGTAGCGATTTTGAAGGTTTGATCAGTACTCAATCCTAAGCCCATCTAACCCAAGCTCAGCCAATTAGAAAAGAGCTTTTTCATACATAATGGCGGCGGATAAATATTAATTTTGGAATTATTCAGCTTTTGAAAAAAGAAATTCAATTTTTTGTGATTGAAGCAAAATAGTGAGTTTTCTTAACAAATTTATATATTTTACTAATGTCTTTCCGTTTAGTTAATAGCAATCCAGTATAGATTTATTGTTGCACTTATTTTGTACGATAAATATCTCTGTTTTTGGTAATGAATGAGATGCTTTTTATATTAAAATACTAAATATATAGTGTAATAATATGTCCTAACTATTACTTTAACTTCTACTGTAATTGTAACTGTTGTTATTCGAATGTTTTTACTTTTAGTTTCGGAATGTAACATATAAAAGGCCTGTGTGGCAAACCCATTATGTGCTAAACTTAATATAATTAAAAGTAGTAAATATAAAATTATGTTTAGTTCTTTAGTTAAAATAGAGAACACCATACAATATGACATGGTGGCAGTTATACTTGGCATCGTAAAGGTCAGAAATTTTTATTCTTATTTTTAAGAATAGTTTAGTGTATGTGCTTTTGAGAATATTTTTCTTTTGTATCCGTTATAATGGATTTAAAGGCACCTTCAAATATGAGTTTAAATGGCAATTTGGCCGAGAATTGGAATAAATTTAAGCAAAGATTTATGCTTTATTTAGAAGCTTCTGAGAAAATGGCTAAGCCTGATAAACTTAAAGTAGCACTATTACTCGGAATAATGGGTGAAGAATGCATTGATATATTTAATAGTTTTAAACTTAGTGATGATAATGCAAATAATTTTCAAACTGTTATAAATTCTTTTGATCAGTATTTTCAACCGAAAACGAATACAGTTATTGCGCGCTATAAATTCTTTAACTGTAGACAATGTAATATAATTGTATCCATGACAACGTCCATTTAACTGTAACCGCTCGTGCCCGTTCTAACTGTCTTCTATTCTTGTTTGTGTGTAACTTGTCCTCATTAAACGTATATATGTTAACAAATGTAAATGCGTATTAATTTCAACATATATCGTCACATGGTGTCAGAAGTTGTGTCAAAAAGTAATATTTACTTTAAATTTCGTTAACGACAACCTGAATTAAATACAAATGGGTGAAAACGGGATACGTCCTCCAAAACCATTACTTATGGCGGATTCCAAAGAAAAATGGGAAGATTGGATTCAAAGTTTTGATTGGTATGCTGCTGCTGTTCAACTTGACAAGAAAGAGAAAAAAGTTCAAGTTGCGACATTTATGGCCGTTATTGGAAGAGAAGCACAACAAATCTATAAAACCTTCAGTTTAAGTACCGATCAACAAGAAGATTTGGAGATTATTAGAGGTAAGTTCACAGAATATTTCACTCCTAAAGTCAATTATACTTTTGAACGTTACAAATTCAACCAGATTAAACAAAAGCAGGATGAAGCTTTTAAAGATTTTTTAACAAGGCTTAAAATACAAGCTTCTAGATGTAAGCTAGGAATTATGGAGGAGGAATTAATTCGCGATAGAATTGTTGTCGGAATTGAAAATAATGACGTTCGGGAAAAGCTTTTAAGCGATGCTGAGTTAAGCTTAGATAAAACTGTGCAGATTTGTCTTGCTTCTGAAAGTGCTGCACAGCAATTGAAAAATATTTCTGATGATAATAAACCCATAATTTCTACAATATCGAAGAAATTTACTCAGTCGCATAAAAATGTTCCTTCGAAAGATAAGCCTAATTCTAATACCAAATTCTCTAAAATGATAAACGATTGTAGAAATTGTGGTAATACACATAAAATTAATGATTGCCCCGCTTTTGGCAAAAAATGTAAAATTTGCCAAAGGCAAAACCATTTCGCAAAAAAATGTAGATCCAGAAACCAGAAAAAATACAGAGTGCAAGATATTGAAAATGTAGATACGATTACGGATGATAGTTTTCTGATAGCAAGTATCGACGCTAATAAATCAGATTGGTGCGAGACTGTCATAATTAACAATAAAGCTATTCCAATGAAACTTGATACCGGTGCCCAGTGCAATGTCATACCATTTCGCTTAGCAGAGGAATTACGTCTAATAATAAAACCTACAAATGTCCGTAAACTCCTCTCATATTCTGGTCATGCTATTGAGGTGGCAGGAGAATCTATTGTTCACTGTCAAATTAAAGATAAGCATATACAGCTTAAATTAATAATTGCACATGGAGGAATTAGTCCAATCCTAGGTCGATTAACCTGCATGGAGGCCGGATTAATTCAAAGAATTGAAGTAGTTAATTTACTGCAAGATGAATTTCAAGACCTGTTTCAAGGAATGGGATGTATAAAAAATTTCGAATATACAGCAGATTTTTCCACAGAGTGTCCCCAAACTGACATTAAGCCCCCCAGAAGAATTCCATTTTCTCTTCGACCGTTAGTAAAGAAGGAACTTGACAAAATGGTCCAGGATAAAATTATAAAGAAAGTAGAGGAACCAACACCCATAGCTAGTCCAATGGTCGTAGCAAAACAAAAAGGAAAAATAAGGATTTGCATCGATCCGTCGGAAGTTAATAAAATTCTGCTGCGAAGGCATTATCCTTTAAAAACGCTTGAAGAAGTCACTGCTAATGTGAAAGGCTCCAAATACTTCACAAAATTAGATCTGAAGAAAGGCTTCTGGCAACTAAGAGTTTCACCCGCCACACAACCTTTTTTCACGTTCACAACACCCTGGGGAAGATATTCTTTTCTGAGAGTCCCGTTTGGCATAAAGACAGCTCCAGAAATATTTCAAAATCATATGACTAAAATTCTACAAGGCATTCCAGGTGTTGAAAATTCAATGGACGATATATTGATTTATGCGCCTGATATTAATACTCTTCGATCAAATACTCGATTAGTCCTACAAGCATTAAGAAATGCTGGAGCAAAACTAAATAAAGACAAATGTGAATTTGAAGTTCAGAAAGTTAAATATTTAGGACATATCCTCTCTGGTGATGGTATCATGATCGATCCTGAGAAAGTTGAAACCATAGATAGAATTAAAGCACCAACTAGCAAAAAAGAGCTACAAAGATTACTTGGCATGATTCAGTACCTACACAAGTTCATCCCTAATCTCTCAGACAAAACACATAATATGAGATTGTTATTGAAGAAAAATGAAGAGTGGAATTGGAATAAGGAATTAGATAAAGAATTAGCTGAAATCAAGAAATTATTGAAGGAAGCTCCGTCACTTAAATACTATAATCCCAACAAAAGTATTACAATTTCAGTGGATGCTAGTTCCTTCGCATTAGGTGCGGTACTGCTCCAAGAAGGAAGACCGATAGCATTCTCATCCACAGCGATGAATGACGCCCAAAGATCTTATCCCCAGATAGAAAAGGAAGCCCTGGCAATGAAATTCGGATGCCAAAAATTTCATCAATATATATATGGAAATGAAGTAACCATTGAGACGGATCACAAACCTTTAGAATCTATTTTTAAGAAACAAATAGATCGAATTCCACCACGACTCCGTAAAATCTTCTTAGAGGTTCAGCAGTATGCTCCAAGAGTTTGTTATAAGAGAGGTAAGGAAATGTATGTAGCTGACTTGCTGAGCAGAGACTGTCATAATGAAGATTTGTTACAGGAGAGTAACTACCAAATTCTCTTTTCAATTCCAACCACAGACGTAGGGTTTAAAATTTTACAAGATCTCACAAATACGGATCCAGATCTAATACAACTGAAACATTTCATTTTTACTGGTTGGCCCAAAAACAAAGATGTAGTTCCAGATTCGTGTAAGAAGTACTTACCATTCTTGGATGAACTATCGATTCAAAAAGATGTAATTTTAAAGGGATTAACGATAATTATACCCGAAGGATACAGACGACGTGCATTGGAGAATCTTCATAAAGGTCACTCAGGCATTACAAGTTGTCTTAGAAGAGCTCGTGAGTGTATGTTTTGGCCAGGAATGTCTGGAGATATAATTTCGATGATCGAAAATTGTGTAGTTTGCCAGAAAACTCAGAAGAATCCTCCGAGAGAACCATTAATTTCTAAGGAGATCCCTAAACTACCATGGGAAATTCTTGCATCTGATGTATTTACCTATCAGGATGTTGACTATCTACTTATTACAGATAGTTACTCTGGTTTCATTGATTTCAAACCATTAAAAGATTTATCTAGTAAGTCTACAATACAAATCCTCAAAGACTGGTTTAGTGTCCATGGAATTCCTAGAATTTTAGAAACTGACAATGCTAAAAATTATGATTCTTCTGAATTTAAGGAATTTGCTGAAGAATGGATGTTTACCCGTCAAACTTCAAGTCCCCTCTATCCAAAAGGCAATGGTCTAGCAGAGAGAGCTGTCCAAACAGCGAAGAATTTGCTAAGAAAATGTAAGATATCAGGTCAAGATATACAATTAGCATTACTAAATTTGAGAAATACGCCAAGAGAAAATTTAGGATCACCAGCTCAACGTCTCTTCAGTAGACGCATGCGCACTACAGTTCCAGTTGCTGAAGAATTGCTAAAGCCTAAAGTTATGACCCAAACTACAGAACATCTAGCGGATGCTAGATTAAAGCAAAAATACTACCATGATCTTCATACTAAACCATCATTCAGCACTCCATTACAACCAAACCAAAATGTGATGCTGAAACAAGCACCAAGGAATTGGATACCAGCAACAATAACATCTCAAGCTGCTCCTAGATCATACAATGTGCTGACTCCTAAAGGTGAATATAGAAGGAACACTATCCAAATCAAGCCAACTAAGTTGAAGTTCCAAATTGAAAGGAAAAGGAAGTTACCGTTAGAAATTGACCATCAACCTTCTAGTGCTGATAACAATTCCAACGTATCTCCGGCGAAAAATCTAAATGTGTCTGCCCCCAGCGTTACTGACAAGAAACCCATCGTAACCAGGTCTGGAAGAGTCGTAAAGCCAATAAAGAGACTTGATCTTTAACATAATTCAAATAGAACTTAAATAACATTTTGAAAGGGGAGATGTAATATAATTGTATCCATGACAACGTCCATTTAACTGTAACCGCTCGTGCCCGTTCTAACTGTCTTCTATTCTTGTTTGTGTGTAACTTGTCCTCATTAAACGTATATATGTTAACAAATGTAAATGCGTATTAATTTCAACATATATCGTCACAGACAAAAAGAAGGTGAATCTGTTGATTCGTTTGTTACAAATTTGAAAAATTTGTCTAAAGATTGTTCTTTTGAGGATCAAGAAGATAGTTTAATTAGAGATTTGTTAATTATTGGTGTTAAAGATTCCGCTATGAAAGAAAAATTGCTAATGGAAACTGAGTTAACCCTTGCAAAGGCAATAGAATATTGTAGAGCTAAGGAGTCCAGTGGTAAACAAATAGAAATAATGAATAAAAATAACTGTTCTACCACCGTAAATGCTGTTCGTGCAAACAAAAACGAAACGCAGACGAAAAAATACAATAAGGAAAAACGTAATTATATTAATCAGAAAGTTAAGAAAAGTTGTTCTAAATGTAAAACCGTTCATGATTATGGAAAATGCCCTGCATTTGGTAAAAAGTGTTACAATTGTAACGGGTTAAATCATTTCTCGGTAGGCTGTAAAAATAAAGGGAAAAGAATAAACAAAAAAGTACATGAAATTTCTAATAATGATAATTTTTACCCCTCAAGTGATGATGATTCTTGTAAATTGGATTCAGTAAAGTGTCAGGTTAATTCTTTAAAATCTGAATGGCGAGAAACTGTTCTAATAAATAATTCAGAAGTGTCTCTTAAAATAGATACCGGAGCTGAAGTCAATGTTTTGCCCTTTAATATTTTTAATGATGTGAGAAAGAATGAAGTTATTAGTGAAACTAAAAGAAAGTTGATGTCTTATACAGGACACAATTTGAACGTAATTGGGGTCAGTAAATTACAATGTAAAGTTAAAAATAAATCGGAATTTCTTGATTTTTATATTATTGATCAAGAATCGAGTGCTTTATTAGGAATTGAGGCTTGTGAAAAATTGGGATTTGTAAATAGAAACACCAGTGTTGATTGCGTACATGCTAGAAATTTTATAGAGAAATTTAAAGATGTATTTACAGATAAAATGGGAAAATTACAACACACGTATAAGATCAAATTAGATGCCAATGCCGAACCTAAAATATCAGCCTCTAGAGTTATTCCACATGCCTTAAAATTGAAAGTAAAACATGAGATTGCTAAAATGGTTGATCAAGGAATATTAGAAAAAGTTGTAAAACCAACAGATTGGGTACATCCTATAGTTATAGTACAAAAACCTAATAATCGTATAAGAATCTGTATAGATCCACGTATGCTAAATAAATATATAAAGCGAGAACATTATCCAATTCCAACCCAACAGAGCTTATTTTCTCAAATTGAAGGAGAATTTTTCACAGTACTTGATGCTTCGTCAGCTTTTCTGCAAATACCCCTTGAGCAAGAGAGTTCAGATTTATGTACAATTGCCACTCCGTTCGGAAGATACAAATTTTGCCGTTTGCCTTATGGATTAACGAGTTCCCCTGAAGTGTACCAGAAAACAATAGATAATATTTTTGGAGATTTAGATGGAACTTTAGTTTATATTGATGACATTTTAGTATTCGGCAAGACAGAAGCAGAACATGATAGAAGACTTGAAGCAGTTCTCAAAAGAGCTCGAGAATCTGGTTTGAAATTGTCGTTGGAAAAAAGTCAAATTAAAAGAAGTTGTGTAAAATATTTGGGTTATAGTTTAACAGGTAAAGGAATTTCAGTAAATGATGATAAAATTAAAGCAATTGTAGATTTCAAAGCTCCAACTAATAAACAAGAGCTACAGAGATTTTTAGGCATGATTACCTATTTAAGGAAGTTTATTGAAAATTTATCAGATAAAACAGGAATTTTGAGAAAACTCTTAAGTAAGAAAAATGAATTTATTTGGACGGCTAATGAGCAAGAAGCTTTTGAAAATTTGAAGACGTTGGTAGCTAATTCACCTATTCTGGCTTATTATAATCCAAATTTGAAATCAGTTGTTTCTGTTGATGCTAGCCAGTACCCAGATAACAATTTTTGATTTTTAAAACATTTTTCTAATCTCTACATGTAAATGACTAGATGCTTTTTAAAGGCTTTGTCTGAAAGGTTTGCAAACATTGTAAAAAGGATTATAAAAGGTTGCTAGTTGACACAATCTGAGGTACTTTGTAAGTGTTTTAGGACAAGCATACCAAAATGTAGAAATGTAAGGCTAGTTACAGGATTTCATATTGACCATTGTAACAGGAATTACAATCAAATGTAGATAATAATGCTTTTATTATAAGCATTTATAAAGAAAATGAAAAAGGTTTTGATTAATCTGTTAGTTTTAAATCTTAATTGACAGAGGTATGAGATTTTCATCAAAATAACTTGACTTAGAATTTTTCTTTTGTTTCTGTAGGAAACTAAATTTTAGCATAATATTTATATATTGAAAGAAAAAAAATGGAAAATAATGATTTTTATTTGCACACATTATATTTAAGAAGTCATATTACATTTAGCAAGTTACATATTTTAATTAATATATTGCTTTTTTCCCTTTAAAGTAATTGCTAAAATTTGAATATATTTATTTTTTATATTTTAATTAATATATTGCATTTTATCCTTTAACATATGCTACAAATATTAATTGTTGATAACATTAAAAAAAAATTAAATCTAATATACATTTTGTTAGAATGAACGGTAAGAATTATTTTACAGAAGTTTCCTAACTTTTGTTTGAATTTGACAAAACTAATTAAAATAGATAACTTTTATCTTTTTTTTGTATTTTTTACAATTAATCAGTTTTAAAATAAAGTCTAAAATAAAGCGGGGATATTTTCCTTTTACAGTGAATTCGGGCAACAAGAAAATTTGTATACTATATTTTTGCTTAAGCCCTACTATCTTGAAAATTTTAAATTTCTGAGTTGGGAATTGCTTATGTCTTGGTTTTTATGTTGTCTTTACCTTTGTGTTTTCATATTTGAAAACTGATAATGGTCAACCCAGTATCAATTATTCTTATTTATTAGTTGATTGACAAACTGAAGAAAGTTAAACATAACTGCATAATTTAATTTGATAAAGATTTATCTCCATTTAAGAACTATATAAAACCAAATTTTGGTATTTATATAATTACTGAGAAAAATAACATGCAATTTCCATTTATAATATTTTTATATCATATGCATATTACCTATTTGTTTATTTTTAATCTTTACTTTAAGCATGTTTTCATTCTACTTAACACAGAAGGACAATAATTTTTCAGAATGATTTATCTCTGAATTAAATCTATTGATGCTCCGTAATTAAAAATAAATAATAATAATCAGTTAACATTATTTAGACCTTTTTTCCTTTAAAATGTAAATCTTCATTTTAAAAATCGCTCATAATTATTAGCATGTATATTGAAACGTCAAAAATTTAAATAGTTTGACTTCATCAAAATTCATATTTTAAAATTCATGAAAATAAAATGTATTAAAGAAAGTAATAAAAATAACAATAATTTAAAATATTCTAACAACGCATGCAATAAAAATTTTATATCTTAAACGTACGTAATTGAATGATATAATTTTATGCAATATAAATGACTAAATTATAAGAAAATAAAACATATGCTTAAAAATAATTAACTTTGACTAAATTGGAGTTTAAATACAAGTACACAATCTATTATTATTATTACGCAATATTTCAAACTTTTGAAGGTAATTTTTAATCACATGAACTATAAGATGGATATTAAATTGGGGAACATCAATAGATAATGACATAAACGATAATAATATAATTTAAAATATAAACATAAACAAATAGTATGGTTAAAGAACTCGCACTAATTCGTTAAGAATAAAAAACATATTATAAATGGAAATTTCAAGAACTATAACAGAAATATGCGTATGTATGTAGTTCTTGCAATAAGATAAATCTATATCAAATTAAATCAATACAAAATAGTTTAACATACTTCGGATTGACTATGATTTTGATTGCACATGTAAATGAAAAGCCAGCCCAGCACAGGCAAAGCGATGCTACGTGACCTACTCGCACGCCAATATCACCTTCAATGGGTGAATGAATAACAATAAGCACAATTTACAGTTGCAGCTAACAAAGTGATAAAATAAGTTGCGCATGCGCGGAAAATGAAAGTGTAAAGGATGATTTTAGAAGGTAGGTTTCCTGACGGTTATTCCAAAAGCCTAATATTCAAAACATTACTGTGACCGTGATATACGCTAAAGATAATATACCTTCGCAGAAAAGTCGAAAGAAAATGAAAAGAGACCGTTTTCGGAACCTTGCTTGCTATCTGGGTATGGATTAGGAGCAGTATTACTTCAAGAAGAACATCCAATTGCCTATGCTTCATGTGCTCTGAACGATACACAGCAAAGATATAGTCAAATCGAGAAAGAATTACTAGCTGTTGTCAACGGATGTCGAAAATTCCATTACTATGTGTATGGTACTGATTTTATAGTGGAAACTGACCATAAACCTCTCCTCGGTTTACTGCAGAAACCGATTGAAAATTTGTCTCCGAGATTACAGAGAATGGTAATTGAATTATTTAAATATAGATTTAAACTTGTGCATGTCCCAGGGAAAAAGCTTTACATAGCAGATGCCCTCTCCAGAAATCCCACTACCATGAGTGTAGATACAGGTTTTTTAGAAGATGGAGCTGCTGTTGTACATACAATTCTATCGACCACTGAAGAACGTACAAAAGAAATGCAGAATGCAACGCTAGAAGATGAAGGTCTCTCGAAACTAAAGTTACTAATTCAGAATGGTTGGCCACAACAGTGTTGTCAATTGCCCGAAAATTTAAAACCCTATTGGAATATGAAAGAAGAGTTGCATTGCTATAACGACTTAATTTTTATTGGAAATAGATTAGTAGTACCTAAAACAATGCAAACTTATGTGTTATCGAAAGTGCACCAAGTACATCAAGGCATCACTGCTTGTCAAGAAAAAGCCAAAACAGCTTTATATTGGCCCAATATGATGGAAGACATCAAGAATTATGTAGAAAAGTGTCAAATTTGTCAACAGCATCAGCGTGCTAATTGTAAGCAGACTTTGATACCTTATGAAGTTCCTAGTCTACCTTGGGAAGAGGTAGGTGTAGACTTTATGTATCTTGAAGGAGATGACTTTTTACAAGTAACGGACTACCATTCCAAATTTATTGAATTGCGAAAAGTTAATGCTAAAACAGCCTCTTCTGTAATTAGTGCATTGAAGCAAATCTTTCGTACTCATGGTATCCCACGTAAAATTCATTCTGATAATGGTCCTCCATTTGATAGTCAAGCATATTTTTCATTCCTGAGGTCTTATGATATTTGCCCTATTACATCGTCACCTAAGTATCCAAGATCCAATGGGATGATTGAAAGATCTATTGGGACATTGAAAAACCTTCTCTTAAAAGTGAGAGCTTCCGGAGGAGATCCAAATCTAGCAGTTCTCGAGTATAATAACACCCCAAAATTTAAATTGCCTTCTCCAGCAGAGATGTTGATGGGAAGATCTTTGAGAACCCCCATCCCTTGTAAGGTGAAATTGTTAAGACCTAGATTTCCAATTAAGAATACTCATCATCAATTACAGGAAAATCAGAGAACACAGTCCAAGATCCTACATTGTGAAATCTTCAGAAGGATCCATTCTTCGTCGCAACAGAATTCATTTAAGACCAAGGAAATTAGCGTTTGAAGCTCCTGTAAATTCACAAGAAAATGCTGATGCAACACAAACCTGCAACCTGACTAATACAGAAACACCAAAAATCTCAAGTCCTCAACCCCATGACAGCCCATTAATCAATCCTGATTCTCCATCTGATCAAACAGTCGCTGTCAATCCCAAACCTACTTCGCCAGTACTGTCTACTCCAAATACACCAAAGGTAGAGAGACCTAAAAGAAAAATAAAACCACCCGCTCGTTTCAAAGACTATATTTAAAGTTTTTTTTTTAAGACTTTTCATTCGAACTCTACTTTGAACTCTAAATGTTTTTTTTTTATTTTCTGTTTTGAAAAGAAAGGGCATGTAATAATATGTCCTAACTATTACTTTAACTTCTACTGTAATTGTAACTGTTGTTATTCGAATGTTTTTACTTTTTAGTTTCGGAATGTAACATATAAAAGGCCTGTGTGGCAAACCCATTATGTGCTAAACTTAATATAATTAAAAGTAGTAAATATAAAATTATGTTTAGTTCTTTAGTTAAAATAGAGAACACCATACAATATGACACAATAATCGTTTAAGGATTTCGTTTCTGATGTAATAATAGATACCTAAAGTGCAGCTCCCAAAATTATTTTATTATGATTGAATCTTAACAATACAAAAAAAAAAGTAAAAATAGTGAGTTTTCTTAACAAATTTATATATTTTATTAATGTCTTTCCGTTTAGTTAATAGCAATCCAGTATAGATTTATTGTTGCACTTATTTTGTACGATAAATATCTCTGTTTTTGGTAATGAATGAGATGCTTTTTATATTAAAATACTAAATATATAGTTCGTTTAAGGATTTCGTTTCTGATGTAATCAAGCAGGGCGGTCGCTCTGCCAAGCCAAGCTTAAAAAAAAAAAAACGCCACACAAACAACGCCAAGAACTGAACTAGACCGCTACTGCTTATTTACAGGAATCAACTTCGCAATGTTAAATCGACAAAACATGCCAGATTAAAATATCAGATATATAATAAACCAAGCGTCGCCGAAATAAAAAACGAAAACTAGAAGAATCTAATGAAGAATTTCTTCAATTTAAGACCAAACTCATCTTCATAAGTGATTTATAAACAGAGATATAGATTTTTTTAAAAAACGTCGAGTTACTTAAAATGATCACTTTTTTCTTCGTCAAACTTTTTTTTTCAAACAACCTACAGACCTTAATATTCGGCAGAATAAAAAAAGGATTGCATTTTTGGACAAGTAATTACGTAATCTATGTGCTTTTATAAAATTCAGTGTAAAAAAATATTATTTTCTATCCTTAATTAGCAAAAAACTGTTAATTAACATGGCGATTAAAAAATTATGCCAAAACAGAGATAAAACCCGCCAACGACCATGTACCATCTGTATTAAAATAGCACAAATCAGTTACAGGTTATAATATAACCACATCAAATTTCATCTGCAAGTCAGCCATTTTCTTCTGAAGATATTTTTTTTTTTTAAATAAAACTTCACAATTATAAGAACACATATTTTATCAAATAATTAAATATGACTGCAAACTGTGGCAGATGATTGTTTCTAACATGAATAAGTATGAGAAATTGCCGGTTACGAATATAGATCTGGGTAGCTCAGTCGCAGAGCGTCGGCATGGTACGCATAAGGTCCCAGGTTCGAGTCCAGGCCCAGGTCAATTTTTCACTCATGTTTGTTTAGTGTATTTAATTGTCTGGTAAAATGCGTGTTCTTATAATATTGTAAAATAAAGTAATCAGACGTAGTGTTTATGCTTTAAAAATATTTTAAATATATAATTTACGTTTTTAGGAAGATTTTTAAAAATAAATTAGTTTTTGAGGGAAGATGTACCTTCTAAAATGTATACATTAAGAGTTATCGCCATTTAAAATTTCTTTCCAAACGTAAACAAAAATTTTGAAATGAATTAAATGTGATTCATTTATTTCTAAAAATAAAAAAACACGGTAAAGGACAGGCATTTCGTTCGCAGGAATACCTTTCACGTCATCTACTATATATACGAGACTAGCGAAAAAGAAAGGCTACCGCGGTGCTTTACGCGTATCTTTTTTTACAGACCGCGGGATTCACGTGAGGCTCGAATCCACCAATGCAGGTGTACGAAAAGAGCATCACATCACTCTAGCGGTCTGTAAAAAAAAGAAAAGTGGAACGCACCGCGGTAGCCTGTCTTTTTCGTTAGCCTCGCTATATATATAAAACACAAACGGAAATTTCGTTCCGTTCCTTTATAACTCGAGATCTGCTGAATGGAATTTGATGGAACTTGCACTGTTCGAGAGATAATTTTTCAGGGAAGGTTTTAGTATGTAACACAACGTTCTACGTATAATAGCTATCGAATTATGATAGAAAGTTCTGTTATTTTGGCCGAAAAGGTTACCATTGCTAATTTTTTGGCGATCATTACTGTTGCAGAAAGAAATGAAAAGGCTATACATCTCAAAAAATAAAAGAAAAACTGTTACTAGTTTTTAAAAAAAAAAAAAAAGAAAGAAAGAAAGAAAGAAGAAAAAAGAGTTTTGATGAGAGAATATTATAAAACGAAAATATTTAATTTAAACATGATTAGAAATGTTCATAATGCTTAAAACATTATTCAAGGGGCAAGATTTCTATTGAAACAAATTTGGCGATTTATCTTTTGTTTTTGGCGATTTTGATTTTACTTTTGACCCCAAACAATTTGATTTTAAGCCAAAAAGTGTCTTTTTTTGTTTCAGAAAGAATTGAAATGGCTATAATCTGGAAAAATAAAAGAAAAAACTGTTACTAATTTTATTTTTTTTTAAAAGAAAGAAAAGAAAAAAAAGAAAAACAGTTTTGATGAGAGATTTTAGGCCAAAAGGTGTTTTTTTTTTCAAGTGTACGACTGCATTTTCGCAGTATTTTTTTTTTGTTTTGGTACTTTTTGGTTAGCCGGGCGCCAGTGATATATATATATATACACACACATATATACACATATATCTACACAAATACATGTATATACATATATATATATATATATGTGTGTGTGTTCATATATCACTGGTGCCCGGCTAACCGAAAAGTACCTTTTTTTATTCAAATGCAAACTATATTAATGGCAATATACTTCTATTTACTTCTACATATATGAAATTTCGTTCCGGCTGCTTATAACTCGAGTTCTGCTGAATGCATTTTCGTAGAACTTAAACTAAGATAATTTTTAAGGGAAGGTTTTAATGTATAACATATCGTTCTACGTAGCTTAGTTATATAATTATTCTGGGAAGTTCTATAATCAGATCAATCCGATTATGAAAGATTAGCCTTTTTAAAAGATTTTGCCGAATGTATTTCGATGGAACCTATACTGTTAAATAATTTTCTAGGGAACGTTTTATTATATAACGTTGCTTAGTTCTAGAATTATAGGGGGAAATTCGAAAATCGGGTGACCATTTTTTTTATCAAATATTAGCCTTTTCAATATTTGATTCCGATTATGAAAGATCAGCCTTCTAAAAAAGATCTACTGAACGAATTTTGATGAGAATTGTATTGTTAGTTAGATGCTATTTCAGAAATGGTGTTAATGTACTATATATTGTCCTACGTTGCTTAGTCCAACAGTTATGTGTGAAGGTTATATAGTCAAGTGAACCCGATTCCGAAATATTAGCCTTTTTGATAGTTTTTACTGGGCGTATTTTTTGCGACTTGCATTGTTAAGTAGATAATTTGTAAGGATTGTTTTAGTATATTTTATATCGTTTTGTTGTTTTAGAATTATGTGGAAAAGTTCAATAATCAGATTATCAAAGATTAGCCTTTATAAAAACTTCTTCTGAATGGATTTTGTTAGTTAATTTGTTTGCATTGTTATTTCGATAATTTTTAGTGATGGTTTTAGTATATTGCATATAGTTTTATCATTGTTTAGCAAACCCTAACTGTAAATGACCAAATAAAAGAGTTTGTCCTTAACAGCTAAAATTTTGACTGCACATTAGAAAATATAATAGCGCAATCGCGTCATTTTTCAGTAATGTGGAAGGATATTCCACGTAAATATACAGATTGCTTTCAAATACAAGGTCAAATTAAACGATATATTTCGTTTGATTCAGGGTTCATTTGTAGAAGCCGACCAGCGCAGTGGGCGCAGCGGGCGTAGCTTGCTAGTTTTCCTATAAATTAATGAAATCCAGTTGTTAAATTATTTTTGTTTTAGAAGTGAAGTTTCCATTTAAATTTATTGTAACAGTACAATGTTTAATTGAATAAAATAAGGTAAATCTAAGAAATTGCTAAGAAATTCCAAACATGCACAGGGCAACGCAAAAAAAATAAAATAATAATAAACAAAAAATAAAAAATAGATAAATAAATAAATAAATAAAAATCAGCTTTCAGAAATTCTAAAAACTGTTCCGCTATTCATATTATGTATCTTCGGGGTCCATCCTCCCACTTTCAGCCCTCCCACCCGAAGGGGGCACTTTTCTAAATTTTGCCGACACCTCTCATGTGATATATCGTTGGAAAAGTCTGTGAACGCTTAATCATAATATGCGGGGGGGGGGGGTATTTTCTAAATTTTGCACATACCCCTCATGTGATACATCGTTGGAAAGGTCTGTGACCGCTTAATCCTATTATGCGTCTCCGGTGTTCATCCCCTCTTTTGCCCCCCAAGCGCGATTAACTTTCACCACCAGGGTATGCTTTCCTATATCTGTTCCTACGAGTCGTATCACGACGGGGTATGGCTCATTCGACTCGACATCAATAGAGCTTTCCGATTTTAGTTCGTTTTTTCACCACCAGGGGGCACTTTTCTATCTCTGGTTCTATGGGCTAGATCACGACGGCGTACAGTTCATTCGACTCGACATCTATAGCCTTAACGATTTCAGTGCCCGAGGTTCATACAGAACAGATTGCGCTACCTGGTGGTGGAAGATGGAACTTGAGCGTGCGCAGCACGACTGCTATACGGTGCCGAAGGCAGCGGGGACCCGTGTCGGAAGTTAGTTTGGTTAAAGGTTTATACTATTCGATGTGCAAATTAAGGGATTATCCGGTGCCGAAGACAGCGGAGAACCAGGTCGGAGGTTCGTTCGGTTCGAGGTTTATCTTATTCGAGGTTTTACAAGATTCGAGGCTCCGAACTCCGATATAAATTAGGGGTCCGCTAGCGGCCGAAGCCAGCTAGTGCTAATAATAAAAGAGCGTGATATCACGTTTGATTTCAAATGCAGCGCTGACACGCTATGTACGTATTGCATTTTTATTCATTTCATCGATAAGTCAGTGATATTTTTTAACGGGGGATAACAAGTATTATAACAAGCCACATTTAGTATGTTGTTATTAGTTTAATTAAAAAATCTACTGGTATTTCTAGTTAACCTTTTAAACAATGACTGAAAGTAAAATGTAATTTTAAATTATTTCTCATGTTTAGATTATTTAAATTATGTTTATTCTGTTTTAAAAAAAAGAAATGATATCTACAAAAACAACTTTTCAAAAGTAAAAAAAAAGCCAAGCGTAAAAAAAAAAAAAAGTTGTGGCTAAAAAATGGTGTGATATCAAATTTCCAAGCTATTATATTACTTTTTTAACTTTTTTCCATTAAATAAGTTATCATATATATAAGTCGAGTGCCTACGTATATGTTAATAGAAATCGTTTTCTCCTGTACTAAATACATCCTAACGAGTTTCTGAAAATTCAATTTTTTTCAAATTATGCATGATGGGCTTGGCGGCCATCTTTTCATATTTCTAAGCACCCAAATTTCTAAAGTAAAAGCGTAATATGTTTGCAATGTAATATGTGTATAACAATTTCGAACTTCAGATTTTAACTACGGACAGATAAATTAGATAAGACTGATATTTTGAGAAATTGATTTTTACTAGTTTGAAATTATTAATTACTGTAAAAAATAAATCATAAGATGAATCTTTAAGATAAGTCATCATTATCTTAAGACACAATTTTCAGATCATACAAATCTATAAATGAAACGCTTAAAATATTTGCTTAAATAACAATTTTGAACTTCGGATTTTAACTACGGATTTGGATGCTTAGAATTTTGTGAATAATATGCAAAGATGGCCGCCAAGCCCATCATGCATAATTTGAAAAAAATTGAATTTTCAGAAACTCGTTAGGATGTATTTAGTACAGGAGAAAACGATTTCTATTAACATATACGTAGGCACTCGACTTATATATATGATAACTTATTTAATGGAAAAAAGTTAAAAAAGTAATATAATAGCTTGGAAATTTGATATCACACCATTTTTTAGCCACAACTTTTTTTTTTTTTTACGCTTGGCTTTTTTTTTACTTTTGAAAAGTTGTTTTTGTAGATAATAGATACCTAAAGTGCAGCTCCCAAAATTATTTTATTATGATTGAATCTTAACAATACAAAAAAAAAAAAGTAAATAAAAATATTATATATTATGATTATGGATTTTTCTTTCTCATAATGAATTAAATATACTTGTTTCATTGATTTTAATTTATTATATATCCTTATTTGATAATGTGTTTTTCGGCAATTTAGAATTAAATTTCTCTTTTTCCATTTAAAATAATTATAAGTATTAAGAAAGATTTGTTTACTGTAGCCCAGCCCCCAGCCCATTGATATTTAAATTGAAAATTAGTTAAAGACAAACGTCAATCCAGTTTTGTTAATACTTGAACATTCATGTTTATTCAAGCATGTAAACAAACTTTCTCTAAATTAAATAAGCCAGTGTATTTTGTATTATCATGTTCTCTTTTAAAGGTGAAATATGTATTACTAATTTCAAAACAGTTTGACTTTTCAGAGATTTACTTGTTAACTTTGCTATACAAAAAAAAACTCTGCTGTTCTGTTGTTTAATTTTTCATTTTTTATGCATTTCACCTGCAGATGTACTATATTTGAGTTTAATCTTTTTTGTTATTCCATTCATGCTGAAACTTTTATGAAGATTTAAAACTTTGTATGAAATTTAAATCAATTGCAATCATATACAACTTTTTTAAATAGACATCTCTAAGAACTGGCACACATTATCATGTATGATTTGTTATTAATTGAGCAATGTTTTCGTGTGATATTTCAATTCGAATGGCATTTAACTTTTACTTCACCATAGTTTAATCCAGGAAACTTTGATCGGAATTAATGCTCTTTTTGTGTAAAAAATATTCTGTATTCTCTAAGTGAGGAGTAATGAATCTGAGAGTTATCCCATTGAATTTGTTATATGTACTTTATTTGGTCAACAAGAAAGCAGCAGGTTTAATATTATAAACAAGTTATTAGATTTGGATTCTTTGATTGCTCTTCAGTCTTATTATTTTCTTAATTATGAATGTAGAAAAAAGGAGAAATTTAGTTTCAAGTCTGTCGCAGTGCCTGATTTACGGCAGGGCATTCGGGGCACGGGCCCAGGGCCCCCGATTTTCAGGGGCCCCCAAATGCTACTGACGATTTTTCAATTAATGGCCAAACCATTTTTAACAGTCAAAAGCAAAATTAAAATTGAAAAAACTGTTTGTCAAAGATTGTCTATGATTTGTCAAAGTAACTTCCTTTTTTTCTTGATTGTCTTTTAACAATTTATGTGCGGGAATGTTCAGAACTCCGTTTTTGAGATCGCTATATTATTTCATTTTTATTTATTTTACCCGTAAAGCCCTCATAGTTAACATGGACAAAGCCATGTGGTTCTGCTAGTTACTTGTATAAATTTAGTTTTTTTCTTTTTTTTTCAGTTAAAGCTTGTTTTTTAAAGAAAAAGTTATTTGATATATGCTAATATATTAATTAATTATAGCTTTTACTGTGGTAAATTTATTATTAGTTGTTGCATACTTTATTATTCCAGATATATGGATTTGCATAGACAAAGGTAATCAGCACCACACAGTTTATTATAAAATTCAATTAAAATTCATAATTATCAAATAATTATTTAAAAGTATATTAATGATTATCAAATTTAATTTTTTAATTGATATTTTATAGAAATTATCAAAGTTGATAGTGGCTATCTTAATAAGTACAGCTTCGATATTATATATTTTTTAATTCAAGGCCTCTGTAAGCATTGGTTCAAGGGGGCCCCCATACGCAGCTGTGCCCAGGGCCCCCAAATTCGTAAATCGGTCCCTGAGTCTGTGTTTATCTTTTTCTTTAGGAAAATTTTAAGAATTAGATTGGAAATAAACAAACATTTATAAGGCATGTAACTTTATTCTTTCACAAATTAGCATTAAAATAACAGAAACCACTTTATGATTTAGGTTAGACCTTTTATGTGTACAATAAACTTTGTGTAATGCAAAAAGATTTTAAAGTCCCCATTTTAAATAGAGTTATACACTGTCTAAGGTAGAATATTCTCTATGATAGAAAATTTTCTCAGTCCTGGTCGATTCTGTTTTAGACGTAGTTTGCTGTATTTCATTTATAGTCTTATGTAACATTTTCTACTTCATTTTACAAATAGTTATATTTATATTGTATCAGTTATAAGATGATCGTTATATCCTGATAAATGTTATTGAGTCAGTTTAGGTTTCTACTATATTTTAATAAGGAAAACAAAATTTAGTAAATATTCTAGTGATAATTTTTTTTAAACTGATACAATGTTGCATTATGCAACTTCTGTTATTTGAAATTTTATGCTTGTGTAATGATGTCTGAGAGATAGATGGTAAAATTCATTATCTGCAAATTGACAATAGTGCTGTGAACTTACCAATGTGGAAAAACAAAACAATTAATTTTTAGATGTTTAAAGATAATTAAGTATTGTTATAATAATAGATTAGGAAACCATTTTATGATTTATCATTAATATTTAAAAGTGAATTTTTTTTGAGTGAGTCAATTTTAAATAAAAAATCTGTAAAATATAAAGGCACAGATGTCATATATGCACCACATTGGCGCAATTTTTTTCTTCCGCCAATTTGGCAAAAACTTTGTTACAAATAGCATGCAGTATTAGCACGCGATTTTTTATTTCAATATAAAAATTAAAAAACGTTATAACATTAATATACATTATAACATTAGTGTTATAAACGTTAACATACATTATAACGTTAATATTCAAAAACAAAGTTTTTGCCAAATTGCTGGGGGGAGGAGGAATCACGCTAATGTGGTGCGTATATGACGTCTGTGTCAATAAATATTGATATACATAATAAAAATAATTTATAGAATTGAAATAAAAAATAAAAGCAAATAAACAACAATTTATTTTGTTCGCCAAGTTGGCGGGAAAAAATTTGCGCCAATGTGGATGTCATATGTGGCGCATATATGACATCTGTGCCAATATAAATATATATTTTATTACATTTTTAACTTAATGAACAATATTTTGGAAAAGTCCACAAATTATCATTATCTATACTTCATATTGTGTATATTATTAAACTGAAAATTTTATAAAATATTTCTAGCCTAATTTTTACTTCAACCAAACTTTTAAAATCTGAAATCTTCTCTCTTTTTAGAGCCAATTTTGTTGTTGTATCCTGGACAACTGTAGATATCAATGTGAAGGAACTGGGTTCACCCACATGTGAAACTTTTATTTCACGAGATACCACATGGCTTAATTGCCACGAGATTGGCATTTTTCTTTTATCTACTGACCTCCAAGTGAGAGGACTCTTCACACCGCTACTTTTTTGTGCAAGTCTGTAGCACTGACCTGGCATTCCCAAGAGCCATCCTCGGAAGAATTGACCACATCTGATGCTACCTAGCTGCCATTTTCTGGTGAAAACTACTGCTGCATTGTGGCATAGTTGAATAAATATTGCTTGGTGTATATTGATGCATAATTTGAACTGTATACACCAGCAATGCTTTTTCGACTGTAAAATGGGAAAAGCTGTGTTCACCAGCAACTGATCTAGCGGGGAGAAAGCTTTACCAAAAGTAAGCGTTTATTGTTATTGTAATAATTTATTCCATTTTTATTAATATTGCGTAAGATGTTTATGATACTTAATAAAAAAGGTTGTATTAAAATTTGCGACATAACTCATGGGGCTTCACCAATAAAGATTTCAAAGAGTTCAGACAAAAAGAACTTTTTATTTTAAAACTATGAAACGACCCTATGTAAACAAGAAAATAAGTGCATCACTAAATAAATATTAATATTTTTTCACCATTTTTTTCATTTTAAAATATAATTTCAGACAAAATTTTAAAGAGAGCTTGGATACAGTTATATTTATAACCGATTGAAATGTCAGAAAGTTTTGAAAATGAAAACTATTTTGTTATTGCTATGTTAAAGGAGCCAACATGAAAACATACAAACAAAAAAAAATATATATATAAGAAAACATTTCTTTTACAACTAGATAACAATATTTTTTCTCGAAATTTTTACACAGGTTGTAAAACCGTTTATTTATCACCAATAAAGATTTCAAAGAGTTCGGACAAAAATAACTTTTTATTTTTAAAATATGAAACGACCCTACGTAAACAAGAAAATGAGCACTTTTATCACTAAATATCAATATTTTTCATTTTAAAATATGTCATACAAAATCTGGTTAAAGATATAAAATAATAAAAACTTGATGTTTCTTTTTAAATTTATTATCATGGGGCCGGGCAACGTCAGCCGGGGGTCAACTAGTATTAATATTTAAAATATATATTGATATAGCCCATTTATCACACAAATCTAAAAAAATTAATCAATTTAAGCTTGAAATTAATGCTTTTGTCTGCAAAAAAAAGAGGGAAAATTTTCCTGCTAAGAAAAATTGAAAAGTCGTCAAATTTTGGCAATATGCATTTTCTGGTAAATTCTAGCAACCTTTTCCCTTTTGCTGGTGGTTCTGATAGAGAAGAGATATTTTTCGTCGAACATGAATAAAACAAAAGTTGTACGGTGATGTCATCTCTTAAGTGACCTTAGAGGGTCATTCAAGTATACCCGTAAGCATATTTTTAGTAATTTTATACCCCGTCCTTCCCTTATAAGAAAAAATAAGCAAATAGTAACCCTCCCCCCCCATTTTTTTTTTTTTTTTGCTTATGTATGATTTTGACATTTTGTACGTCAACACTGTTTGTCAGGAAAAAACAGTTACAATCAATTTACACTATTAATCTTACAAATTTATATAAATAGGCATAGGGGAGACCGGTACACACTGGACCTATGGACACAGTGGACCACCCTCTAATATTTTATTTAATTTTTTTTTAAGCTTCTCTTCTATCCTAATAGACAACAGCACTGCAATGATTATTTATAGCCTTCAGAAAATATGTTTAGCTCAGATTAAACTATTTTATCCTGCTTTGTTGTTTTGAGCTTCTAAAAGTAAAATTTTTCATCATCATATTTTTATTTTTTTAGTAATTAAAGGTTGTAGATAAATAAAATAAAACAGCTTTTTTGCAAAGCTAAGATATTTGTTTTTATTTTACTTTAAAGTTAATATGTTTAAAAGAAAGCTATAAACAATAATAATATGATTATTTGAACTTCAACATGGGGTACAGTGGACCACCCACTCCTGGGGCACAGTGGTCCACAATCCACTCTGCTCCCAATGCCTGATTTACGGCAGGGCATTTGGGGGCACGGGCCCAGGGCCCCTGAAAATCAGGGGCCCCCAAATGCTACTAAAGATTTTTCAATTATTGGCCTAGACTGTTTTAACTGTCAAAAAACAAATTAAAATGGAAAAATCTTGTTTGTCAGAGATTGTCTATGATATGTCAAAGTAACTTCATTTTTTACTGATTGTCTTTTAACAATTTATGTGCAGTAATGTACAGAACTCCATTTTTGGGATCGCCATATTATTTCATTTTAATTTATTTTACATGTAAGGCCCTCATGATTAACATGGAAAAAGCCGTGTGGTTCTGCTAGTTACTTGTGTAAATTTAGTTTTCTTTTTCTTTTTTTCATACAAAGCTTGTATTTGAAAGAAAAAAGTTGTTTGATTAATAGGATATGCTAATATTTTAAATAATTATAGCTTGGTACTGCTGTAAATTTATTATTAGTTGTTGCATACTTTATCATTCCAGATACATGGACTTGCATAGAGAAAGGTAATCAGCACCACACAGTTTATCATAAAAATCAATTAAAAATTCATAATTATCAAATAATTATTTAAAAGTAAATGAATGATTATCAAATTTAATTTTTTTAAAGAAAGAAATTATCAAAGTCAATACTGGTTATCTTAATAAGTACTGCTTTCGATATTATATTTTTTTATTCAAAGAATCTGTGCGAGAGGGGCCCCTCATACGCATCTGTGCCCAGGGCCCCAAAATTTCTAAATCGGTCCCTGTCTGCTCCTGTAATGCAGAATGTTCAAAATATTTAATAATTGCTTATTTTCTATAAAGAACGATTGTTTTAAAGTAGATTTAACTGTAAAATAAACAAATAAAAATAACAATTTATTTAACATAGTAAGAATTATTTTGTTTTGTATTTACTGCCTTTGATAATGTATAACTGTAGTCTAATTGTTGATGATTCTATTCAAGTAAGATTCATGAGACGCAAATTGAATGGAAATCAGTTTATTTCTCCCGAAACTGTAGATGAATCTGCTGTTGATGTCAATGATTTCATAATGTTGCTCTCACACCCAAAATTATTTTTTGAAAATCCCAGGCTCAATCTTACTCATAAGTACTTTGGAATTTCATTTGCAAATTTTAATGTGCGCTGACTTTTTTGTACTTAAGTAATAACTTCAGCTAAATTGCAATTGTTCCTGTATTAATCTGTTATTATTTTCAAAATATAATTAATTTTTTTGTTTTTGTTTCAAAATTTATATTACTATTGTTATGAATTTTGTATATATCTGTAAATATTCCATTTGTTTAAATTTATTTTATTTTATTATTGTGAAATTTGCAGTATTATTAATGTATTTCCTATTGAGCATCATGTAACTCAATGCTAAAGGCCTCAGATGGTTTGCAAGGAAAACAACCTTACACCCTCATCTTTATAATGGAAGTCTATGGTAAAATCGCCAAGGAATGGGTTTATCGCCAAGTTGGCGATGGTTTTGGCGACTTATTTTTGTCGCCAAATTTGGCGATATATTGCCAAATGTCGCCAAGTTGGCGACGGATTTGGCGACTTTTTGTGCAACCACCCCCCCTTATACCTGTACATTGGGATCCTTTCTCGCTTTGGTTCTCTATCGAAAGTTAAAGCACTTTCTGGTAATTTCTAGCATCTGAAAGCTCTGGAATAATCTGGAAAGATCTCTGAAGCCTATATAAGGGACCTCCACCAGTCCAGTTAGTTAGTTGTCTGTCAACTGCGATTGAATTCATACGAGAGGCTTTGCATTGAGAACTGTGTTTCTCGGATCGATTTTGTCGTTGATACGTCGTTGTTTCTGTGTGAAATTTTGCTTAGCTTTTATTGGATTTGAAGATTACTGAATATCTTGTAATTTTCAGAAGATATTTGTGATCGTATTGCACTGTTTATAGTGAATAAAGCCTTTTTATTGTTCTTATATATTGGCATCAGTCCTTTCGAACCCCGAGCTCACAACACTATGTTATTTTGCGGGTGAAGGTGCAACAAAAAAGAATAAGATTAATGAAAAATAGATTTATATCGTATTTTAGATAATACCTAATAGTGGTCCACTGTACTCCGGTGGGTGGACCAGTGTACCCCGCTTCCGGGGTACACTGGTCCACTTTACAAGTGCAAAAATTTTTTTTTTTGAAAAATGTATTGAAAACTATGTTGTGAGAAAATTATGATGGATGTAAGAAGGTTTAAGGAATATTCAAAAATATTTTCATACATATCGGTCAGTCTGTTAAAGAGAAAAAAAATGTTAACTGAAAAAGTGGTCCACTGTGTACCGGTCTCCCCTAGCACATTTTGCGCAAAGTTTGATACCATCACAGTGTGGTATCAAAAGAATGCAAAATGGTTTTAATATATTGTTGTTTATTGCATTGAACAATAAAACTTAACAATGGGCCCTAACTTAATTAGTCATCATAACTAAAATTTTTAACAGGAATCATAGAAATGTTATGTGTTTGAAGTTCCGAGCGGACTACAGAATACTCATTTCCCATCATGTATTTTTTCTTGTTGTTGCTGCGTTGTCTAATGCATTCATAAGAATTGTCATAATCCCCCCCTCCCCTCTTCGCCCTGTCAGCAAAAATAATCAAACCCTGAACTCCTCCTTACTGCTTACATAATACTTTAATGGCCCCTTAGTGTTATTTTTAATTTTAAGAATTGTACACTTGAGCAGTCAAAGATGCTTGTTTATAATTTTAAATCCTCAGATTATTTTGCTTTGATGGATTTGAATTGGAGCAGGTGTTCAATATTATTGAAATATTTATTTTACATTAATTTTATAAGTGAATACTGGATATCTAGCAATCAGTGCTTAATTTATGATGGAGCTCAGCTCTGATACTTCTTTGTTTTCAGTGAATACTTAAATATAGCCAGAGCTTATAAATATTGTACACCACAACTTACCAGGACATTCGTGAATGTTTTATATTGTTGGTTGATAAAAAAATGTTAGCGAGTAAGATTTTCTGAAATTTTTTTTATAAATGTTTTTGCTATTTGTTCATTTATTAGATTTTACTGTATATATATAATGCATAGCTGCCAACTAATCCTTATCTGTGTTGCTACTAAATCCGGATAGTAATATTAACATTATTTAATTGCAAAATTCTGCAATTAAACCAAGTCAAGATTAGGGGAAGACTTCTGTTCGGAAGTACTGGTAACAAAAAAGTGGAATAGTTGACAGCTATTTATAGACTGAATTTTCTGTAAACCTCAAGCCGAGGACACTAATGTAAAAACATTTGCCTTTTACTTCCGGTAAGTTAACCCTTACTTTTGGCACCTTTGCTTGGCGAAGTTTGTTTGTTTACAAATTTGATGCTGTCAAATGTATGAAATACACGCACTTAAAATTCAAGGTTTTGCGAAAAATAAAGTATTTATTTATTTAACTTATTTCTTATTTTATATTCTGACTACATTTTAACAATACAACAACCATAGTTGTATGGAAAAAAAAAATTATATATTTTAGATACATATATGTAAAGATGCATTCAAAAACTTGTAACATTATTTAGTGCGATACACAGTAAATATTTACTATTCTCAAATTATGTTTATGATTATTTATTACTATCATTCAAAAATATAAAAAAGGATTTTATTTATTTATTATTGAAATCAAATACTAAAATATTTTAAAACCTTTGTTAATAAGAAAACAAAATACTTCTTTATGTTTATTCTGTGAATAAATTTGCAGCAATTTATTTGCAGGCAAAATCTGCACTCTATTTTTTGTGACGCTATTTAAAGTACAAATTAGTAATAGTATTAGGTTCTATTGTTTGTTATTTAGAGTGAAAAAACTATAAGACTAAGTGATTGATTGAAGCATATTTGGTGTAATATCCCTAATTCTTGAAATTTTAATGTTTACGCTATTGTTGTTGGTAATAGAACGTTGGAATAGTTTCATGTACATGAATGATTTTTTTTTCATTAGTCTAAATTATTTTTTATTGTGACAATATTGAAAATAAAATATTCATTCACAACCTCATATTATTTGTAATTGAAATCTTCAACAGTTATTTTGATTATTAATTTAAAATTTCCAACTGTACTTTATTTTTAAATTTTACAATTAAACAGTTTAAGATATTTTGAACGATGAGGAGAAAAAGTTTAATGAGAATAGTTAAGCTTAATATAATATAAATGCAAGTTTAACAGTTTCAGTTTATTAACATTGTTATTTTTAATAATAATCTTTTTAAGCTTATTAAGTTTAGTAAAGATAATTAATTTAAAAAATCTGATGTAACTTTCAAGTGAAAAATCTAAACGAAAGAAATAATATGTTATAAATAAAACAATACAAATAAATGACATATTAAGTTTACATTTAGGAACAAATTAAATATTGTTTACTCTTCTGTATAACTTTTAGTATTGATTTTTAAACAATTTAGATTAATCAAATACTAAGAGAAGCCTTTGTTATTATTTTTTTTATTGGGACATACATTTGACTTGTGTTATTGATACAAATATCCGCCCTTTCATTATTAATCATAATTACAAAATAAACAAAAACATATCGCCAATGTAGCACTTTCACGATCGCTAGAAAAGAGCAATAAACCACCATTTATGGCATCCATGCTACCGAAAATGACTAAATTATGCATTTATTTAAGCAATATTGCATAAAAATTCATATACCTGCCCTATTTTTTCAAATTTTAAAGTATTTATGTATATACATTTTTAAAAATAATGATGTAAAACTATTTAAATTTAACGAACTATCACAAAAAAAAAAAATCAGAATCTTTGCCAAATGCAATGCTGGCTTTATGTCAGTCTAGCACATGAGATTAATCGCTAAATATTGTTGTTATTACCATTATTAGTATTCTATTAATTTCTTTTGAAATATAGACTTATCATTCATTTTATTTAAAACTAGCAAGCTACGATGGTTAATTTCTCTTAACGAACTTTTAATCAAACAAAATATTGACATTTCATAATTCACTCTTATATTTTAACAGAATAATAAGGCTACTATAATTTGTGACTCGTGCCAATATACACGTCAGGACACGTCGCCCTTATCATTATCATTATATGCATGAAGGTTTCGCTATGGTACTCCATTGTGGAATTTGGTAATTTTTAAAATTCAATATTTGAAAAATGGCATAATCATTAGATTTGAAATTTATATCAAGAAAAATACAATTTTTTACCTTTCAAACGCAGTTTGTCTAACAATTTTCTGATAAATACTTTTCGAGCTATTATTTTTTCAGCAACTTCAAAGGTTTCATTTTCCGAGATTAATCTGTGGCAACAATTAGCAAAAAACCCAGTCGTCAACATCGCATAGCTTTTTATTAAAGAGGCTGTTGGAGCAGGGATTGTCACCATCACTTTTGAAATCGGTTCTGTAGTTCCAGAGATTCCATAAAAATTGTAATTTAGAATGATTTTAGAACGCTTTTCACACATATCATCCTTTTAAATTTAATTTTTTTTTTTTAATTCTTAGAGAGCATTTACATCTTATAAGTAACTACAATGCCGAATTTCAAATTTCTAGCTCCTTCAGTATAAAAAAGACGCAATTTTCGCAAATTTTTTGCTCCTGCACCCCATTGGGGTTAGTAGCACCGACATAAAATATAGCCTATGTTGGAGTAGGGATTGTCACCATCAATTTGCCACCATTACTTTTGAAATCGGTTCTGTAGTTCCAGAGATTCCATAGAAATTGTATTTTAAAATGTTTTTAGAACGCTTTTCGCTTATTTCACCCTTTTAAATTTCGATTTTTTTAAAATTTGTTCCTAGAGAGCATTTACATCTTATAAGTAACTACAATGCCAAATTTCAAATTTCTAGATCCTTCGGTATACAAAAAAATCGCAATTTTAGAACATTTATCGCTCCTGCACCACCCCTGGGGTTAGTGGCACCGACAAAAAATATAGCCTACGTTGGAGCAGGGGTTGTCACCATCAATTTGCCTCCATCACTTTTGAAATTGGTTCGGTAGTTCTAGGGATTCCATAGAAATTGTAATTTAGAATGTTTTTAGAACGCTTTTCGCTTTTTTCCCCCTTTTAAATTTTGAATTTTTTTTAAATTTGTTTTTAGAGAGCATTTACATCTTATAAGTAGCTACAATGCCAAATTTCAAATTTCTAGCTCCTTCGGTATGCAAAAAATCGCAATTTTAGAATGTTTTTCGCTTTTGCATCCCCCTGGGGTTAGTGGCACCGACATAAAATATAGCCTATGTTGGAGCGGTTCGGTAGTTCCAGAGATTACCCCCTACAAACAAACAAACAAACAATCTTTACTCCTTTATAATATTAGTATAGATATGAATTTTTCATTTAAAATACACATATCACATATATTTAAAGTACATGCCTTTCACTCATTTATTTAAAAGAAAAATAATAATAAATGAAATAACACAAAAAACCAAAATATTTTATTTCAACATCAAGCCATTGTTTCTTATCTAAGCAAGTGAAAAATAAATGGTGCTATAGCTGGAGGGGAAAAAAAGATATTGGCAAGATAATATAATATTGGCCCAGCTAACATAAAAGTACCTTTTTTTTTGTGATCTATTTGCAAAATCAGTGATTGCTTCTGACAAAAGTTGGAACCACTTCACAAAATTATTCTTAATAAAAGAAGCACCTTCACAAAATTATTTTTTTATAAAAATGAACACTTTACATTAAAAAAAGAAAAAAAAAATGTTGGGATTTAAAATGTGTAATTTGCAAACAAAATAAGCTCGCCAAAAAGGTAAACTTAACACACACACACACACACACACACACACATATATATATATATATATATATATCATAGTTTGAATTTAAGAGTAACTGGATTTGACTGTTTGTTACATCATTTTATTTTTCTCAAAACATAATTAAAAAAAAAAAAAAACCCATGAGAGAGATGGAAAAAAAAAAAAATCTGCATCAAACTTTGATGTGAAATCTTTGATGTACAGTAAAATTTACAATTTTAAATACATTTAATTTGCATTTTACTGTGAAGACTTTTTTTTTTTTTTTTTTTTTTTTTTTTTTTGTGGGGAGGGGTTGGGGGTGTCACAAAAAGTAGATGTAACTACATTCTATAGGCTGGGATTGCGGTGCCTCGCTTAAGATCAACTTAGAGACTTACGATATAAACAAAACGTAAACGGCATTACAGTGCCTCGCGATCTTACGACAGCTTCGAAGCAGCCGTAAGTTAAGACGCAAGTGGATGCGCGCGCAACCGAAACAAATGTAACTGCGGCCTCTGATTGGCTGGCTGCAGGAGGACTTACACCGAAGCACGAGGACTTACGCTGAGGCACCGTAATACGAAGTTACGACTGATCGCAGGAACGCCTATCCTACGATCGAGCGTAAGATACGGTAGAGCGAGGCACCGTAATCCCAGCCATAATTCTATATTGTAGTGATTATATGATAAAACAAGCTGCCAGTGTGATCAACTGATACATGCTATTAGCATGTACCTTGGAGAAGCCTCATGTATAATGACAATCCTGAAAGGGCCCTAGGAGTGAATGAAAGGGTTTCACTCATCACTGTTTCTTAGAAGGGAAAAAATAGTTCTGTGTTTTTAAATAAATGATAAGTATTACTATTTGTTTCAAAAGTATAACTGCACTGGCACAAAAATGATATACGCTTGTACAAATAAAATGTATATAGCACTGAAGTAAATATCAAAAACATATTTAGACTTTTAATTTAACTTGTGAAAAGCAGAAATATAATGTTAGATATACAAGTCATATGCAATAAAAATTACTCTCAGATAAAATGAGCTTTCACTGTATTCTGAGTGACTTCGAAATCTTATGATTTACGATCGTCATTATTAAAAAAAATATAATGTTTTATTTTTTGAAACCACAAAAAAATAGTTATCATTGATTTATTAACGGAAGATTAATATTTTTGTGTGGCATTATTTAAGACCCTCTAATAGCGAAAACTAGCCAAAACTTTCGATTATTTCCACGCAAAACATTTGTTAATAACAAGACAAGGACAACAAATAATTATTTATTTATGTTTATAATCATTCACAGCTGATATGCTGATATCGATTCGTAAATATGACGCTTGCGCAGTAAAACCTTGTCTATGATTGGTTAGCGCTAGTGCTTCCTTATAACCAGTGAAAACGCTCTTAGGTTAAGGTCTTGGGTCGCTGGGTTTTTTAGGTAGTTGGGTCGACCAGTGAAAACGCAGCTAAACAGTTACAGGGAAACTAAGATGTGGCCATCTCTTGGGGCGGGGGTTACTAGAGAATGAAAAGCCCCATTTGAATATCCTCCAGATATCTGAAGTGAGTGGCGGCGATAATGGACTGTATGTGATAGGACTCAATAACGAAATTCAGTGCCGTATGGTTGTAGACAGAGGGGCCATTATGACAATAAAAAGAGAAGTCTTGGCTCGGAAATTAAAGTGCAAACTCATTTAGACGCCACCCTGCGTTACCCTGCAAACTGTGACGAGCAACAAGATAGGCATACATGGAAAGGTCAATTTAACCATCAACTTTGGAGGGTCCAAATATTACCATACAGCATGTGGCAGACATAACAGATCCTTATGCATAGTCGGACTAGATTTTCTGAAGAAGTTTGACTTCAAACTATACTTAAAAAATAATAAATGCTCTCAAAATTTGAAGAAATAAACCTTTTTGGATTAAATAGTGAAATTGAATGCAAATAAGCAGTAATAGCCAAAGTGGACATTAATCTAGCTCCAAGAACAGAATCTTTAGTTCATGTTGTAATTAATAATGAAACTAACTAACGATTTGGCCTTATAGACTATCCTGAAGACAATAGTGCACAAACAAGATTACTGGTGGCTTCTTCTGTAGTGGACCTCTCGAAAAAGACCATCCCAGTCAGAATTGCTAACATCAGTAGTAAAACGAGGACTATCAAGAAAGGAAAGGTGATAGCGACGCGATTGCAAGTTTTATTCGAAAGTTCGTATTTGTAGCTTTCTGTATTTCTTGCACAAGCACACTTCATCAGAATTTTGAAAGGACGTTCTAATAACAGCAAATTCTTTAGTTGTGGATTTTTCGTCAACTGTAAAATTATAATTTAAACTCTCTAATAACGATACTGTGAACTCAGCTATTACGAAAAAATAAAGCTAACGGATTCTAGCAAAAATCACAATCTCAATCACCACCATGCGGTAAGCACGTGTAGTCTGTAGTCGTCCAGATGCTGCTGCTGATCTGAAAATCTTGTGTAACCCTACGCCATGCCCTACGCGCAGGACTCTCGCCAAGGTTTTTCACCAAACTTTTTCGCCAAGGTGCTGAATCGAACACAATTTCCAAAATCGCGATAGCGACATGTGCTCCTGTGACGTGCATAACTCAAAATTTCAATCGCTCTCAGGAATCTTCAGGTAATCTAGTGAAGGACCTGTTGCAAAACACCGACTTAGACGCAAACCAGAGGGATACTGCAGAAAGTTTAGCTAGGGAATTCCAAAGTTTATTTTCCCGAACATCTGAAGACTTTAGACGGACTAAAACGGCACAACACCGAATTGATACGGGAGATCCCCCTCCTATTAAGCATCATTCAAGACGACTACCTTTTACCAAGCAAGAGGAGGTGCAGAAGCTAATTAAGGATATGGAAGAGAGTGACGTCATCGAATCATCAACAAGTCCATGGGCCTCTCCCATTATGTTATTAAGAAAGAAGGACGGTTCTACCGCGACCTACGTTATACACAGCCGGTGCATGACGTTTAAAACGTCACATGGAGTGGATCATTTTTACACGGTGATTGGAGTAAAGCGGCGCGCCCACCGACTTGCGCCAATCGCCTTGTAAAAATGATCCACTCCATGTAACGTTTTAAACGTCATGCACCGGCCGTATATAACGTAGGTCGCGGTTCTGCAAGGTTTTTTGTAGACTACCGCCAACTGAATGACTTTACGAAGAAAGATAATTACTCTCTACCTAGGATTGACGGCACACTCGACGGCAAGACTTTGTTCTCGACTTTGGACCATGGCAAGTGGATATCCATCCCGAAGACTGTGAGAAGGCTGTCTTCACCACAGAACAAGGACTGTGGCAATTCAAGGTTATGCCCTTTAGCCTGTGTAATGCACCTGCAACTTTTAAACGTCTTATGGAAACAATTCTCCGGGGACTGTCATATGAGGCCTGCCTTGTTTATTTAGATGATATCATAATCATAGGGTGTTCTTTTGATGAACATCTTAACATCCTCAGACGGTTGCTTCAAAAATTAAAGAAAGCTAACCGGAAGTTAAGCCCCTCAAAGTGCATTTTGTTCCATAGTGAAATCACCTACCTTGGACCGAGGTTAACGAAAAAGACAGGCTGCCGCGGTGCATTCCACCTATCTTTTTTTACAGACCGCTAGCCCAGATAACAATTTTTGATTTTTAAAACATTTTTATAACCCCAACATGTAAATGACTAGATGCTTTTTAAAGGCTTTGTCTGAAAGGTTTGCCAACATTTTAAAAAGCATTATAAAAGGTTGCTAGTTGACACAATCTGAGGTACTTTGTAAGTGTTTTAGGACAAGCATACCAAAATGTAGAAACGTAAGGCTAGTTACAGGATTTCATATTAAACATTGTAACAAGAATTACAATCAAAGGCAGATAATAATGCTTTTATTATAAGCATCTATAAAAGAAATTAAAAATGTTTTGATAACCTGTTAGTTTTAAATCTTAATTGCATTAGATTTTCATCAAAATTATCTGACTTAGAAATTTTCTTTGTTTCTGTGGGACACTAAATTTTAGCTTAATTTCTATATACTGAAGAAAAAAAATGGAAAATAGGAATTTTTATTAGCTGATATTATATTTAAGAACTCATAGTAAGTTATATATTTTAATTAATATATTTCTTTTTTCCTTTGCTAAAATTCCTTTCCTATGTAATTGCTAAAATTTGAATATATTTGATTTTTTATATTTTAATTAATGTATTGCTTCTAAAAAAATATTAATTGTTGATTACATTAATTTTTTAAAAATCTAATATGCATTTTGTTAGAATGAACTATAAGAATTAATTTACAGAAGTTTTCTAATTTTTGTTTGAATTTGACAGAACTAATTAAAATAGATAATATTTTTTTATCTTCTACCATTCAGTTTTAAAAATAAAGTCTAAATTATACCGGAGATAATATTTTCCTTTTAAAGTGAATTCGGTCAACAAAAAAATTTGTATATTATATTTTTTCTTAAGCCCTACTACATTATCCTGAAAGTTTCACAATAGTTTAAATTTCTGAGTTGGGAATTGTTTATGTCTTGGTTTTTATGTTGCCTTTACTTTTGTGTTTTTATATTTAGAACGTGATAATGGTTACCCACTATCAATTACTCTTATTTATTAGTTGATTGGCAAACTAAAGTAAGTTAAACATTACTGCATAATTTAATTTCATAAAGATTTAAGAACTATATAAAACCAAATTTTGGTGTTTAAATAATTACTAGAAAAAAAATGCAATTTCCATATATAATATTTTTATATCATAAGCATATTACCTATTTGTTTATTTTTAGTCTACTTTAAGCATGTTTTCATTCTACTTAATACAGAAGAACAATAATTTTTCAGAATGATTTATCTCTGAATTAAATCTATTGATCTCCGTAATTAAAAATAAATAATAATAATCGGTTAACATTATTTAGACTTTTTTTATTTTCCCTTTTTTCTTTAAAATATAAACCTTCATTTTTAAAATCTTTCATAACTATTATTATGTACATTGAAATGTCAAAAATTTAAATAGTTTGATTTCATTAAAACTCATTTTTTTAACTTCATGAAAATAAAATGTATTAAACAAAGTAATAAAATAACAATACTTTAAAACATTGTAGCGACGCATACAATAAAATTTTATATCTTAAACGTACATAATATAAAAGCAATTGTCATTGAATGATATTTTTAAATGAAATTTTATACAACATAAATTACTAAAATATAAGAAAATAAAACGTATGCGCAAAAATAATTAACTTTGACTAAATTACAGTTTAAATACTAGTACAAAATCTATTATTATTATTATTACGCAATATTTCAAACTTTTGACGGTAATTTTTAAGCACATGAACTATAAGATGAATATTTTAAAATTGGGGAGCATCAATAGATAATAACATAAACGATAATAATATATTTTAAAAGATAAACATAAACAAAATGCTATTTTCTATTGTATTTTGTAATGAAAATATGTGTAAAGAACTCGCATTAATTCGTTAAAAATAAAAACATATTATAAATGGAAATTTCAAGAACTACAACAGAAATATGCATGTGTATATAGTTCTTACAACGAGGTAAATCTTTATGAAATGAAATTAATACAAAATAGTTTAAAATACCTTAGATGGAGCATGATTGCAAATGCAAAGCCGGCACTTTCAGACCGGTGCTACGACGTGACCTGCTCGCACATCATATCACCTTCAATGAGTCAAGAAACGCAAGCACAAGGACAATTTGCAGCGCGAAATAAGTTGCGCATGCGCGGAAAATGAATGTGCAAAGGATGATTTTATACCGTAGGTTTTCTGACGGTTATTCCAAAAATCTAATATTGAAAATATTACTGTGACCGTGGTATACGGTAAAGATAATATACCTTTGCAGAAAAATCGAAAGAAAAGGAAAAAAGACCGTTTTCGGAACCTTGCTTGCTATCTGGGAGAGTGACGTGTTATTCTTTTCGTACACCTGCATTGGTGGATTCGAGCATCACGTGACTCCCACGGTCTGTAAAAAAAGATACGCGTAAAGCACCGCGGTAGCCTTTCTTTTTCGTTAGCCTCGCCTTGGACACATTATTTCGGCCGAAGGAGTTCGGATTGATCCAGAGAATATCGACCGTGAAAAATTGGAATCGTCCGGCAGATGTTCACCAGCTTCGGAGTTTTTTGGGATTATACACCTATTACAGAAAATTCGTCAAATGTTTTTCGACGATCGCAAGGCCACTCCAAAAATTAACTGCGGCCAAGCAGCTTAAAGAGGCATTAACAACTGCTACAATTCTGAAATATCTTCAAATAGATAAACAGTTTGTACTTGATACGGATGCAAGTAACGAAAGCATTGGTTCTGTGCTGTCCCAGGAAATCGACGGTGAAGAGCGTGTCATCGCCTATTTCAGTAAGTGTTTATCCAAGGCAGAGCGAAACTACTGCGTAACAAAAAATTAGCTTCTTGCTGTAGTGAAGGCCGTAGAACATTTCCATCATTATCTTTATGGCCGAAAGTTCCAGATCCGGACATATTATACTTCTCTGAGTTGGCTATTGAATTTTAAGATCCCTGAAGGCCAGATAGCCAGGTGGATACAAAGGCTCCAAGAGTACGACATGGAGATACGCCGCCAAAAAGGGTCAACGCATGGAAATGCAGATGCTCTCTCTAGAAGACCCTGCTCAGGTAATTGTAGATACTGCACTCTCGTTGAGAAGAACTTTAATGACATAGATCCAGTAATGAGACAAGTTACAGCTATGTCAACATCATCACAAGACCCGTGGAGTGACGAGAGCATCCGGAAGGATCAACTTGATGACCCTGAAATCAAGCCCATCATCGAGCTGAAGGAGTTGTCCAACAGAAAGCCCAGATGGAAAGACATGGCCCATTTCCACCCTGCGACTACACGTTATTGGGCTCTCTGGTATTCCCTTTACGTGAGGAACGGTATCTTGTACCGGAAATGAGAGTCTGATGATGAAGAGACGTCTAGGTGGCAACTATTACTCCCTAAGTAAAGAATTTCAATGGTCCTTCAAAAACTCCATGGTAGTCCCACAGGAGGTTATTTTGGTGTCATGAAGACCCTGCAAAAGGTTCGAAAGCACTTTTACTGGAATAATGTTCGTAGTGATGTAGAGAAGTGGTGTGGAACTTGTGACACCTGTGTAACACGTAAAGGTCCAAGGAGGCGCACCCGAGGACGATTGCAGCATTATAATGTAGTGGCGCCTTTCGAACGAATTGCTCTGGACATCCTGGGTCCTTTCCCCAGAACATTTGATGGCAACAAATACATCCTCGTTGTCATGGACTACTTCACCAAGTGACCTGAGCGCGACCTACGTTATACACGGACGGTGCATGACGTTTAAAACGTCACATGGAGTGGATCATTTTGACAAGGCGATTGGCACAAGTCGGTGGGCGCGCCGCTTTCCACCAATCACCGTGTAAAAATGATCCACTCCATGTGACGTTTTAAACGTCATGCACCGGTCGTGTATAACGTAGGTTCGAGGCTAACGAAAAAGACAGGCTACCGCGGTGCTTTACGCGTATCTTTTTTTACAGACCGCGGGAGTCACGTGATGCTCGAATGCACCAATGCAGGTGTAAGAAAAGAGCATCACGTCACTCTAGCGGTCTGTAAAAAAAGATAAGTGGAATGCACCGCGGTAGCCTGTCTTTTTCGTTAGCCTCGCGTAGGTTGCGGTCTGAGCCTGAAGCCTACGTTATACTACAGCGGCTAGAATACATAGTGTGGAAACCGGCAAATGGTGTAATGCTTTAAAAAGTGCTAAAAAGTTGTAGCCTATAAATGTGCAACGGTGCTCCTACGAAGCGTACGATAATGTTGCAACCAGAGAAAAAAAAATGCGTATCACGTTTTTTAGCCATGCTTTCATAATTTAAAAAAAAAATTATAAAAATCACTAAGTCAGAGGAGAAAATGATATAATTTAAGTATTTAAAATACTTACCACCAGCCGAAACATTCTAGTACAATGTCAAGAGCTAGCAGATGGCGTTGCGAACCCTTCCTAATATTTTCAGCAACGTTGTACATTTATTGGATACAATTTTTTAGTACTATTTTGTAGCCGGTTTCCACACTATGTATTCTAGGCGCTGTAGTTATACCTAATCAGGAGGCATTAACTGTAGCAGAGGTACTGCTTCAACACTGGGTTTCCAGATACGGAGTTCCTCTTCAAATTCACTTCGATAAAGGAAGGAACTTAGACTCTGCTGTGTTTAAAGAAATGTGTGGACTACTCAGCATGGACAAAACTCGTACTACACCTCTACATCCTCAGTCGGACGGCATGGTAGAGAGTTTCAATCGTACCATCCTGAATAGCCCCTCTCTCTCTTGGTGTCTAGAGATCAACAGGACTGGGACAGGAAGGTGCCTCTTTCCTGCTTGCCTACAAGAATGCTGTTCATGAGACCATCCGCTATAAGGAAAGGACATGTTTACAAACAAACACTCACGTCAATCAATTTCCTCTTCTTCCAACCAATCAAACAAACTCGTCTCTGTTTGTGCACTAATCAAATCACCTCTTGCCCCGAGGCTAACGAAAAAGAAAGGCTACCGCGGTGCTTTACGCGTATCTTTTTTTACAGACCGCCGGAGTCACGTGATGCTCGAATGCACCAATGAAGGTATACGAAAAGAGCATCACATCACTCTAGCGGTCTGTAAAAAAAGATACGTGGAATGCACCGCGGTAGCCTAGCCTCTGTTTTTCGTTAGCCTCGCTCTTGCCCTGAGTGATGCCAGCTGATCTTTCGTTATTCCCCGTCTCAAATGCTCTTTGGTCGTGATCTTCGTCTGCCTGCGGATCTTCTTATGGCATCCGAGAAGATGAAGATCCGGTACGACTTGAAGGCAAGTGGACATGACCTAACGAAGGTGACAAAGTGTGGCTGTGAATCCATACGTCGTAAGACACTAACTTCAAAGTTACAAACAAACTGGGACGATCCTTCTTACCAAGTCGTCAACAGACTGAATGACGTCGTCGTGCGGATACAAAAATCACCACACTCCAAGCCTCAGATAATACATTATAACCGGCTAGCCCCTTACTTTGGTCAAAGTGATTAGAAATTAGAATTTTAGACCATGGTCACTGCAGGTATTTTTTTGTAAATTATGTAAATATTAGCTCTTTATCTATGCAATACATCAGTTTCAGCTGACGTCACACCCTAGCAACTAGATTTGTTTTTTGTTTGCCCGCCAAAGATGGTAGATTGTGATTGGTTGGCTCATAACACAGGCTACAAATACACGATTATGATTGGTTGGATAACACTTGGTGGGCTGGTGATCACGTGGTTGAAACTGATCTATTGCTGTTTTTATATTTGTATTACAACGTGAATTGTTTGAAATGGTCTTTAAGTGGTTTACTCTTACTCAGGTATTGCACTGCCCGGGACGTACAGTCTTTGAGGAGGAGGCAGTGTTACGGATTTTGTAAATCGTTAGTATTTGTGCTTAAAAATAACGTAAATAGTTCAATTAACCTCTATTTCTAAGTTTATATTAGTTTTTGTTGCATTAAAATATCTCAATTTGTTGATTTTCTGCAAGCAAGTAAACCCTATTGGATTACAATATGGGAATTTGATGAAATATTGGTGATAGCGCCAAGATGGCGTCACTTTTGGCGACTAATTTTGGTCGCCAAATTTGGTGATATATCGCCAAGTTGGTGACAGAACCGGGCCCGCCCCCATGTTAACCCCCTTATAGGTACGGAAATGCATTAAATGCTGTTCGTGTTTTTCGAGGGGATTTCAGAAAATTGTGGAACGATCTCGAACATTCTCTCGCTCCTATATATATGGACCGAAGAGCGGAGCAGAGAGTTATAGTTAGTTAGTCGCATTTCGTAATGCGATACGTTCAGAGCGATTTCCTGTAAAGCGGGTTTGCTTGACTTTGCGACTTATTTACGTTGTGTAGAGAATCTCTGTGAGATATTTAGCTGTATTTGAATGCTTTATTTCTTCAATTATTGGACTGTTTACATAGTTTTAGTGTTATTTGTGAGTTACAAGGACTCTGTTGCTGTGGATAGTTGTGAACAAATTGCTTCGCTCTTTAAAGATTGTGGTTCATTTGAGCCTGACACATCATAAAAATGGAAGAACCCTATATACGCTACAATATGAAGGTTTAGAAAACTATTTTAGAATGTTAAAAAGTTGAAAACTTTTAGATCTCCAATTAAGCTGCTACAGCTGTATCAATCAACCTACAAAAATAAGTGAAACATAAACACAAAAAGCCCAATCACGTGATCAAATCACCCACAGATTTTTTCTGGGCCTACCGAGCGTAGCGCGAGTGAAAAATTTGGACGCCGATTGGGCTAAATCAGATCACGTGATACTTTCATGATTGTTTGGATTTTGTCTGAGTAAATATTCCTATTATGACAGCCATTGTTATGGAAAGATAAGGATATGTAGTTGTTGTTTTTACCTGTTCTGAACTGATCGGAATAAGTTGCGGTACAGTAATGAGTCGCTGGGGTGGTTCGGCATTGGCCTAGGACCAGGTTCCCTATTTCGGGTTCCGGTTACTAAGCCGTCGGATCACTTCAGTGTCCGCCCAAGTGTTTTGTGATGATGTCCTCGTAGTTGAGGCTCCACCACATGTTGCATCGAACTTTGTCAACTCATTTGGGAAAGGATCGAGAGGCACAGGAGGCTCACACCCCTGGCCGAAGAGCACTACTTGTGGAGGTGCACTGGGTAAACCGGCCCTCTCTGGTGGTGTCCTCGTATGGATTCACGAGAATCTGGACTCGGCGGTGAAGTATGTTCGCCTTCGGCGACGTAACCCTAGAATCCGACCGGTCATTACCTGTTCTGAACCATAGAAGCATGAAATAATTAAATTATTGCACAATTCCTAGCTCCGATAAGACGTACTCCATAAAGACATCTCCTTCGCTCGCGCGTGACCTGATCGTCGTTCGTGAATAGAGCTTAGCTGATTTTCAAACAAATGCGGGAATTCAACTGGAAAAGTTGCGAAATTTTAGCACTAATGAAATAAAACACCAGCGCCCCTAGACAATCTAGGAAGCACTGCAAAACACTATGTTTTAAGGCTCTCGCATAGTAGCAGGGCTACACTAGATACCGGGCTTGCTTATTCATTATCATGACGTCACAAATGGTGGATGGCCGCAACTAAGACTCCTGTAATAGGAGCTGACGCATATCCATTTTGTTTCGGATTATTGGTACCCAGTTCAGCATCAATCTACTGCAGCCAGAGCTGGGGTTGCCTAAGACTCCTATAATAGAACAGGTTCTGATTAGCTTGGTTTTTCGACTGGGCTCCAATTTGGGAGCCAAATCTGCGAGGATGCGTCACCCTCTATTATAGGAGTTCTAGCCAAGACGAAAGACATTTCAAGACACCTAACGTTCTCAAACACCATAGTTGTGCATGGGAGCCTAGTTCCAGGTCTTCTGCTTTAAAAACGAAAGTTAAGTAACTTAAATAAGTCCGAATGAGGTTTTAGGGTACCTTATAAGAGAATGGCAACATATGCACAGGGTCATACTCAAACGGAAAGTTTTGTCCAAACTACGATACTCATCTGGATGAGTGAGACAAGTCACCTAACATTAGCTTGGCGATAAAGGAAGTCTCACCAAGATGCTTTGTGATTAGTTTTTGTCCAGAATCAGTCACCACTCTCATATCGAGGCATTCTAATCTCACTAGTCTGGAATAGAGTCCTGCATGGGTCGGTCCGAACTCGAAAATTCCATCTGAAGTCAACACACATCCTGACATATTTCAACCTGAACCGGAAATGCTTCAACCTGCAACCCTAACCGAACCAGCAATAAAAAGAAATTAATTCATGTTTTAAGAGTCATTGCATGAGCATATCAGGCAGGGGGTTTCCATCACCATCTCAGAATTTCTTTATTTTTTTTTCTTGTGTTGTCTTGCCCAAGGAAAGAACAAATCTCAAACATTTTTGTTATATCTGTTTTAGTTTTGGAGTTAGGGGAGGTCAAAGTTCCCTAGACCAGGGCGTAGAAATAATTTTGTGTCATTTTTGCCACTTTATTCTCTCAACTGTAACTGGCTCTGATGTGCTTCAGAGATTTTTTGTTCTCTAACTGATACTATACCTTGAACATTAACATCTCAAATTGAAAATTCATTTGAAGATGGTCAGAGCCCCCATACAGGGCCCTCCCAAATACTCCTAATTTCGTAAAAAACGGTTTTTAAAAATGCATTAAATCTTGGCTCTGATGTGATACAGAGAAAATTTGTGCACAATGTAGTTAGACATTTCCATACAAAATGAATTTAAGCTTAATATTTTTTGAAGGTCCCTGGAGCCATTCGGTATGGGGGCCCAAACATTGACCTGAACGCTGATTTATCTAACTTCAAAGCATTGGTGTAGCGGGCTCTGACCTCCTACATGAAAACTTTTTGCATGCAGTTGTAGCATCAACATAGTAGTTTCATATTATGAAAAAATATACTTTGAAGGTACCACCATTTTGAAGAAAAATCCAATAAAGTACACTGGTTTTGGTGGTGTAATTATGTGTTTGAAGCTTCTTCTTTTTAAATATAACTATCAAATATTTAGTTAATTAATAAGAATAAAACTATATATTTGGTAAATGTAGAAAAATATAAATGGCAACAGTTTTTACAAGAATAAGAATAATTGTATAAATGTAACAAACTGAGTGGCAATGCTGTTAAGTGGTGGCCATTTTGAAATCTTTTGTTATGGTAACTTGGTTATTTTGGAGAGAAAGACTAGCTCAGTACATTTTAAAAGGTGAGTTTTAGAAAATGTATCTAGCATATTACTTAAAACACTTACAGAATTAAAAGATAAATTTATATTTTGGAATAAAAAACTATGTAACATAAAACAGTTCTATTGTTAGGTTTAACAAATTTCAAACAAAAAAGGATTACCTTTGTAAACCTACAATCAGTATGAAAAATACTTCTAATTAGTGAAGGTAATTTTCAGTTACTCCTGGGGGTTATTTTCAATTGGAAATTCCATTTTTTTTTTTTTTACATAATTGAGAACAAGTTTCAAATTGCATTATAAGTCCCAATTTACATTGGTACTTTTCGGTTAGCTGGGCGGCAGTTATATATATACATGTATACACACACGCACACATATATATACATATATCTACACATACACCTGTGGGCAAAAATTAAGGACGAGAGGGTTTTTCGAATGTAACGTCACACTGAAGATTTCCACATCGACAAAAATCTTACCATAAGATCTTCAAGATGTGAAAATATGGGACAAGTGATAAAAACCATCTAAACAAAGAATCAAAAGAATATGAAAGCATTTTATTGAAAAGGTCACTTGGAGCACAAATGCAGAGAAGACAGAAACGTTCATCTTCCAAGCACCTGGCAGGAATAATTCAGTCTCTAATAGGGGATATGGTCACCCCTGACTGCGATGCAGGATTTGCAACGTCTGTCCATGCTGAGGACAAGGTTGTCTAGTGTAGCTCTTGAAGAATAGAGTCCAATTCCTCTTGTTACGCCAATTTCAGCTCCAGAATCGTTGTTGGCGCCTGATCACGTGATGCCAAGCGTCTCCCCTGGAAGGTCCCACACCTGTTCTATGGGATTAAGGTCCGGGGACTTTGCAGGCCAATTCATGCGTTGAATATCTTCACTCTCCAGGAGCTCTTCGACAGCCGGTACACGATACCGGGGAGCGTTGTCGTCCATGAAGAGGAAGTCTGGACCCACAGCACCTCTAAAAAGACGCACGTGAGGCAAGAGAATCTCGGCACAGTAGCAGGAACCAGAAACTGTACCTCCTTGGAAGACATGGAGGTCCGTACGGCTACCAAGCATGATACCACCCCAAACAAGAACTCTGGCACCTCCAAAACGGTCCCTTTCGATGATGTTGAGGGGTGATTAAGTGTTCCCTGCTCTCTCCAGATGTGTATACGTCCAGAATCGCTCGTCATACTAAATCGGCTCTCATCCGTAAAGAGTACTCGACACCACTACTGTTGTGTCCAATTCTTATGTTCCTGCCACCACAGAAACCTGCGTCTCCGATGAGCAGGCATTAGTGATACATACCGTATTGGTCGTCGTGCATACAGGCCTCCTTTATGCAGCCGCCTAGCCACGATAAAACGTGATATCCGACGGCCAGTAGTCTGCTCCATCTGCCTTGCGATTTCTCGAGTTGTTTCTTTTCGCCTGTAGGACAATATAACGGTCCTTCACTGCTGTTGTTGCGCGTGGGCGACCACTGCTGAATGCTCGGACAGCTATTCCCTTCGTTTGAAATGCACTCCAGATTCGTGAAAAGATGTTATGACGATACCGAACTCTTGTGCCACACATCCACCTTCTTCCAACTTCCCAATGATTCGACCTCGTGTAAGGTCATCCAGATGACATGTTCTGGATTGCCTCTTGGACATATCACACAATAATGGCAAAAAAGTCACTGAAATCACATTACACAGTGCAATAGATTTTACCAAATTTCGGAACGGTCACCGCCTCTGTGCTTTTTCCCCCTTAGCACCTCTTCCTTTTGCGCCATATGGCCATCCTTTTGCGCCATGGGCAATCCTTTTGCGCCTGCTGCATTTGTGTCAGGTCTATCCCCTGATTGGTCTTTCATTTAGTTCTGTTGCCTTTTTTGTCTTTTATGCTAATTTATCAGCTTTGTCCTTAATTTTTGCACACCAGTGTATCTATATATATACACACATATATGTATGAATATATATACATATATGTATGAATATATATACATATATATATATATATATATATACATATATATATATATATATGTGTGTGTGTGTGCATACATATATATTTATATATGTATATATATCACTGGCGCCCGGCTAACCCTAAAGTACCTTTACATTTTTTTTACTGAAATTGTAGTTGAAATGTTATAAGAAAAAATTATCCTTTGAAATTTTCAGAAAATTAGTTGTATATGGAATATGCGTATACATTATAATAATTTTTGTCCACCTGACTCAACATATTTATGTGTATTACATTGTACAAAATGTCCCAGGGATGTCAGGGGAATATCCCAAGTAGGTAGGTACTTTATTGGATTTTTCTTGAAAATGGTGGTACCTTCAAAATATATTTTTTCATAATATGAAACTACTATGTTGGTGCTACAACTCCATGCAAAAAGGTTTCATGTAGGAGGTCAGAGCCTGCTACACCAATGCTTTGAAGTTACACAAATTAGCGTCCAGGTCCATGTTTGGGCCCCCATACCGAATGGCTCCGGTCACCTTCAAAAAATGTTAAGCTTAAATTCCTTTTGTATCGAAATGTCTAACTACATTGTGCACAAATTTTCTCTGTATCACATCAGAGCCAAGATTTAAAGCATTCTTAAAAACCGTTTTTTTACGAAATTAAGGGTATTTGGGGAGGCCCTGTATGGGGGCTCTGACCATCTTCAAATGAATTTTCAATTTGAGATGTTAATGTTCAAGGTATAGTATCAGTTAGAGTACAAAAAATCTCTGAAGCACATCAGAGCCAGTTACAGTTGAGCGAATAAAGTGGCAAAAATGACACAAAATTATTTTTACGCCCTGGTCTAGGGAACTTTGACCTCCCCTAACTCCAAAACTAAAAGAGATATAACAAAAATGCTTGAGATTTGTTCTTTCCTTGGGCAAGACAACACAAGAAAAAAAAATAAAGAAATTCTGAGATGGTGATGGAAACTTTTTTCTTTTTTTGCCTGATTGGCTCATGCAATGACTCTTAATGCAATTATGAAAAGTAATCTACAATTATATCTCTAAACAGCTGGGAAGACCAAGGTACGCTCGGTTGAAATTAGCTTTGTGTTCAATATAATAATAAATTCAGTGCAGACTGCTCTGAACTACCAGAATAATGCTTTCTGTTATATTGTGAATTATGGACTTTACCCACGAGTGGTAAGAGTCACGCCTCTGCGGGTATATGCCGTCCAAAAAATGACTGTTTATTGGACAAAGGGGATGCTGTGTTAAAATGTTCTTCGCGATCTATTGGTGTTTCTCTTCTACATACCCGTAGATGTCGTGACATGGGTAAAGTCCATTGGTTGAATCATCTATCTAGGCTTCTACTGGGAATTTCTCAAAAATTCCTTCAGTCCTGAAAAACAAAATTTTCACCAAAAGACATCAAAATTTCGAGAAATATCGCCAAAATAGGCGACATTATTTCATTTGGCGCCAAGCAAATGTTTTGGCATTGGTAATCTTAAAAGTCAATTTTCCGACTTCCTTTACTATCAACTGTTCAACAACTTAACTGTTTCAACCTTCATTCACATTGGAATGCAGTGACCCGTAAAAACGCAAAAATGACCCACTAATCAAATTTTCTCGAATACAGGGTGTCCATAATTAAACGACCCTACTTTAAAGTTGTCTACAGACGAAACTATTGGTCAGAAAGTTGTAAAATTTTGTGAAGGACATAATGAAGGAATGGGAATTTGTTTGAGAGAAAAAAAATTTAGTTCAAAATTTTGCCACCAGGGGACGTTTTTTAAGGAATTACACATTTAGCATACATTTACAATAGGTTACAAATTTTATTACAACAAAACATGTTGAACTAAACTTTTTTCGCGACATGTTTTTAGCATTACCCATAACACACTGCGGTCAACTGTGGAACATGCTATCTTACTATTCTCGATGGTGGCCGTCATGTGGAACAGGGTTCATACTCTCTTTACACGATAAAATTCAAGCACCTTACCCAAAATTCAAGCACCTTTTCAGAAATGAAAATTTTAACGTTACAAAATACTATGTCTGTTTGTATAATGCCAATGTATAAAGAGGGGGGGGGGGGGGAATTCATTTTCATATGTTTTCAGGTGAATGCCGTACATAACATATAGTAACGAAGTCTTAAATGTGAAATGTTATGAGAAAGTCTCCGAAAAATACAGAAAATATTTTTGCAGTACACTTTGAAAGTTATCTGCGCTAACACTAGAGAAAAGTATACGCTTGATAATTCTGTACTGCTATGATACACACATTTTTTGATAAAAAGAAAAACCTAAACAATTTGAAAACATCCACTAAATCATTTTACAAAAATGTATATTGAAACACACACACATACAAAGAAAAATTTGCATGTTTCAGCATGAATAATTTATTGCATTTTGATTTTTTTCAGCCTTTAAACTTTTTAACTGCCTCTTCTATTTTTTCATCTAAAATTTTAACTTCAGCCTGTTTTTCTTTTACGGTTCTTCTCAGGCTGTTTGACTGTATGCAGAAAGTCTTTTTTTTTTTTCTTTTGTAGACTCTGCCTTCAGAGATAACTCATCTGCTGAATCCAGAAGTTCTTTGATGTCAACTACCAGACATTTTTTCTTTAAGTCATCTAAATCATCTTCAAACTTTCTTTTCTTGTTCTCAGTGAGACATTTTACCTTCTCTTTTTGCTGATCTTTCAGGTACATCATGTACCTTTCTTTGTCTACCACTGGATGCAGACGAAAGTAGCTCTTTTGTTATAGGTACTTTAAGCAGGCCACCACAATACTCTATATGATCTTTTATAATTCTTAAAGAAATATAAGAATGTTCTTTTAGGTTTGCCACTTCCATATTTTTGTTAATAGAGAATCCTCTCTCGACAGAAGCTTGTCCCAGGGACAAAAGCAACACAAGTTTGGTCACATGGTAGTCTTTAACGTGTCCTTTACCACACATATGATCATAAAAAAATTCATCCAAACTGATGATTCATTGAAGCTCATGAAAACTGATAAGTTTGTTGTTTCAAGGAAATCTTGATAATCCAGAAGAGTGGTTTTACAGTCATCTTCTGGGATCCAACCATTTTCTTTGTTCCGTGCAATTTTACCAGGATTCAAACAAGATGAATTGCATACAATACTATACCAGGGCTGCCATTCCAAAAAATATTAAAAATAGTTGCCTTAGTAGCCTTTGAAGCCAAAAATAGTCGCATATCATTTAGTAACAAAATAGTTGCATATAAAATATTGTCCAAATTAGTCACAGTGGATCAGGGTAGATAATGATTTCCCTTTTACAAATTTTCTGACTATTCCCTGATCTTTCCTTAAAAATGTTTAAGTTTTTCTGATTACAACAATACAACATTTTATTACACAATCTGCACACTGTTTTTACATCTAATTATTATATAACATTATTAATAATTATTATCTATTTATTGTGTAACAAAATTGTTAAAAGTAAATCCATTCTAGTTTTCATGACATTTGAGTTTAGTTTGCTGCAACTTTTGGATCACTTGATATAGCTTTTGTTAGTTGCAGATGTAATAGTGATATTGCCAGCATTTCATTTTTGCTTTTGTAATGAACTTCAAGAAATCTTTCTTGGAACTTTACCTAAACTGCAGATTTAAGAGATTTTAAATATTTTAAAGAGTTTGAAATTGTGATATAAGGGAAGATTTTATTTTATGTGTATATTTGCTTACTTTGAAATGACATTTTTTGTAGAATACTACAACATAGTTGGCATCCCGATTTAGGATAATACACTACACATTATGAAAATCTATTTGAAATTTTTTTTACAAATGAAAATTTTCAGGAAGGAGGAAATTTAGTACAAAGTATCAAATGCAGCAATTTTTTTTTATGAAATTAAAATTTTAAATATTTTAAAGAGTTTGACATTGCAGAAGTAGGAGAAAAAAGAAATTGGGCATGGGGGGGGGGGGGTATGTATTTTAGATGATTGATTAATTATTTATTGTTACTACAAAGCAATGTGTGATGAATTCATTAAATCCCTCACAGTCTGCTAATTAGGCAGAGTAATCAAAGATAGAAGTTCCCAAGAGGTGGAAAACTTTTCTCACGCTTCTCTGTGGTGTTACAGAATGTCGCCTACTACAATAGGAAAAGATAAGCTTCGATCAATCTTGTGAAACTGAAATTGCTAGACAGCAAATATTTCTCTGATCTGACCGTCTATATGTGGGGTCTCGGATCGTGGGCAAATTTCCTGCGAGAACATTTAAAAGTTCAGTAAGACCTCCCTAAAGAAAGCTTTATCCAATGACGTAAACTAAAACTTTTTTGATTGGTGATCGGAGAATCTTTTGTTCGAGCAAGCGGACCGGAGAAGAGAATCGGGGGAGACAGTTAGATTTTGGAGAGCAGAGGAGTGTTGGTGAAAAGACACTGATCTCTGGATGGATTCCCGACCAAGTGGGGAAGGAAAGGTTTGCTGACAGATTTTTGAAGAGAGAGTGCGATCTCTCTGAAGTCAACGCAAAAGCCTTGGATTGGACTTTTAGTGGAGAGTGAAAAAGTAGCACTTGTGAGACTTTAAGATTTTAAAACTACTGTAAAAAACTGGACTATTTGGTGATTTGCTATAAATTACAAGTCGAGCGAGCTCAGCTAAACAAATTGTTGTAAATAATTTTTACCTCTTGAAATTTCGAGAACGCTTTTTATTAAAATTTGTTCTGAAATATTTAATGAAGTTGATCCATTGTGAAACGGTTCCACGCTACCCCATTTCAAAACATACAACATCATGGAATCTTTACAGCTGGTGGCAAGCGAGTCGGATATTTCGACAAAAATTTATTAGCATTTGTGAAGAGAGCCCAGACAGTAGCAGTGACGCCCGCCCGCATCTAAGCGCGCAAGATCTGACGCCAGTTCAGGAGAGGAAAGCAAGGACCGAAGCAAGCCTTGCAGTGTCACGACAGACCGCAGTTCCGTCCTGGATGCAAGCCCGTGTTTACAGAGAACAAGCCCGAAGCAAGCCCTTGCATTGGCACGACAGGCCGCAGTTCCGTCCTGGAAGCAAGTCCGTGTTTACAGTGAACAAGCCCGAAGCAAGCCCTTGCATTGGCACGACAGACCGCAGTTCCATCCTGGAAGCAAGCCCGTGTTTACAGAGAACAAGTCCGAAGCAAGCCTTTTCTAGCAAACATCAGGAGCCGACAAACCGAGATAACCTGTGAAATCGACGACGTCTAGGCCAGACCCGAAACCGGCGACAGATGATGCAGACAAAGACGGTAGAAAAGGTAAGCTCAATTCATTTTTGAGTGGCTCTCATTTTGTTTATATATTCTTTAGTGAGGAAAATTCATTTCTGAGAAAATTTTTATTTGAATATTGATTTATGATAGATTATGATAAATTTTTAAATCTAATAAATTTTAACATATTTGGAAAAATATATGTGTATTTGTTATCAGCATAAAATTTGATAGTGTGAATTTTTCTTTTGGCAGTAAAATAATATAAGGAGGTACTGTCAGGCTAAATGTGTAATTTTTCTTTTTTTTTCTTGAAAAAAAAAGAGGTAAAAATTCCGACTTTTCATATAAGTCGATTGTCTAGTAATTCCTGATTGAAAGATTTCAAAGATTGTACTTTCCCATTATTTATGAAAGAATAGATGTTTTTGATACTAAAATATTTTGCATATGTGATGTTAAGAAAATTTTTAGCAGTTGCAAAAAGTGTTCATTTTGTTATAACTCTGAAAATTGTTACCTGCGGTGTCAGAAATATCAAGTATTGGTTGAATTATGAACACAGAATTTCAAATTTCTAAATTTGTTTTAAATTTGTATGATCGACACAAAAACGTGTCAGTGTATTGAAAATTTTACAATATTGAAAATTTATTTTTATATGTATACTATTTTTATTATTCCTCAAATTGAATTGTATTTAAAATTGTTAATATTATGTGGGTAGTAGCAGAAAATTTTTCATAAAGTGTTAGAATCCCTATTGCATAAGTTAGCGAGCGAAAATATTATTTTCATCTTTATATTGTATTTGCTTAAAATTTTAAAATGCAAGAAGTAACTGATCTGAAACAGTGCAAGAAAATTGATTTGCAGAATTTAGCAGAAGAATTGGGAGTGGAGATAGGGAAAAATGACAGGATTCCGGTAATTATCCAAAAAATCGAAGCTGCTAATGATTACGACAGAGATTTTGCCTTTACGCAAGCTGCGTATATCATAAAAGATCGAGAAGAGAAGATAGCCGCGGATAAAGAAAGGAAAAAAGAGAATAAAGAAAGGGAAAAGGCTGAAATACAAAGGGAATATGAGGAAAAACAAAGGGAATATGAGAGGGAGAAAGAAGAAAGAGAAAGAGAGGAAAAACAAAAAGAACGCGAATTTACGTTAGAACAACTTAGATTGACGCAAGATGCAAATAGACGTAGTTCAACTAACAGTGCCGGGTCAGAACGCCCACCTAAACTGCCGCTCCGAACAATAATGCATCAATTTGATCCGGAACGCTCTGACATAACTTTGTTTTTAAACTTGTTCGAACGACAGGCGACCAAAGCGGAAACAGAGACAGGTGACTTAGTGACGCATTTGTTAGCTTTAGTGCCGGTCGAAATTGCAGAGTTAATTTTGAGGGAACCGCAAGAGCAGACGGATAATTTTGAATACGTCAAGAAATTTTTGCTAGACCGCTTCTGCATGAGTCCCGAAGCGTATCGTCAAAAATTAATGAAACATCCACGCAATCCAGATGCCCCGTGGAAGGACATTATCTTCGAGCTCAACAGTTATTTAGAGGGTTGGTTAAATGGGTTAGAGGTTACGGATTTCAGTAGTCTGAAAAATTTATTGATTACAGACCAAATCAAGCTCCGTACTTTTAGTGAAATGAAAGAGCATTTCATTGATTCGTGGGCAAATTACAAAGACCCTTTAATTTTAGCTAAATGTCTGGACGAATATGAAGCAGTAAAAGGGATTTCAGATAAAAAAGAGAATGCGAGATCTTTTTATGATAGGAAATCTGAAGAAACGAAACTCGAGGAAAATTCTGGAGAAGAAAAAAATAAATTGGCGAGACAAAGAAATTAAAGACAGGGAACGTGTCTTTGAACGAAAGAGGCGCTGCCATACGTGTGGAAGCGAATTTCACCTAATGGCCCGTTGTCCGAAAAGACAAAGGGATAGTACGGAAGTAAAAGCGTTCGAGAGCATAATCACTTGGGCGATATAAGCGAAGACAAAAGCTTGTTCCGACCTTTTTTGAGTGAAAACAAAATAAATGGGAAGAGGGTGTGTGTACTTAGAGATTCAGGTAGCTCGTATTGTGTTTGCTCATGGAATTTGGTAAATAAAAGCAAATTAGGCAACGAATATGTTTGGCTTAAACAGACATTTGATAAATATCCAAAACGATTTAGAGTGGCACATATAAAAATGGAAATAAAAGGTCTCGGATATGTAAATACGAAAGCGGCAATCCTGCCTAGACACTCTAAAATTAAACACTATATCTTAGGTAATAAGACGCAAGCTTTAATAAATGAAAGGATAAAGCGAAAGCAGAAATCACAAACTAATTCCAGTTTTAAGAACCCGGGGAACGAGATGAGCCCTTTAACAGATCTCCAAGGGCAGGAAAAAATTCTTTTGTCATTTTCCCCCGAAATGAAAAACCACCGTTCTCAGGGCATTGGGGAAAAAGAAACTTTTTTGAATAGGTCAGGGAAAGTTGACGAGTTTGTTGTTGACCAGCAAGGAAATTCGAAAAATAAACGCGAAAATATGGAAGTGAGTGTTGACAGGAAGGATTATCATTCGAAAGTTAATCTGGAGGAAGTGAGCGGATTCACAAAGAGTTTTCTAAAATCCTTCGAAATTCTGTTGAAAAAGAGTATGGACAGTGGAAATTCACGCCTTTGTGACACTCTTTTTAAAGAAATTGAACGTTTGTGTAAAACGTATTGTTCGGCAAACACAAGTAAAGAAATTCAGTAGTAAGTTTTTGAGTAAAATCCAATCTTTTGTACATATTTGATTATTTTTCGTTTTATTTGTTATTTTGGCATGTGTAGTGAAAAAAAAAAAAAAAAGTATCTTTCAAAAAAAAAAAAGTCTCTAAAGCTAGATGTTCAAGCAATGGTAAGCAGTATATAAGAAATTAGGTCACTGATGTATATAGTGAGGTTAAATTGTAATGTTATTTGAGCCACTCAAATATGTTGAGCTAACTCTTTTTTTTGCAGATTTTCCGTGTTTTAACATGGAAAATGTTTTAAAAGGGGGGGTGTTGTGATGAATTCATTAAATCCCTCACAGTCTGCTAATTAGGCAGAGTAATCAAAGATAGAAGTTCCCAAGAGGTGGAAAACTTTTCTCACGCTTCTCTGTGGTGTTACAGAATGTCGCCTACTACAATAGGAAAAGATAAGCTTCGATCAATCTTGTGAAACTGAAATTGCTAGACAGCAAATATTTCTCTGATCTGACCGTCTATATGTGGGGTCTCGGATCGTGGGAAAATTTCCTGCGAGAACATTTAAAAGTTCAGTAAGACCTCCCTAAAGAAAGCTTTATCCAATGACGTAAACTAAAACTTTTTTGATTGGTGATCGGAGAACATTTTGTTCGAGCAAGCGGACCGGAGAAGAGAATCGGGGGAGACAGTTAGATTTTGGAGAGCAGAGGAATGTTGGTGAAAAGACACTGATCTCTGGATGGATTCCCGAGCAAGTGGGGAAGGAAAGGTTGGCTGACAGATTTTTGAAGAGAGAGTGCGATCTCTCTGAAGTCAACGCAAAAGCCTTGGATTGGACTTTTAGTGGAGAGTGAAAAAGTAGCACTTGTGAGACTTTAAGATTTTAAAACTACTGTAAAAGACTGGTGATTTGCTATAAATTACAAGTCGAGCGAACTCAGCTAAACAAATTGTTGTAAATAATTTTTACCTCTAGAAATTTCGAGAACGCTTTTTATTAAAATTTGTTCTGAAATATTTAATGAAGTTGATCCATTGTGAAACGGTTCCACGCTACCCCATTTCAAAACATACAACATCATGGAATCTTTACAGCTATGAAAGACTTTTCTTTTAAATAAAGAGTTTTAAATGTTTTAAGCCCATATTATAACACAATTAGGCAAGACTTTTTCTCTAAATAAATATTTTAAACCACTTTCTATACTGTAGGGGGGATGAGGGAGAAATGTAAATTTGAGAAGGAGAGGTAGATGATTATTTTAATTTAATGTTATTAGTTATCAACAAATAGGGCAGAATTATTTTTCTTAAAATAAAGTTTTGAAAGATTTGAAAATCCGCATGCTAGAGGGGTTGGGCAAAAGGGAGAACCAAAAATTTTGGAAGGAAGGGGTAGTTTGTAAGCCTGATTATTTATTTATTGCACAAGAGAGAAACAAGTAGGACAGGATAATTTTTTAAATATAAAAATACAGATTTTAAATTTCCTTGCATACTGTGGGTGGGGGGGGGGGGGATAAATTTTGAATGAGAAGGGGGGAGGGAATTTAGATGATTGTTATTAGAAGCAGTGATCAGTAAGTAGGGCAGATGCCTTTAAAAAAAATAAATAAATAAATAAAAAGATTTAAACGATTTGAAACACAGCGTGAGGGTGAAAGAGGGCAAAGGAGGAAGCAGAAAGTTTTTAATGGAAGAGGTTATTTAGATGATTTATTTATTGTTATTAATTGAGCAACAAATACGGCAATTTTTTTTTTTAATTTCAGAAATAGAACTTAAATGACTTAAAACTACGTATGCAGGGGATCAAAGGATATAATTGCTTATTTGCTGACTGTTACTATGCAGCAGCAATTAGAACAATTAAGAGAAAAATGAGTGAAATTGACGCTTGGTCAAGAAAAGTGCTGTTTGGTGGTGGTGACCATCTGGAAAAATTGTACTGGAATGGTAAATTTTTTTTATTGTTGTTCCATATTTCCTGCAACATATATTTGAAAAAGCTAGAATAAAATTTTCAAAAAGTCTCCCTTTTCATAAAATAGTTGCCTATTTGTCAGAAATAGTTGCTTTTCAAGCTTTTTTTTGCCTAAAAAAGTTGCCTTACTCTCCCGAAGCTGCAAAAAGTAGCATTTTAGTAGCAAATGGCAGCCCTGCTATACGTTAGACGTTGCAATAGGTGTAGCAATATTGAAGAAACAGAAGGTACAAAGGAAGAAAGATAAGAACGGAATTTCCGATCTTGCAGTCTGTAGTAGCAACAAGTTACCTCTCTTTTCATTTTTCTTTTGTTAACTTAATCCTATAGAGGGAAGGGAGGAGGGACAAATGCTCCTACTCTGAACCCCTGAAAGAAAAACGATCTCGGAACAAATATTTTCGCCGATTTTTTTTTTTTAAGCTTGGATTTATATTTTATTTTGAATATCTGAATAAGAAAAATTAAGCACCTATAAAAAAAAATAACGAAAATTAAGCACCTTCATTAAAATATAAACAAATTCAAGCACTTTCAAGGACCTTTTTTCTCTCTTAAAAATTCAAGGACTTTCAAGCACCGTATGAACCCTGGTGGAACATGTTTTGTTGCAGTAAAATATGTAAACTATCATAAATGTATGCTAAATGTGTAATTCATTAAAAAAACGCCCTCTGGCGGCGAAATTTTGAATTTTTTTTTTTTTTCGCTTAAACAAATTCCCATTCCTTCATTATGCCCTTCAAAATATTTCACAACTTTTTGACCAATAGTATCGTCTGTAGACAACTTTAAAGTAGGGTCGTTTAATTATGGACACCCTGTATAAGACGTAGTACAATGGTCTCGTAATCAAATACGCTAGGATACAAAATTTAATCAAAATTGTTAGAGCAGTTTTTAGATAAAATTAGCTTGACCCGTATACCCAGACAGCAAGCAAGGTTCCGAAAACAGTCTTTTTTCCTTTTCTTTCGATTTTTCTGCAAAGGTATCTTATCTTACAAATTATTACTTATATTGCAAAGGGTATCACGGTCACAATAATGTTTTGAATATCAGGTTTTTGGAATAACCAAATTCTCTGACTTTTCCATGGAGTTCCATCCAACAACCCTGGTTTAGACTATTATTTACTTTTGAATTTATTCGTCTATTTATGATTTATAAAAATATTTGTTAAATTGTAAAAATAACAACAAAAGTTTAAATATTGTATGTCAAAATGAATCTACAAAACTACTTTTGCCACGATTTTGAAGTCCAGGTTCAATATTTTTGAGTTGTTATTTCTCTTTATACTGCTTATTATGTTGTCTCTCGATTATACCTGAAAAACAGACCAACAACAACAACAAAAAAAAAAAAACCTTAAAAAAAAAAAAAAATTATAATTTAAAATTCAAAATACATAAAAATTGGACATCTTTCTTGTTGTAACTGGAAAAAAATATTGTTTGTTTTTCAGGTACAGTTTGCAAAGAATTTAATTTTTTTAATTTAAAAAACATGTAAATCCATTAACTTGTTTAAATGTTATTGGGGCAAAATCGCTGAAAAACAATGTTCTGGGATAACAGAGTTTAAAATTTTGCCTTCACATGTATGGCCAGTCTGTGTGGTTCAGCATGTATGGCTCATATGACTGTAATTGTAGGAATTTTTCCTTTTCGACTGACTGTACAACATTCTTAAAGGTTTAAACACTATTAAAAAAATAAATAAAAAATAAAAAATAAATAAATAAAAGCTACACTTTTCCCCATTGCAAACCTTTCTGGTACGCAAAGCAAAAAGAAGAAAAAACTAGCAAATACTTTATCATAATTAAAACACATACATTTATTTATTATTATTATTATCAATGAGTTAATTTGACACCAAATTTGAAAATGGATGAAAATTTATACCATACAAATTACGAACCACACAAATTATATACACAAAAAATTACCAAACTATTTTTGCTAAAGTACATTATCCATTTGTTTATTATGATCTCATTTTTTAAAGTTTGGCATAAAAAAAACATGTTTGTTTTTAAATACAGTGATCACTTTCCATAAGGTGATCAATTTATTTATTTATTTGTTTATTTTGTTTGGCAGATCAGATTCCACTGCAGTAAGTCTTTATTTCTACAATAATTAAGCAAACACAAAACAAAATATTTTTTTTATTAAACAATATATTTTTTACATTCATTTACATATATACAAAATATTTTGTAGTTATTGACAGTTAAGAAAATATAAAATCATGATGCTGAATAATCCTCGAAAAATATTCACATTTATCTTATTTATTCTAGAGCATATTAGACAAACTTTTATCACTTTGTATCGAAAAAAGCAAAATAAGTACATGTAACAGATGAATAAATAATACAAAAAATTGGGAGGAAAATCACATAAAAATTGCTAATTGTAAAAACAAACAAACAAAAAAAGTCTTCAAGTTGAACAAGTGATAGCAAAAGCACAATTAATTGCACAGGATTTTTTTTTTCTATCACATGTAATAAACTAATAATTTCACATCACAAAAACAATTAAAAATATAAAATATACACATAAAAAACTTTGAATTAAGGAAAAAAAAAAAAAAAAAAAAAAAAAAGATTATGAGTTGACAGAGAGAGAGCGTGGGGGAAGAAGTTAACTGAACGAAGCAAGGAATGGGATTAAAGCCAATCTGATGGGATCTCTTAGGCCCATTTATAAACCTCAACCACTGCTCTAATTTGCCCCACTTTGATGCCCTTTACTTATTGAATATTCTTTTAAGAACTGTCCAGTGGCTGGCAGTCTTCTATATCTATAGTCAGGGTGCACCCCCTGAATGAACATTGATTCTGCAGTAACTGTTGTGATGATTGTTGACTGCTATTTCAGAAAAGAAAAGGTTTTATTCATCTTTTAAACTTTATTTACTCAAGGAAAATAATTTCACTCAGCTTATAAATGTTTTCTGAAAATAAATTAGCTTATTAAATGAGAAAATTTCTTTGTTTTGTTTAAGGTAACTTACCTCAAAAGCTTTGGCAAGACATACTGATTAAAGATCACTAAATTTCTGCTCTAGAATTTGAGAATACGGATAAGCATATATTTGACTAAAAATCTGATAGATGTTATAACATTTGAAATGTCATTAATAAATTAGCTTATAATACCCAAAATTTTTTTGTACATTATTTTATCAAGTTTATACTATCAAGTAATTGAATCACTTTAAAGTGGTATTTTAACAGGCTTACATAATAATCTAATGAATAATTTTCACACTATGATATTAATATCTTTTAACAAATAACAAAACCTTGACTCTTGCATAATAAGTTTAAATTATCATTCATTTATGATCCAAAAGTTCAGTTTTGGTCTTTAATGATCAATACTGCTTAATTAGGAATCTTATGGCTTATAATTAAAGTTACATTTATTATGTCAAGAAGTATTTCAACTTAACAATGCATTATGTAAGGTCATTTCATTTCAAAAATAAACATTTTTTTAAAAATTAACATACTAACAAGAAACACTCACAAAATGTTAATTACCGATTTGCCTCAAACTGGGTATATAAGTAGTGATTGATGAGTTGAACTAACACACAAAAAGTTAGCTGCTGACATTAGTCTGAATAAGAGTTAGAGGCTTATTCTGAAAGTTTTGCACTAGGAAAAGTTGAAAGGCAGGATGGCATTATTGATGGCCTCTTAATTAAATATGAGCTCTCACTATGTGGCATGTCAAGTGACTGCCAGGACTCATTGAAACCAGCTCCTATGCTGACTCAATCTCAATAAAGAGGTCGATCTCACAAGAACATTTCTGCTTAATGATTTTAAAGTAGGTTTAAATAAAAGAGAATGTTTTAAAAGAATATCAAAGGCTTTTTCAACTTCCCATCCATCATATGCAACCATATTTAGATGGTTTCAAAAATTTAAGCATGGCAAATGTAATTTTAAAGATGATGGGTGAAATGGAAGGCCTTCAACAGCATCCTCAAATGAAAATGCAGAAAAGCTAAAGGTAATTTTAAAAGATAACCCACATATTACATATAATTCTATTCAGCAGCCTCCGAATATTGGATTGGCAGCAATATTTAATGGGTTACATGGAGATTTAAAAGTGAGGAAACATTGTAGCAGATAGGTATCTCATGAGTTGAAAGAGGAGCAAAAACAGACAAGAGTGTCATGGTGCCAAGAAATGTTGGTAAAATTTGTTTCTGGCATCTCTAAATGTCTTTATAAAATTGTTATAGGATATGAAACATGGATTTACCAATTTGATCTATAAACAAAAAGACCATCTTCAGTTCGAGTGTTAACAGTGGCCATATTGCTTCAGTACCTTTGGAAGAGCGAAAAATATTTACTGCCAACTGGTATACGGAAATTTGTCTACCAGATTTAGAGATCAGATCATCAGATTTAGTCTTGTTCCTGCCTTTAAAGTGGTTGCAAGTCTTTTTTGTGCCTGACGAAGAAAGACAAAGTTCTTTCGAAAGGTCTAGTGCATTCCTTATTTTTATGGTGTTATTAAGAAGTTTTTTTAAATGTTTTTACAGTATCACATTATGTTATTCAATACTTTAATACCAGATGTTATTAAAAAATTGGAAGAAAAGTGACAAAAGACATTTTCTTCACCATGACAATGCCTCAGCACATTCTGGTGGATTCAGCTCCAACTGAATTTGTTATTTTTTTGAAGACTTTAATAATGGAAGTATAAAATAAAGGGGACCGGGAAGGACATCTATGATCTTCAAACCTGGTTCCTCCTCTTAGGCAGTCAGTCAAGTGTGACTGTTGTGCTTGATCATTATTTGCCCTCCTAGAAGAAATCAGCCTGGATGAGTGGGGAAAAAATTAAAATCTGGATTCCAAGAATGAATAAATGTTTTGAGTGTAAAGGTGACTATTTTGAGAAAAAATAAAATGTTTATATGTTGTAGATTTTTTTGTATTGCAAAACTTTCAGAGTGACCCTCGTATACTTGCATGTGGATTCCTAAAGAATTAAAACAGCAATCACAATATTTAGGGGAAATGTGTGAAATTTTATATTTTATGAAATAAGTTGATTTTGGTATTTGTTATGACCGATTGTATGAGGGATATAGGCCGAGGGGGCTGGGAAAGCATTGTCTTCCATGGGAGGTCTTTCTAATGAGACCTAATCCATATTTATGCAATGTTACATAGATAAAGAAAAGCAAAACATGGGAAACTCAGAATGTTTAGGTTGATGAGCACAATATGGGTTTGAACTCAACTCCCCCCAACTACCAGTTTTGAGAGCAGAACCTCTCAGGCACTGGTATTTATGAAAGAAGATACAATTAATAATAAAAAAAGTTAGCAATGTAGTTAGAGCAAAATTGGTATTCTCAATAAAAATGATGACAGAAAAATGGTAATATGTATCAGGAGTAAACAATAAATGGTAAGTTAGAACAGCTTTCAGATACACAATGAATTGAGTGGATGAAGCTTAAAGCAGAAATCATTAGTGTTAGCGAATGAATCACAGCTATCAATGTAACAACAAAACCATACATATTTTAATGTGTTATTGAGTGAGGAAAATTGGTAATCAGTTTATTGGCATCAAATGCTCATTGTGTGTCGGACAACTTCTGGAATTTACTCTTCATTGCCTAGTGTGCATTATCATTCTACTTCCATCACTTCTATCAAGAATATCACTATTGTTCTAACTACAATGCTTAATCTCATCATTTGCCAAAATTGCATATTTTTATTTTGCTAAATATGATACTTCACACATTTCATCCATATTTTACAAAAATATCATGAGAGCCATTTTAATGAAATTTGAATTTTGCTTGCTTTGAGGGGTGTAACTCCCCACCAGGCTAATGTTAGCAGCTAACTTTTTATGTATAGGTACAACTAATCAATCACTACTTATATATCCAATTTGATGCAAATTGGTGACTATCAATTTAGGAGTATTCCCTGTAAAATTAATGCAATTTGCTGAAAATATAGATATAAAAGCCAAATGATAAATCATTTTCAGTAATAATAAACACATGAAATATACATAAAAATATATAAACAAACTGTAATTAAAAAAAAAATATATATATAATAAATAAAACTGAAAATATCTTTATGTACTTGTATTTAAATTAGTATAAATAAATAAAATTTAAATGAAGTATCAAAAGCAGTACATGAAAATTGTGCAATTAGGAAATTCTAAATTAAAAAATTAGAGCCATATATTAAAATTAGTCAACAATTTCTCCATATATCTAGACTACATTGCTGTATGTTACAATGATTAAAATTACTGATGCAAAATAAACTAGTTTCAGAAAAAAAAAAAAGAAAGGAGAACTAAAGCAGTAAATCGCTTTAAAAAATGCTTTACCAGAAAATATTAAAAGTTAATATTAATGATGGAGAATGTTTGAACTAGGACATTATAACACAAAAATCAGTGTCTGAACATTGGCAAAAATTACATATCCTTACAAAAGAAAAAAAAAGAAAAGAAAAAGGAGAGAAATACAGTGTAACACATGCAGATATGTGTCAAGGGAAAAAATAGAGTGTGTGTGTGTATGGAGGGCGGGGGGGGGGGGGGTCTCCACAAAATTGGAATTTCTGTTTATAAAATAAATAAATATACATAGATAGTATAAAAAACAGTTTTAAGGAAATTTTGAGAAAAAATGTAATCATTATTATTTTTTTTTAACACTCAAATAATAATGAAAGTAAAATAACTGAATTATGAGTGACACTCAAAGGAAAAGAACATTCAGATCTAAATACATTGAAACATTTTAATGCTATTTTTACAATGCAAAATTTAAAATTATGCATCTTAAAGAATGAATCCATCTGCTTCACATTAAAATACACATAAAACTATCATTATAACAGCAGAAGACAGAAATGTTTGTAGTAGAAGCTTGGTGACTATTTTAACCTGAAGAAGGACAGTTAATTCCTTTGAAATACATAGTACTTTTAGCAATTTTAAGATTTTTTGTAACACACACACACACAAAACAGTTTATTTGTCTGTCATTTTAATGCAATAGAAATAATAATAATAATAATAATAAAAACTGTGATATAGTTATTATAATTGAGAGAGGATAATTTTTTTAAAGTAGATGTAAATACCACACTAATGTTTTGTTATGTTTAAAAGAGCAGAGTGTAATTTAAACAACTAAGATGTTATAATTCATACCTGATGTTAAAAATAGTCTCAACTACTTTTAAATATTACAGTAGCCTCCAAATTTCACTTCCATCCGAGTACTTTTACAAAATTTGCAGTTTAGACAAATGGACAGATAGACAAAATCAAAATCATAAGTACTATTTTTAAATTCAATGGAATGTTTAACATAAATTCAATATACTTTCCTTCTAACATAAAGCTAAAGTTTTGTTATAATATTATCATTATTGTTATTTAAATATATATATATATATTTTTTTTCCTAAGTGGTTATCATGCAATTATATTCCTGATAGAAAGAAAAAAAAAGAGAGAGAGAGAGAAGAAGTGAATATACAGAGAGTTAGTGACATCAGAAACTTGAATCTGGAAAAGTCTAATTATCTTTGTAGTTATAATAGAAATTATGCTAAAAACTAGGAATCACTTTTAAAACAAAATATATTTCTGCTAACACATTTAAAATCATCATATTTGGTATAAATAGATTTATTAAATGTATAATTTGAAGGAGTATGAAAAAAAGGAATAAACAATGCATAATGCTTTATTTACAAACAAAATTTTTAATAATGAACACATACAAATAAAACTTATAAAAAAAAAGGGGGGGGAGATAAAATGTGAGCAAAACATTTCTCATCAACAAGGCTGAGTGTTATAACAGTGTTGTGTTTATAGCTAACCAAAATGAAATGCCAATGTATATTGTCATACAAAAATGGTAATTTGAAAAAAAAATATATAATTTTTCTAAAAGTTACAAAAGTCTGTTCAGAAATAAGTTTTAAAACAAGCTTTTCAATCATACTAAAAAAACCTCTTCATAAAACATGTAAAATATTAAAAAAATTTTACTTTTTCAGATAGAGAACTAACTTAAAATATAAGGGACAAAATGTAAATTTAAAATGATCTGCTTTAGAATGATTAAATTATCATATATTCATGGTACATTAATACTCTATGTACCGGGTATTGGTTCAGATGAATATAATATAAAAATGCTTCATAAAACTAATTAATTTTTTAAATAATCATCACATATTTTGGCACAAAAACTCCATGTTTATAAAATTTACAAAATTCAATCTAAACAATTGAAATAAAATAACAGAAATGCAATATCAGTAATATTTAATGACTAGTACAAGGCAAGGCATAAGCCTTTGTACTTTCAAACACATATTTAAAACAAATATATTACAAACAGGGATGTAGTAGAAGGTATACAGTGGTATACAGTCTGTATTTATTTTTAAAGGAACTTTGTATATCCCCTGTTTCTTGAATAAAGGTATAGCATATACACTCTGCCTACAGCGTGTAGCCTGTTTTTTTTACTACACTATAGATTACAAGCATATGTAGATTATCTCATGTTTCAAATTAATGTACATTTCATTTAATACCATAAAAAGATTTACTTCAATCTCACTTACACATACAAATTTGGGTGTGTGATGATTTACATGTGATTTTTTTTTTTTTTAAATACACATAATAAACTGGCTCATATTTTTAATTATTAACAGTAATTTGAACAGATTTTCATGTAATTGGTTAACATAAATATTAAGTAAAAAAAAAAAATCATCATATAATGGCCACAACTTAATGCAATCACACTTGTTTAAGCAAAAACGTTAAAAATAAATAAACAGGATCTATATTATAAAATAAGTCATTTATCTTAGTCTATTTTATAATTTTTTAAAGCAAATTATTACATTGAAATATGCAGTGTATTTCTATTTATGTTATCTGTGATAACATGTGACAGGAAATTTCTAAGGTTTCACAACATGTGTGCACTAGAGATGAGACCGGCTTAGCCTATGCTCGACACAGACTATTTTTATACCTATCTTTGAGCTCAGACTCAAAGTGAAAATTTTATTTATTCAAAAATTGAAAAAAGGAAAAAAACTTGCTATTAGAGAAACAAGAATGTAATCTAAGGTTCTAAAAGTGTTTTACAATTTTTTAAAAATCTGTTTGAAAAGGAATGGAATTGTTATAGATGGGATATAAGAAGAAATATTCTATCTGAAATGAAGCCTTTGCACTGTCAGTGTTAGTAACATAAAGAGGCCGTGGAATATCCTTTGTCTATCCTCGCTTTCCGTTTGAAGAGCTTTCCCAGAATTCCTAGAAAACAGAACTCATGTATTTCTGTCATAGTTATACAATGATATTTTAAAAGAATACGAACTGTGATTCTTGCAGATTTCTGCCAGTGGTTGGGTAAAAATAACAAATTTGGTATTTTAAACAGATTTTCAGGGACACGAAAATCACAAAACGTTGTCATGAGATATTTAGGAATAATACTTATTTATATGCAAGAAGAGATTTTTAAATGAGAAAATTAATCTTGAAACAATTTTAAAATGTTATTAACAATTTTTTAATGTGTACTTTCGGTATTTGGCTCTGATGACACAAAACTTTTCAGACCTGGACAGGCTCGGAAAAACAGTCCTAACTCATTTCAAGCTTTTCGAATTTGTCGGCTGTAATGCAGCCATCTTCAGAATCGTTTCTCTTGGCTTCTCAAGAGTTGAATTGCACATAATTTTTTTTTTAACCCTCTGGAATGTTTTTAGCTAACACTCAATTGCAACAATTCTCTAGAATTAATTCAGAAAGTGCCTCCATTTGTTCTTGAGAATATCATGATAATTATCTTCAAGAATATTTTCACCTTTCTTTTCAAATCTTTTAAAAAATGCATTTCAAATTGTGGAAAGAATTCAATAGCCACAGAATTTTCAATTAATTTGCCACAGAATATTGGGATTTATACCTTATGCAGATAACAATAAACAAATAAAATAAGAATAAGTGGGAGAAACAAACTGTTTCGATAACAATTTCAATAACTGATTTCGATAACAATCTACAAACATTTTTAACAGCAATTACGCTGAATGACAACCATTGTATCTATAATCAAATGTGATACATAACGTCATATCCAAATAGAATATTTCAGAATGTGACATTTAAAAGGTATTACAAAAATATGAATTACAGTTCTTTTATATAAGAAAAAGTATAAAATATTTCATATCAGTATACAAATGAATATGCTATTTTCAAAACATTAACATGGTTTTAAAAATAGGAAAAAAAAAAAAGTAATTAGCTTAAAATGGAAAATTTTCAACATCAGAATTTTTTTATATTGAAGAAACACAAATCTTTGCCTGATATTACAAAAAGAAAAGCACAGCAAAAGAGTATAAAATAAGTTTAAAAAGCTAAGTAAAAATAAAAATTATAACATTCTATAGTATCAAAAATATTAATTCACAAAATATGAATAAAACTAGAATGTGACCAGATAAAAATACGTATATCATGATTTAATATAAAAGCAAAAGCACAGAGTACATATTTCCAATAAAAGTTGGATTCTGAGGAGTTAAGATGCTATGTAAGGCAGTATTCTGGCTATCATGCCTTTAAGCATTTCACCTGTAAAAATAAAGTAGTGGTTATTTATCATATGTCTCATGGGTAATGTAATATTTTGAGAATAAATAAGTACTGATAATAAAAAAAACAAATCATATGGTATAATATAATTATAGACACTTCTTAAATGTAAAAGTTAATTTGTTTTTGCACGATACATACATAAATGTAATATTAAAGGAATTAAAAACATATTATGATAATGATGATTAACCGATAAAAAACAAAAAATTTTTTGATGAATTTGTCCTACATCAACATTGAAGGACAACTATTTGCTTTAAAAGCTCACAATTGTCAAAAAGACTGAAGAAATTTTACAATTTTATCTCAAATTTATAAAATAATTTATTAGGTATTTATTCCTTATGAGATATCAGACCACAATAATTTACAGACAAATAGTATCACAATATTTTTCCAATAATTCAAACTCAGAAGCTATACACTTTAAGAACAAATGTATGAATGAACAAACACATAATATGAATATATATAAAAGCAAATTGACCTGAGTAATCAGGGAAGTTGTCACGTAATCCAAAGACAATACTTGTTTTTCTAATGGAACCAAAAGGAAAAATCGAAGGATTGGCCTTTTAAATATCATTAACATGAAAAAAATGTTTTCTGAAAATTTCTATTTCCAAGATGTGAATCTACACTTTCATGTAATTAAGATCTAGTATTACCGTTAAATAAAGATAAAACAATTACAAACTGCAATTGTTAACTGGAAACGTGGGATTTTTTAATTCCCTAGAGCAGTGGTTCCCAAACTTTTGGGCTCACGGAGCCTTTTTTGGGAAGAATTTCTAAGGCGGAGCCCCTTAACACCACGGTATTCTATGGTTTACAAATTAATGTTTTTTTTTCTACGGAACAGAGAAAGATCTACTGGATAAGAGTCCGAACCAGTAGTTTCCAACATGGTGCCAAGGTTCTCAGTTTGGCCCTTTTTTTTCGATACAGAAATTCTGAATTCATACTAGAAATTTTGAAAATCAAATTTTCTATTATTTAACCTCTTAATAGTTTTATTTAATATTACTATTATTGGACTCTATAAATTGAAAATAAGGACTAATAAACCACTTTTTTTGTATTAAAATATCTGCCTTGTATAATCGAGATATGTCTGCCAAATACAGCAAAAATTATAGTTAAAATTTTGTGGTTTCTGAAAGCTTTTAGTAATGAAGAAAACAAACTCTGCTTACCCGAGCTACGTTCGAGCAATACTGTTAAAGGGGTTAATGACACCCTATTTTAATACATTTTTAAAATCAAAAAATATTTTTTCGGTATTTCAAGTATGAACTCGGAATTAAAGATCAAAATCGTAACCCTGTCTGTGTCCTGCATTTCATTGGGGCTGACGTGAAACTATTATTATTTATGGCGAAAACCACACACACACAGAAAAAAAGGTAAGTTGTACAGTTTTCGTTTACAAAGAAAGACTTTTGTATAATCCCAATAGGCTACTCGCAAAAAGAAAGGAAATTCGTAGGCCCAGTCGCTCATGAAAAATTATATAACACGTTTTCGCTAGTCCCGCCCACCAGAAAGAGAATCATGCAATTAAGGATTCTTTCTCGTTCTTTATTACGTTTCTAGTACTTCTAAACATGCAACGAAAACGAATCGCCTGTGAGCTTCTTCTTTTGAACCATTTTTAAAAAAAATACATTTAGAATCAGATCATCGTTTTAGTGTTTAAGTGGGCACGGCAAAATCTATAACCTGTATAGTTAGGTGCAGTATCCTTCACTTTTTTTGGATGTTTTATTTGAAGTATTTAGCTATTAATTATAGTTTTGAAAGAAACTTTCTTTCACCATTGTTTTTGCCTTAATATAGATATACGGTTAAAAACTACACATGTTAAAAGAACTGCAGCTAGTAGAAAAAACTTTACTAACAAAACAAGATATATGGGTGGTGTTAAATTTATATCAGGGCGGGTACTCATTGACGAAAAGTCTAAGCCAGGGGTGGAGCTGAGCAAAAGTTTAGATTGTTAGTGTGATGACAAATGCAAAAAACCAATATATATATATATATTTAAATTGCTACAGCCTTATTTCTGATAGGAAAATGTGGCATCATAACATAAGAATCTTATCCAAAACCGAGACCAATTAAAACAAAATTTTACAGAGGCTTAAGTGATACAAGATAAAAAAAAGAAACATTTTCAGCAATATGTACATTGCTTTAAAAATTAAGCACAATTATGTAAAACAGCATAGAAAATTTAAATAGCTAAGAATTAATAAAAATAAAATAAACAGAATAAAGGAATTAAAGTTACAAAAAGAAAACTATATACACAACGCATACAAATATTAAATGCATCTAATGAGGGATTTATTAAATGATACAAGGTGTTACAAAAAAGAGGTGTTTTAATCGACAAACATCGTTTAGATACATATTGAGCATTTGATTCAGAATACTATTTCTTGTAGCTTATTTTGAATCGAAAATTTAAAACACATTAAATGCAGGAACATAAAATAAAGTAGTTCGAACCAAAAATATTATATAGAAAATATATACATGTAAAATGCAAATTTGTTTATGATTTAAAAAAATATATTACAGTAATTTCAACCATGTGATAGATGTATTTATTTTTGACACACGCACATAAAATTCCTAGATACTTTCGAAAAATTTTCCTTGCAATATAGTAATTTCTTTCATATTTTGTTTATTTTCCTGGAACGCCGCGGAGCCCCTGAAAAGTATAGGCGGAGCCCCAAGGGCTCCGCGGAGCACACTTTGGGAACCTCTGCCCTAGAGGGCTCTGCCTATACCTTCTATGATATATGCAACCCCTGTTCAGACCCTGCAGTACCTAAAAACATGCTAATTTGTCTTGTTTTAATAATATTTCCTAATTACGAAAAAAAAAAAAAAAAATTATCATAACTAGTGGCAATCTTCTGTAATTGGCTCGCCATTCATTTCCCTTTTGTTGCGGAATTTTTTGCCTCCTAAGGCTGCATCTACCACTGTCATGACAGCTGATGGCTGTTTTCGTGATTCATTAAAGAAGATCAATTACATATTTGAAAATAAGCTTGTATAAAATGATTAAGTAAAATTGTTGCGATCTCCCATACTATTATAACATCTAGAAGGAAAGTTTTCTTTTAGATGCTACAAGAAAATAGTGTTAAATAGGATGTTTTAAATATATCTTTTTAAATATGATGTAATTTCTTCCCATAAATGCTTTTTGCATGTAATAATTCAATTATTTTAAAGTTTTCTTCCTGTTTTTAATATTCCCATGTAAATACATTCAAGCCTGCTTACTGAGAGATTGGATGTAGCAAAGTATCGGTTAATAAGATTCTTTTTTTGTGCCGTTGGATCTCCAATCTTACTTATAATAAAATCCAAAGGCGAGAAAGTGTCTGTAACGGTACCGGGCTGTACCACTCTGATCTGCGAGTCGACCGTAGTTAAACGCCATGTTAGGCTTACTGAAAAATATATGCTAACACATAATAACACTAAATGATAATATCTTCTACTTGAAATAACGTCTGTTCAGCATATTTTCGTATAAAACATGCATATCATATCCAGTTATAATGTTATAAGTTTTAAATTAAAAATAACAGATTAAACATCCGATTACCTGATGTAAATAAACGAATAATGTTGCCATTCAAAAACACAAATCCCATATCTACAAAAAAAAAAAAAGGAATGACTCTTTGAACGTTTCATTAAAATATCCAATTATGCTCTTAAAATATTTGTAAAAGCATTTTAAAGTCTTTAAATATTTAAAGGATTTTCTAAAATTTATTTCTGTAAGCATTTTATTCCTCAAAATCACTTTTTCAGAAATAGCGATGATATCTTTCGAGGCTTTGCGATGCAACTACCAGCATTTTAGATTTCGTTCATAAATGCTATTCTGGCGCCATCTTCTGACAATAAATACAAATTATACGTTTCTGTTAGAAAAAAAATAAATTAATAATACAACTTTATTATAATTTACATAATAATAAAGTTGTAAAATAATATAAAATGAACATAAGCATATTTTTAGAATAAGAAAATTCAGGATGTATTGATTTATTACAAGATCAACTTTTTTTAATGATTTAAATTATTTTTATTATTAATTTTGAAAGGGAAATATTTGACTTTGTGTAAAAATTAATGCATTCTTTTAGATTATGAAGAAGCTAAAAGATCGTTTTCGTCTTATTGAGAGCGAAAATTAATACCTACAATTTACTAACCATAGTTAATTATTGAGACCTTAATTAATTATTGAGATCATTATTAGGATTAAAATTTTAATTATTCAGAAACATATTTGGCAATTTTGAGTTGAAAAACCAAAATAAGGGAAAATATTACGTTTCGTAAAATTTACCATTAACATAAGGTATGTACATTCAGGATGTATTGAATTATTACAAGATCAACTTTTTTTAATGATTTAAATTATTTTTATTATTAATTTTGAAAGGGAAATATTTGACTTTGTGTAAAAATTAATGCATTCTTTTAGATTATGAAGAAGCTAAAAGATCGTTTTCGTCTTATTGAGAGCGAAAATTAATACCTACAATTTACTAACCATAGTTAATTATTGAGACCTTAATTAATTATTGAGATCATTATTAGGATTAAAATTTTAATTATTCAGAAACATGTTTGGCAATTTTGAGTTGAAAAACCAAAATAAGGGAAAAGATTAAGTTTCGTAAAATTTACCATTAACATAAGGTATGTACATTCAGGATGTATTGAATTATTACAAGATCAACTTTTTTTAATGATTTAAATTATTTTTATTATTAATTTTGAAAGGAAAATATTTGACTTTGTGTAAAAATTAATGCATTCCTTTAGATTATGAAGAAACTAAAAGATCGTTTTCGTATTATTGAGAGCGAAAATTAATACCTATAATTTACTAACCATAGTTAATTATTGAGACCTTAATTAATTATTGAGATCATTATTAGGATTAAAATTTTAATTATTCAGAAAAATATTTGGAAATTTTGAGTTGAAAAACCAAAATAAGGGAAAAGATTACATTTCGTAAAATTTACCATTAACATAAGGTATGTACATTCAGGATGTATTGAATTATTACAAGATCAACTTTTTTTAATGATTTAAATTATTTTTATTATTAATTTTGAAAGGGAAATATTTGACTTTGTGTAAAAATTAATGCATTCTTTTAGATTATGAAGAAGCTAAAAGATCGTTTTCGTATTATTGAGAGCGAAAATTAATACCTACAATTTACTAACCATAGTTAATTATTGAGACCTTAATTAATTATTGAGATCATTATTAGGATTAAAATTTTAATTATTCAGAAACATGTTTGGCAATTTTGAGTTGAAAAACCAAAATAAGGGAAAAGATTACGTTTCGTAAAATTTACCATTAACATAAGGTATGTACATTCAGGATGTATTGAATTATTACAAGATCAACTTTTTTTAATGATTTAAATTATTTTTATTATTACTTTTGAAAGGGAAATATTTGACTTTGTGTAAAAATTAATGCATTCTTTTAGATTATGAAGAAGCTAAAAGATCGTTTTCGTCTTATTGAGAGCGAAAATTAATACCTATAATTTACTAACCATAGTTAATTATTGAGACCTTAATTAATTATTGAGATCATTATTAAGATTAAAATTTTAATTATTCAGAAAAATATTTGGAAATTTTGAGTTGAAAAACCAAAATAAGGGAAAAGATTACATTTCGTAAAATTTACCATTAACACAAGGTATGTACATTCAGGATGTATTGAATTATTACAAGATCAACTTTTTTTAATGATTTAAATTATTTTTATTATTAATTTTGAAAGGGAAATATTTGACTTTGTGTAAAAATTAATGCATTCTTTTAGATTATGAAGAAGCTAAAAGATCGTTTTCGTCTTATTGAGAGCGAAAATTAATACCTACAATTTACTAACCATAGTTAATTATTGAGACCTTAATTAATTATTGAGATCATTATTAGGATTAAAATTTTAATTATTCAGAAACATATTTGGCAATTTTGAGTTGAAAAACCAAAATAAGGGAAAAGATTACGTTTCGTAAAATTTACCATTAACATAAGGTATGTACATTCAGGATGTATTGAATTATTACAAGATCAACTTTTTTTAATGATTTAAATTATTTTTATTATTAATTTTGAAAGGGAAATATTTGACTTTGTGTAAAAATTAATGCATTCTTTTAGATTATGAAGAAGCTAAAAGATCGTTTTCGTATTATTGAGAGCGAAAATTAATACCTATAATTTACTAACCATAGTTAATTATTGAGACCTTAATTAATTATTGAGATCATTATTAGGATTAAAATTTTAATTATTCAGAAACATATTTGGCAATTTTGAGTTGAAAAACCAAAATAAGGGAAAGGATTACGTTTCGTAAAATTTACCATTAACATAAGGTATGTACATTCAGGATGTATTGAATTATTACAAGATCAACTTTTTTTAATGATTTAAATTATTTTTATTATTAATTTTGAAAGGGAAATATTTGACTTTGTGTAAAAATTAATGCATTCTTTTAGATTATGAAGAAGCTAAAAGATCGTTTTCGTATTATTGAGAGCGAAAATTAATACCTATAATTTACTAACCATAGTTAATTATTGAGACCTTAATTAATTATTGAGATCATTATTAGGATTAAAATTTTAATTATTCAGAAAAATATTTGGAAATTTTGAGTTGAAAAACCAAAATAAGGGAAAAGATTACATTTCGTAAAATTTACCATTAACACAAGGTATGTACATTCAGGATGTATTGAATTATTACAAGATCAACTTTTTTTAATGATTTAAATTATTTTTATTATTAATTTTGAAAGGGAAATATTTGACTTTGTGTAAAAATTAATGCATTCTTTTAGATTATGAAGAAGCTAAAAGATCGTTTTCGTCTTATTGAGAGCGAAAATTAATACCTACAATTTACTAACCATAGTTAATTATTGAGACCTTAATTAATTATTGAGATCATTATTAGGATTAAAATTTTAATTATTCAGAAACATATTTGGCAATTTTGAGTTGAAAAACCAAAATAAGGGAAAAGATTACGTTTCGTAAAATTTACCATTAACATAAGGTATGTACATTCAGGATGTATTGAATTATTACAAGATCAACTTTTTTTAATGATTTAAATTATTTTTATTATTAATTTTGAAAGGGAAATATTTGACTTTGTGTAAAAATTAATGCATTCTTTTAGATTATGAAGAAGCTAAAAGATCGTTTTCGTATTATTGAGAGCGAAAATTAATACCTATAATTTACTAACCATAGTTAATTATTGAGACCTTAATTAATTATTGAGATCATTATTAGGATTAAAATTTTAATTATTCAGAAACATATTTGGCAATTTTGAGTTGAAAAACCAAAATAAGGGAAAGGATTACGTTTCGTAAAATTTACCATTAACATAAGGTATGTACATTCAGGATGTATTGAATTATTACAAGATCAACTTTTTTTAATGATTTAAATTATTTTTATTATTAATTTTGAAAGGGAAATATTTGACTTTGTGTAAAAATTAATGCATTCTTTTAGATTATGAAGAAGCTAAAAGATCGTTTTCGTATTATTGAGAGCGAAAATTAATACCTATAATTTACTAACCATAGTTAATTATTGAGACCTTAATTAATTATTGAGATCATTATTAGGATTAAAATTTTAATTATTCAGAAAAATATTTGGAAATTTTGAGTTGAAAAACCAAAATAAGGGAAAAGATTACGTTTCGTAAAATTTACCATTAACATAAGGTATGTACATTCAGGATGTATTGAATTATTACAAGATCAACTTTTTTTAATGATTTAAATTATTTTTATTATTAATTTTGAAAGGGAAATATTTGACTTTGTGTAAAAATTAATGCATTCTTTTAGATTATGAAGAAGCTAAAAGATCGTTTTCGTCTTATTGAGAGCGAAAATTAATACCTACAATTTACTAACCATAGTTAATTATTGAGACCATAATTAATTATTGAGATCATTATTAGGATTAAAATTTTAATTATTCAGAAACATGTTTGGCAATTTTGAGTTGGAAAACCAAAATAAGGGAAAAGATTACGTTTCGTAAAATTTACCATTAACATAAGGTATGTACATTCAGGATGTATTGAATTATTACAAGATCAACTTTTTTTAATGATTTAAATTATTTTTATTATTAATTTTGAAAGGAAAATATTTGACTTTGTGTAAAAATTAATGCATTCCTTTAGATTATGAAGAAACTAAAAGATTGTTTTCGTATTATTGAGAGCGAAAATTAATACCTATAATTTACTAACCATAGTTAATTATTGAGACCTTAATTAATTATTGAGATCATTATTAGGATTAAAATTTTAATTATTCAGAAAAATATTTGGAAATTTTGAGTTGAAAAACCAAAATAAGGGAAAAGATTACATTTCGTAAAATTTACCATTAACATAAGGTATGTACATTCAGGATGTATTGAATTATTACAAGATCAACTTTTTTTAATGATTTAAATTATTTTTATTATTAATTTTGAAAGGGAAATATTTGACTTTGTGTAAAAATTAATGCATTCTTTTAGATTATGAAGAAGCTAAAAGATCGTTTTCGTCTTATTGAGAGCGAAAATTAATACCTACAATTTACTAACCATAGTTAATTATTGAGACCTTAATTAATTATTGAGATCATTATTAGGATTAAAATTTTAATTATTCAGAAACATATTTGGCAATTTTGAGTTGAAAAACCAAAATAAGGGAAAAGATTATGTTTCGTAAAATTTACCATTAACATAAGGTATGTACATTCAGGATGTATTGAATTATTACAAGATCAACTTTTTTTAATGATTTAAATTATTTTTATTATTAATTTTGAAAGGGAAATATTTGACTTTGTGTAAAAATTAATGCATTCTTTTAGATTATGAAGAAGCTAAAAGATCGTTTTCGTCTTATTGAGAGCGAAAATTAATACCTACAATTTACTAACCATAGTTAATTATTGAGACCTTAATTAATTATTGAGATCATTATTAGGATTAAAATTTTAATTATTCAGAAACATGTTTGGCAATTTTGAGTTGAAAAACCAAAATAAGGGAAAAGATTACGTTTCGTAAAATTTACCATTAACATAAGGTATGTACATTCAGGATGTATTGAATTATTACAAGATCAACTTTTTTTAATGATTTAAATTATTTTTATTATTAATTTTGAAAGGAAAATATTTGACTTTGTGTAAAAATTAATGCATTCCTTTAGATTATGAAGAAACTAAAAGATCGTTTTCGTATTATTGAGAGCGAAAATTAATACCTATAATTTACTAACCATAGTTAATTATTGAGACCTTAATTAATTATTGAGATCATTATTAGGATTAAAATTTTAATTATTCAGAAACATATTTGGCAATTTTGAGTTGAAAAACCAAAATAAGGGAAAAGATTACATTTCGTAAAATTTACCATTAACACAAGGTATGTACATTCAGGATGTATTGAATTATTACAAGATCAACTTTTTTTAATGATTTAAATTATTTTTATTATTAATTTTGAAAGGGAAATATTTGACTTTGTGTAAAAATTAATGCATTCTTTTAGATTATGAAGAAGCTAAAAGATCGTTTTCGTCTTATTGAGAGCGAAAATTAATACCTATAATTTACTAACCATAGTTAATTATTGAGACCTTAATTAATTATTGAGATCATTATTAGGATTAAAATTTTAATTATTCAGAAACATATTTGGCAATTTTGAGTTGAAAAACCAAAATAAGGGAAAAGATTACGTTTCGTAAAATTTACCATTAACATAAGGTATGTACATTCAGGATGTATTGAATTATTACAAGATCAACTTTTTTTAATGATTTAAATTATTTTTATTATTAATTTTGAAAGGAAAATATTTGACTTTGTGTAAAAATTAATGCATTCCTTTAGATTATGAAGAAACTAAAAGATCGTTTTCGTATTATTGAGAGCGAAAATTAATACCTATAATTTACTAACCATAGTTAATTATTGAGACCTTAATTAATTATTGAGATCATTATTAGGATTAAAATTTTAATTATTCAGAAAAATATTTGGAAATTTTGAGTTGAAAAACCAAAATAAGGGAAAAGATTACATTTCGTAAAATTTACCATTAACATAAGGTATGTACATTCAGGATGTATTGAATTATTACAAGATCAACTTTTTTTAATGATTTAAATTATTTTTATTATTAATTTTGAAAGGGAAATATTTGACTTTGTGTAAAAATTAATGCATTCTTTTAGATTATGAAGAAGCTAAAAGATCGTTTTCGTATTATTGAGAGCGAAAATTAATACCTATAATTTACTAACCATAGTTAATTATTGAGACCTTAATTAATTATTGAGATCATTATTAGGATTAAAATTTTAATTATTCAGAAACATATTTGGCAATTTTGAGTTGAAAAACCAAAATAAGGGAAAGGATTACGTTTCGTAAAATTTACCATTAACATAAGGTATGTACATTCAGGATGTATTGAATTATTACAAGATCAACTTTTTTTAATGATTTAAATTATTTTTATTATTAATTTTGAAAGGAAAATATTTGACTTTGTGTAAAAATTAATGCATTCTTTTAGATTATGAAGAAGCTAAAAGATCGTTTTCGTCTTATTGAGAGCGAAAATTAATACCTACAATTTACTAACCATAGTTAATTATTGAGACCATAATTAATTATTGAGATCATTATTAGGATTAAAATTTTAATTATTCAGAAACATGTTTGGCAATTTTGAGTTGGAAAACCAAAATAAGGGAAAAGATTACGTTTCGTAAAATTTACCATTAACATAAGGTATGTACATTCAGGATGTATTGAATTATTACAAGATCAACTTTTTTTAATGATTTAAATTATTTTTATTATTAATTTTGAAAGGAAAATATTTGACTTTGTGTAAAAATTAATGCATTCCTTTAGATTATGAAGAAACTAAAAGATCGTTTTCGTATTATTGAGAGCGAAAATTAATACCTATAATTTACTAACCATAGTTAATTATTGAGACCTTAATTAATTATTGAGATCATTATTAGGATTAAAATTTTAATTATTCAGAAAAATATTTGGAAATTTTGAGTTGAAAAACCAAAATAAGGGAAAAGATTACATTTCGTAAAATTTACCATTAACATAAGGTATGTACATTCAGGATGTATTGAATTATTACAAGATCAACTTTTTTTAATGATTTAAATTATTTTTATTATTAATTTTGAAAGGGAAATATTTGACTTTGTGTAAAAATTAATGCATTCTTTTAGATTATGAAGAAGCTAAAAGATCGTTTTCGTCTTATTGAGAGCGAAAATTAATACCTACAATTTACTAACCATAGTTAATTATTGAGACCTTAATTAATTATTGAGATCATTATTAGGATTAAAATTTTAATTATTCAGAAAAATATTTGGAAATTTCGAGTTGAAAAACCAAAATAAGGGAAAAGATTACATTTCGTAAAATTTACCATTAACATAAGGTATGTACATTCAGGATGTATTGAATTATTACAAGATCAACTTTTTTTAATGATTTAAATTATTTTTATTATTAATTTTGAAAGGGAAATATTTGACTTTGTGTAAAAATTAATGCATTCTTTTAGATTATGAAGAAGCTAAAAGATCGTTTTCGTATTATTGAGAGCGAAAATTAATACCTATAACTTACTAACCATAGTTAATTATTGAGACCTTAATTAATTATTGAGATCATTATTAGGATTAAAATTTTAATTATTCAGAAACATATTTGGCAATTTTGAGTTGAAAAACCAAAATAAGGGAAAAGATTACGTTTCGTAAAATTTACCATTAACATAAGGTATGTACATTCAGGATGTATTGAATTATTACAAGATCAACTTTTTTTAATGATTTAAATTATTTTTATTATTAATTTTGAAAGGGAAATATTTGACTTTGTGTAAAAATTAATGCATTCTTTTAGATTATGAAGAAGCTAAAAGATCGTTTTCGTATTATTGAGAGCGAAAATTAATACCTATAATTTACTAACCATAGTTAATTATTGAGACCTTAATTAATTATTGAGATCATTATTAGGATTAAAATTTTAATTATTCAGAAAAATATTTGGAAATTTTGAGTTGAAAAACCAAAATAAGGGAAAAGATTACGTTTCGTAAAATTTACCATTAACATAAGGTATGTACATTCAGGATGTATTGAATTATTACAAGATCAACTTTTTTTAATGATTTAAATTATTTTTATTATTAATTTTGAAAGGGAAATATTTGACTTTGTGTAAAAATTAATGCATTCTTTTAGATTATGAAGAAGCTAAAAGATCGTTTTCGTATTATTGAGAGTGAAAATTAATACCTATAATTTACTTGACATAATTAATTATTGAGACCTTAATTAATTATTGAGATCGTTATTAGGATTGAGATTTTAATTATTCAGAAAAATGTTTAGAAATTTTGAGTTGAAAAACAAAGATAAAGAAAAAAATTACGTTTCGTAAAATTTACCATTAACATAACTACCATTAACAGTAAAATTTACCATTAACCCTCTATATTACCTAATATTACCTTAACGGTTCAGGTCAGTTTTCCCTATTGTCGATAAACAGTATATGAATATTTTTATCAATTATTTAAAATTTTAACTGAAAACCCCAATTTCTATCCACCGTCCTAGGACGGGCATTTACACTAGTACTTTAATAATGTTAAAGAGATCACTTAGAACAAACAACTGAAAATGTCATTATTGGATATTGCAAAGTTTTTCTGTTCAAGTACAAAACTAAATCTTAACGATTTTACTGTCTGGGCTGAAAGAAAAAATGCGATATTGGAAGAACAAAGGCTTGAAAAACACAAAGAGAGATCCCAGCCTTTTCTTGGAATGCAGGATTAGGCATCATCGGAAGAAGAAAAGTTTGAGAAAGGGAGGTACAGATCCATGTGTTTTCTTGGAATGCTGAGTGGGGCACCTTTGTTGAGAATTTCACCCCTGAGAGTGAAACTACAGTCGAAGGGTCATTTTGACACTGAAATTTTACGTGTCAAGATCACTGTCACTGTGATGTTTAGTTGCTGTTCTTTAAGGACTGAGAAGTGAGCTTTTAAACTATGACAGGGGAAAAGAGAAAGTGTTTGTCATTAGAAATCAAAATCGAAATGATAAGACTGGTTGATTGAAAAAGTGTGAAATTGCAAAGAAAATCAGGATTCCAGCTAATTCTTTTTCGACAACTTTAAAGTATAAAAGTGAATTGTTAAAAAAATATCACAAACGTTCTATTGCCTTCCACAGAAAACAGTTTTGTTATTCAAAGTATGATGATGTAGAAAAAATGCCTTTTAAGTGGTTTATGTCAGTAAGAGAAAAAAATGTGACAATTAATGGACCTATTTTGAAAGAAAAAGTGATGCAATTTGCTAAGAGTTTAGGAAAAAATGACTTTGTTGCAGGCAATGGATGGTTACAATGTTTTAAGGATCGTCATGCAATTATTTTTAAAACTGTAAGTGGAGAAAGTGCATAAATACAAAACTCAGTAATCGAAGAATAGTTTAAAAGTAAAGATAATTTAACTAAACAATTTAAAATTTCCCCAAAAGATAAAAGTTTAAAAACAAATGGATTATATTCTTGAGAAAAAAAGGTAAGTCTCTCTCGCTCTTATTTTTCCCTATTTTTTATGGTGTATCAGTTATTACGAATATCGGTTATAGCGGGGGTTTTTCAAGGACCCATCGACTTTGTAATATGCGGGCTCGACTGTATATATTTCAACTAAAAATGCAGTGTTTGGAAACATTATTATTTGGCCTTTTTAAAATCTGGTAACAATAGATAAAAACTGCCATTTCAAAATATGAATTAAATCTCTATTCAAATAATGAAATTTTGAATAAAAAAATAGAAAAAAAAACTCAGAAAATTACAAATTTAAAAAGTGATTACAATCTAGTTAAGTATATGCCTGCAAAAGATGGTTAAATTGTTATGCATTGTTTTTGATCCTATAAAACTTATGTAACTGAACTATCTTGACCGATAACAAAATTACATAGCGATTAATATAATTCTTAGATTTAAAAACAGTCTGCTTCAGCATGTTTATCACACATTTCTCTATAAAATTACCAATTTTCATGTTTTTATATGCAACAGTTTTTGCAGGATAAGCCAAGAAAGTGAAAAGGTCATAATAAATTCAATTATGGCAGCAGCAGCATTAGTAACTTTATTTTAGAATAGAGAGATTCTTTCTAATTCTTCTGCCATACACCCACACATATATTTAACTAAATTACTTTTTCTTTCAAGAGTAATTTTCATGATTTATTATATATAGCAGTCATTGTTCATCATTAGTCACATAGAGAAGTTTTTTTTCCTATTTAGAATCATTTTCACTCATTGAAGAAATGCCAAGGAGTGAAATTACACATTTGCATTTTATAAAATTCTAAACTATTTCAACACGTTGAAGATGGAACCAGAACATTTTATAAAATTATGTAAACAAAATTAGTTTTGCATTAAATATAAACATTTTAGTGCATTATTTATGTTTCAAGCTATAGGAAACTGATTATCATCAGACTGACTCTTTCTACTACATCATGTGAGAGATGCTTTTCAACTCAAAATAGAATGAAGTAAAACAAGAATGAAAAATTGTATATCAGGCATTGATTATGAAACACTTTCCAACACTAACAGAATATTATTTGAAAATTTTATATTTTGATAGAATGAAATGAGATATCTAAATAAGCAACTTAAAAAAACTCATAACTCAGTAAAAATCCATTTTCAGCAATTGCTTTCCGTATCCAGCAATGTGTGCAAATTTTTTCATGTAGCCAAAATATGATTTATAGGACTTACATACACCCCTTAATAAACTTATCTAATTTTGAGTGTAAAAATACATACAACAGCAGAAAACACACATCTAGAAATTATCGATTTTAGTCATTCCTGTAACAGAACTCTTTTGTGTGTCTCTATAAGTGAACGATAAATGCTATGCACTCCAGAATCTATAGAAAACATGTTGGTGCACACTTTAGTGATTTCATTATGTTTGAAGTATCATATCATTAAAATGTACCACAAGTGATTTTACCTCATAGATCATAATGTAATGGAATTTTTTGTGTGTTCTTGTAAATGAACTATAAATGCTACTTCTACACTCCTGAGAAAGCATGTTGTAGTCAAACTCAGTGTTGCATATCAATCTCATTATGTTTGAAATATCATAACACCAATAAAATGCATCAAAAACGATTTTTCATAATATAAAGGAATTCTTTTGAGAGTCCCTGTAAACAAACTATAAATGCTACATACTTTATTTTCAATACCAAACATTCTATCTCCTCAATAACATATAAAAATTTTATGGCAATCCGAGTACATTTACAAGAGTTTGAGCATGGACAGACAGACAAACCGAATTCACAAACACTTTTCAACTGTGTTGGAAAGTGTTAAAAAAAATGACTATGTGGAAGTACTTCTAAGAATTTCTTTAGATAGTCTTAGTGACAATGTCAATTGGGATATGGATTTTAAAGTCCATAAAAATATGGAAAAAGCATAAATATAGAGAAAAAAAAGTAATGTTAAACTTAAATTTTGCTTTTCAATGTAACTGACATTTTTACATTATAGTTAAAATTAAAAAAAAAGAAAATACAATTAAAAAATTAGCCTTAAAATTTATAACGTACTCCTAAAAATTTTATAAGAAAGTGAAGTGAAAACATTTTTTGCTAATGTTGATAGCAGTTAAACTATACTTACAAAATTTCTCACAGTTTTGCCTATGATTCGGGATAACTTTTCATTGCCATGAGACAGCTCCCACTTATAGTCATCAACTCGTTTCTCAAAGAAAGCTATAAATTGAACACCAAGTAAGAAGAAAATATGTAAATTGAGTTTTCTTCATCTTTAAATAAGCATAGTTTCTAAAACAGGGAGAAAAAAAAAAATCAGCTTACTTCTCAAATGAGTTTGACAAATATCTCTGTATTTTATCCTCCACAAACTATCTTCAATAAATGAATCAAACATCTGAGTTTCTGAAAACCACTGTAGAAAAGATCGAATGTTATGAGAAAAGGCATTCTTTAGAAAGTTTTCTTTCTGAAATGAAGGAGATAGAACTTTATCAATAATGGAATAGAACATGCAATAGCTTAAGCCAATGAAAACATTTGAAATCAAATGCAAATGGTAAGAATAAAGTCTATTATGCTAGAAACATAAAAGAGTAAGCTTAAGTTGAAAAGCCATAAACATAATAATACATTAAATACATTTGATAAATTTAATAAAATAAAGTAAATAAAATAAACTATGTTTGATTTTTTGTTAAACACGTTATAATAAGATTAAATCATTAAGTATGCATGTTTTCATCTGTTCTCTTACGTGAGAATGATCTTAAAGAAAAGAAGAAAACTACGCAGAAAATGTATTTAGTGAAAACCATGCATTTGCTACAGTACCAATGATATGACTTACAAAATTAAATAAAAGATTACTTCTGAATTATTTGTTTATGTTGAAATTACAGTATAAAACCATTTATCCAGAATGATCGCGACCAGATGTATTCTGGATAACTGGTTAGTCATCAAAGCAACACCCATTTGATCAGATTTGCAGGACAAATCTGTCATTGTATAATGAATTTTCTGGAAAGATAAGTCAGTTGATTAGAAATATGATTCTGAATAACTGATTATCAGACAAATGTTTCCATACTGTACTTAAGAATTGTTCTTTCTCTGGTAAATTTTGAAGAAATACATTATTTTGATAATACTTTGAAGATTTTTTTTTCAACTGTGGAAGTTTGGTTTTTGAAAAACATCAATGTTCTAAATTTGTGTTCTCAGTTTTTGATTCTTGGTCAATAGAACATTCAAATCTGGAATCATTGTAAAGAATGATACAGATTATTTTTTTTTCTCTATACACATTATCAATGCATTTGGAATTTATATTATTATTATTTTGAATTAAAAATTGGAAAAGGTATTTTGTGAAATATTTTGAAAATGTGTTTGTTCCATGAAAAATATTGAAGAATTCTTTTGCCATTCTTACTTAAGAGTGAACAAATCTACAGTGATCTACAGTATATTCATACACTGGTTGAAGGGTTTAATACCTTTAAGAACAAGGGGAAAAAAAGGGGGGGGCAAATATATTATAAAGCATATGAATGGTAGTCAAACAAAAACTCTGTAGTTTCCGACTGAAATTTGGATGATTGGCATGTTTGTACTACAGTTAGATTGAAAAAAAAAAAAAGTAATTTCTTTATTTCAAATGGAAATTTTTATAGATTTTAAAAAATGAATAAAAAAATTGAAGAAATTAATACTCAAATGATACACCAAAATAATAAGTAAAAAAAGAAAAGAGTTGGAAATTTTGCAAATGATGAACACGCCCCCCCTTTTTCCCCCTTTTGGAATTGCAAATTGTCTCATTTTTTCTGCCCCCCCCCCAAAAAAAGAGGTCAGTTTTGAAGGATTTTGGGCTAAAATAGTGGCCATAGTGGCCAATTGTTGCCTGATGCTGAAAATAGTCAGTTTTAGTAGCATTTTTGTTATAAATGGCAGTCTTGTATTTACTTACAGGTACATTTGTCAAAAAACTAACTCTGAAGTGAACCCCATTGTCCTTCTGGTGATGATTAGTAACTAAAGATTGTTTTCATGTGCAATTTATTAATATTTATTAATACTTTAATTAATATTTACTTTTTGTAGCAAATATAATAAATTATATTTACGACACTTTTGGGACATTTTAAATGATTTTATCTGCATTTTTTATTTGTAATATTGTTGTGAGAAAGAGTCGAAACAAATTAACCAATTTTCAATCGTATGTGGAATTACACTTTGGATAATAACGATAATCTTAGAGCAGATTACTGTCATTAACCAAGGTACCATTATATATACATTTTTATGAGCATGCAAAGTTCAATTAAAAAATACAAACATTTCATAGCATTTACAATGTCAGCCATTACAGTGTAGTTATGCTTCAAGTGCAAACTATATTCAGATTGTCAGATATGGTGATAAATATAAAGAAAAAAAAAAGATATAATAAATTTGATGCTATTTAAAAATGAGAGATCATTGGGATTTTCTGCTATTATAAATATTGTATGAAATTTATTTAATGCATTGTGAATTATTTTTATGAAATGACAAAATGTACATTGTTTTTTAGGTAAAAGTAGAATAAAAAGTTCTTATTTGAGTTGTGGAACACAAAAAAACAAAGATGCTTAAATTGAAGACAACACTTTATAAATTAACAAAACAAAAATAATCTTTTTATTTTAATCTTGAAATTTAAGAAGATGTGGCAAATCCTTTAATAAAGTTGCAGACCAAAAAAAAAAAAAGAAAAAAAAATATCCCATCAGAACAATATGAATGAAGCTTCAAAAATCTTCATTTAGAATTTTAGAAATGGCATTTTAAATCAAGCTATGATATCACCTTTTTAGCGAGAAATGCCGAACGGGAATAAAAAGCAATGTGAAATTCCTCATAATACCACCATTGAAAGAAAGTATCAGTATATCAAGATACAAAATAATAATAATAATAATAATAATAATAATAATAATAATAAACACAGCTTCAAACAAGCAATTTTAATAAATATGTCTAAACTTCAATGAAAAACCATGATTAGTAATATTTTTAGTATAATACACACATAAAGAGAGGGAATGGGATCTAATATCCTTAATAAATTTATTAATAAAACAAGCTTACAGTAGAAATTTATAAAATGCTAAAAGAAAGATTAGACTTATTAATGTAATGCTAAACTTTAAATTACCTGAAAAGCCATATTTCCATTTATTTCTGTAAAATGATTTTCATAATGGCCTATCATTTCTACAGACATGTGAACAAATGCCTCAGAGATCATTATATCTCTCAGCATCTCTGTGGGATCTAAAATTACATGCATTATTTCATATTAAACAAATAAATTTCAATATTTAAAATAACAGCATAAAAGTATTCCAGTGATAATAAGATATAGTAGATTCCAGTTATTTGGAGACACAATATAATTGGAAGAAGAGACATTTAATCAGTGTTGAATTCAGGGAGTGGCCCGGAGGGAACAATCCCTCCCAGAGAAAAGTGACTGAATTCAACACTGCATTTAATTGAGACAAAATGTCAAGAAGAGATTAGGACATGTCGTATTAGAACTAATGTGTTCTAATAAGTGGAAACTACAACAGATAATATCAACAAATGAAGATTTTTTTTAAAAATTTTTTTTATTTTTTTATAACCATGACTTTTTGACTGAATTTAAAAAAATAATCCTGACTTAATGTTGATAATATTTTTATAGAGAACTTGAGATAAACATGAAAATAAAACAAATAATTCTAATTATTATATTACACCGGGTAAAATTCTTCATCGATATTTTTTATAGATATAATCACAATAATATACACATCTAAATATAATAAAATGCAGTGTGTTGATTCCGGTACGAACTCATCCAAGAGAAAAGAGAAATAATAAAAATATTCAGACGCGTGGCTTTTTCAATGCATTTTTTAAATTGCAGGTTAAATTTTGGTAAAAATATTTCTTCATGTATTACTTTGTTTTTATAAGTGACTAAAAATTCATATTTACTGTGACAACACAAGAATAGCGTCTATTGAGTTTATTTTATCTGTATGCATTATAACTTTATTGAAGCCATTTTTTTTTCCATTACAATTAAATAGAAAATATATTTTTATTTGAATTTATGGCGATTAAGCATAAAAGTACGTATATATAGTACGCGTGAAAAGTATGAGCCGGTAAAAATGACATTATGCTTAGCTTGAAAATTATTTCGTATTGATAAAACTAATACGATTTAACGTCAAAAATGTACAATCGTGGTGTCACATTCACTTGACGTCAGATATGTTACCCGTGTTTGTTATGTGATCAAGTGATTTTTAAATCAACGTTTATATGTATTTTTAACTATGTTTGCTAATTTATTAATTATTTTGTTAAGTATAATAACAATTACGTCATTAAACAAACAGCAACGACATAATATTAAAAGAGAAAAAGCATTAAAACAATATTGTGATACATAATTACATTCAATAGATCAGTTTTAATGGACGTCACAAACATTTATCCACCAACTGAGAGTGATAGTTAAGAAAAATAATGTAAATTTTATTGCTTAAAGTTACTGACAATTGACACTTTAGTGAGTGAGGCTTTTCCGAAAATAGTCTTCTTTTTTAAGATTACAATGGAAAAAAAATCTTTCATTTGTTTATTAGCGTTACAGTTTGGCGATAGTTTTTTTTTTACATAAAGTGGTCGACGGGATAATGGAGAAGTACAAAAAAAAATTGATATGATTGTGTCAACACAATGCAATTTTCATTGAATTTAACTGTTAATTATAAATATTAGAAGTGGAGCCTTTATTGATTACTTCATCTTGATTGTATACCCTGATACATGTTAGCGATCGCTTTTTAAAAAAACTAAATTATACGTAAAATGAATTAATTTTTTAATAAAGAATTCAGAAAAGTAGAGGATTTTAGAAAAAATAAAATTATTAATAGTGTTAAGGAAAAATAAAGCTTGAAACGATTACGGAACATTAATACATTTACACTTAAAACAATAAACACAAAAAGAAAATGGGCTATAAAATAAAATATCGAAAATTCTCAATAAACTTTTGAAATTAAAACAAAATTAGTGTTCTGGGGACAAAGTAATGAAAGAAAGAAAGAAAAAAAAACTTAATTTAATATAGTGCTGTCATCTACAAGTATAATCTAGTTATAAAATTAAACTTCAATTAATATTCAATTTTCTCCCCTGCCTACAACCCAATTTTTGTTGTTTTCCCATAACATTTTTGATGTTCTAATTTCTTTTTTATTTTCTGAATGAGGACACCAGATATAATGGGATATTTTTTTTTTCCAAAATGGACACTAATACTTCCCTGGAGAATTGCAAATTTATCTATGTTAAGCAATAAAATATTTCTTTGGTAAAGGGAACATAATTTATACAATAAAAGCACCTCATACTAACCAGTCATATTCTTTGCTAAGTTAAGAGCTGAAATAACAGCTTTTTGAACTTTCTTGGGTAAAATAGTATCTTCATCATTACAGGACTTTATAACAGCACCCTTGTCAACATCAATGATTAATAACTGTAAATCAAACATGTACATGAACAGTAAGAATTTACAGTAAACACATAACACGGACAACAAAGAAAGAAAATCTTAAATTTTTTCTTTGACAAAAGTAAAGTACATATCTCTTAAAAATACAGAAATTCTGGCATGTGGAAAAGAAACATTACTGGCTTAAAAATAAGCAACATTAATAATAATATACAGGATTGAAAGGGATCAGGAAAAATTTCTGTTTTATGCAGGTATCTGCCTTAGAAGCAGGTACACCATTCTACTCTAATTGTATAGTACTCCAACCTTTTTGCTAAGATCATGAACATTTTCTGTTATACACAGGTTTTGTTTTTTCAGGTTTTAGTGCAAAAACAATGGAGGAAGGGAAAAAAAAAAGAAGAAGACAGAAAAAAGCAGTTTGCACCATAAGAATTGACAAAAGAAACAAATGCTCAAAATTTTCTTTAAAGTATTTTTTGCTATGGAAATTCTGACAATTTGCAAAGTTTTATATGGAGTAAGCTATAACCCGATATGACAGTTTGTTAAATTTTTATGAATTTTCCAAATGTGAACGGAATTATGGGACTCTTTTTGAATTACTTTCTTTTGCCACAAAAAATTGCACTTTTTAACAAGTCTTATGGTATAAACTGCATTCTTATGCAAGAATTTGTTAAATTTTCATGAATTTCTAAATCTGAATCTTGTTTCTGGATACCTTTGAACTATTTTTTATTTTTTTTTCTATTGGCACAAAAGATGAGACTCTGACAAGTCTTATAGTGCAAGTTGCACTTGGATACGACAATTTTTTAATTCTTTAAAAATTTTTAAAATGTGAATGGACTTTGCGGTATCCTATATTTGAAATTATATTTGGGATTTCAACCTTGAGTCTCTCTGATTTGTCCTATATATTGGCATAATAAAAGGCATTTGTAGATATTATTATTATTATTTTCTTATTTTAAAGATATTAAAATGGGTGACTTACTGAAAACACAACAAAAAAGGGAAATAGATATGGGGAAAATAGTCTAGATACCGATAACAAATCATTTGGAGGAAGAGATAGAGATTGGGGAAATAGTTGCGTTTCACACCTATAAACAATTAAAATATGCTACAGTTGGAAAATAATTTGATAAACATTTGAACAGATATGTTTTTAAATACTATATTTTTAATATGTATTTAAATTTTAAAATTAATCTATGACAGGATAAGAAATTAAAACCTTATTGCAATTCAAAATTTAAAGTCAAAATTCCCAGTTTCTTTTCCCTAACTTTTAAATCTAATTTGCCCATGTTAAGTTTGTTTCTTGGCTCGATAATTATTACTTCAAGCCTCAAATTAAAATTAACTTTGAGACAAAAAGTGATAAGCTAAGTGCAATTCTCCTTTACTTGTGGTCAGGGTTGTTTGGTTTAAACCAAGAGATTTTTTAATAAAAACCATGCTGGTTTTTTTTCATTTTCCATAATGTTTTCATTTATTTTACACATTATTGAAAAATGCAAAATCCAAGTTATGCACAAGCTACAAGCAAAGCAAATCTTTTTAAAAAAATGATGAAATTTGTAAAGCGACAAACATTTTTAATGAATCCAACCAGGGGTAGGGAATTACATGAGATTACCTGCCAGTGGCTTGTAAATTATCTAATTGGGCGAGTAAGTTTTCAAACAGTGTATTAAAAAAATGCATTGTATAAAAATTTGCCATAAACATTCCTAATTTTCAAATCATTGCCCATATTTCTCAGTTTGCTTGAATGTAAACATGGCACCAAGTTCTGTTCTGCACTTGCATATATTTTTTAATTGTATGTATCAATTTTACAGAAATGTTAATATGAAAGTGCATTATTGTAAAAAAATATTTTAGACATTAATTCTGTCTTAACAATGTGATTGTTGCATCTTACTAGCTGGCTGGTAGAAATTTTTTTTGGCTAGTGTGATTTTCTGAAAATTCCCTACCCTAAATCCAACTTTTCTTACAAGCTGTAATCTACATGACAAAATAATTTTTCTAAAATTTTCTGGGGAGAAAAAAAAAAAAAGTTAATTTTCTTTCTTCTTTTTCGTAAGCCTTTTATTTTTAAAAACAGCCAAAATGACAGATTCCAGCTAAAAATGCCCTTTTACTATTTAGATTGCTTGATTAGTTTAGATTTACTAAGGATTGCATCATGCATCAAAGAATCAATGATGACATAATCATAATCATTCTTCCTATTGGTTACTCTTTGTTCTGTATGCTAATGAATGATTGGCTGTGAGTTTTCTCTGCTCTATGCCTATTGGGTTTAGTAAGCCTTTGTTCTTCTTACATTCCTACATTGGGATTGGGGATTTTGCATTATAATTTTATTTTATTACAAGCTATTTTGTATTTAATTTAAATCTAAAAAGAAATGTTGAAGATATGTTTGAACTGTTAAAGCCTATTGCAATTGCCTTGGATAATATCCACAGTAATAATTGTTCCATTGCTGATGCAGTTTATATTTGGAAAGATCAAAAAATATTAAAAGAGAAAAAGGTAAATAAAGAAGTCTCGCAGCTTTTTGAATCCAGGTATAAAATGGCTCTAACACCCACACACTTTTTGGCATATATGCTTGATCCACGGTACAATCAAAGTGAACTATCTGAGGAAAAAAAAAAAAAGATGCATTAAATTTTGCAAAACAAAAATATCCATCTAACTCTATGCTTGCACTGATTGTAAAATTTAACGCCAAATCTTCCCCTTTTGAAGAACATTTTTTTGAGCAGAATATAGTAAGAGAAGTCACCCCATATGAATGGTGGAAGAGTCAGCAAATTCAAGTAAATAAATTTAACAGCAAAGTCCTTACTGAAATTGAACAACTTATAACAGCAAAAGCATCCCCAGCAAGTGTTGAAAGAATATTTTCAACATTTGGATTAGTTCAATCAAAAATACGAAATAAGTTAGGATTGGAAAAGGCTTCAAAACTTGTCTTTTTATTTAAAGCTTTTAATTAAAATTAAATGCATGGAGTTGCTTTTATAAAGAAATTGTTTTCCTAAATATGTTTAACCAAGAAAAATAAAGTTAGTATTTATAAAATTATAAATGATTTTTTTTAAGTCTATGTCTCAATTTCTATAAGTGCTGAATCCTGAGTTGTCTGTGATTAATCCCTAAATCCAACTTTTCTTATAAGCTGTAATCTGCATGACAAAATAATTTTTCTAAATCAATGATAAACTTACAGATTTATCTGTGAGTGTGTTACACTTACAGATTTATCTGTGAGTCTATTTATTTTTATCTAAAGTCTATTTATTTTTTAACAACAATAATGCAGACTTGAAAAGTGATTATGATTTAAATCCTGCCTCCTCAATTTAATGTCTATATGAATAAAGTTGGATTATATGACAAGTAAATAGTCTTTATTTCAAGCCTTCCTTTTATTGTTTTCCAGTCATCACTATAAAGTAAGACACTTATTCTTTATTTCTATTCTATTTTAATGAACCTGACCAACAGAACATTGGGGTGTTTGCTCTAAATCACAACTGCAATGTTTGAATAGTTATAGTCCTTCTACAAAAATAATCTTACCACATCATCCATATAAAAAAATATTTAATAATATCACACACACACACACATAAAAATAACATAACACACTGAAAACCACATCACATTAACCAGAGTGTAGAGAAAAATATTTTCAACTAATCAATGCCCCTTATCAGTGGAATCCGAAACTGGGTTACAGCCACAGGAGTGAAGAATGAGAAATGAATGAACAGTCTTCTTTCATCTACGAACTGAATTTGCTTCTTGCATATTATACTTTCATTTCCTCTCAAGGTCGAGATACACTCATCCCAGTGAAGTGTTTCCCGGCTCTGTTTATCTCTCAGAAAAAAGAAAAATCACAGCAAAGAAGTTTCATTTTCAACCAAGGACAGAATAGAGTTAAAGAAAACTGGGAAATTTAACTTTAAATTTTGAATTTTAATAAGATTCTCATTTTCTCATCATTGTAATAAATATCGCTGGCCATTATTTTAATTTCATTGAGAGTGTAGAACTAGTAAATGATGAAAAAAGTTCCCAAGGGGACCTAATTTTATTCTTTTTTCCTTTACGTAGTATTCCTCTTAAGTCAGACCCGTTGTCTCTAGAGATGGTTAGTAGACCATTTTATCCAAACAGTCCCGATTTCCTTGTGTCCGCTGGTTTTATTCCATATTTCTGATTTTTTCCAGTAGGGCAAAAGTGTCACACATGGGCAGAAACTTAAATATTAATGGCTTATCAAGTTTTTGACTGATATCCGGGCATAGACCAGGGTGCATCACAAACCACAAACAAAGGAGAACTACACTTAGCTCATCACTTTTTATCTTAAAGTTAATTTGAATTGTCTTGAAGTTTCGCTTGAAATGTCAAGCTGAGAAACAAATTTAACAAAGGCAAATTTAGTATTAGATATAAAATTTAGGAAAATATAGAGAATTTTAACTTAAAATTTTGAATTTTAATAAAGTTTTAATTTCTTATCCATTCATATATTTATACAATAAAGTTAATGCATGAATAAAAATACGAAAACAAAAGAAATTTAAGTTTAAAACTATAATAGTAATGATATGCAGTCAAAAAAAGAGACAGGTTGCGACACTCCCACTCCTCATGGCTGTCATGTGATCAACATAGGCTCATTTTCACCAATTGTTGAATTAACATGTGATCAAGATAGGCTGAAAAGTAGCCAAGATCAGTGGAGTGCCATAAGCTGTTTCTTTCATTGGCTGTGTAATGATGTAATTATAAGCTGTCAATTCATGCATGGTAAATTTTATTAGTGAAATAAACAAAAATACAGTAGGTGCTGCATATATGAATCAGTTGTTAATAGAGTCAGCCACTTTATTGAATCAAATAATAAAGAATAAAACACTAATAATGTTATTTTTAGATGTATTTTGGAATTTGCTATCCAGGTGAATAAAATATGATTCGATTAAGCAGCATCTACTGTATATACAAGAGAGTAAGAAATATAAGTTACCTCATGCTCAGTGAGTAGTTCCAAAACAGAATTGTAATTATTATTAATAATACCAAGAATATAAGGTTGCTCAGAGCAACAATGAATAGTTAAGCAAGCAGGGAGTACAGGAACAATATGGTGAGGCCACTCAAATGGGTATAATAAAGATGATATAGCTTTGCAGCAATGATAAAGATTGCTACAAAAATAAACATAAAATTTTATAACATGCATTGTTATAGATAAGCACATGCAAAATAGGTTAAACATAAGAGATATAAATAAAAAGTTATCAAATTAAAATCCTATTCATGAACTTCATATATTTTTAACCTTTTAAAACACCCATACGCTCAGCATTTTTCATAGTGGGGTGTTGTAAATGCAAATAACACATGGGCACCAGAGGAATGAAATTCAGGGAGAGGCAAGATTTTTTTAAAAAATGTCTAGTCAACAGTTTTTTTTTTTTTTTTTTTTTTTTTTTTTTAAATGGAGAATATAAATCTAATAAACTGGACCAAGAATTTTTTACCTAAGTCTATATGTAAGACAATCTTTAAAAATATTAACATAAAATATAACTTAAAATTTTAACAATTAAGAAACATTAAATAATTAAAAATAAATTTCCACCAGCATTTCTCAAAATTGATTATATGAATTGGAAATAGTCAAAAATGCTCGTTTAGTCAGGGGGTATTATTTCTTTTTTCCTTTAAGGCAATTTTCACACATATATCTAAAGAAAGCAGTGCAAAAATGTCACAATTAAGACAGGTTAAAATTCTAAAATTAAACTTTTATTCACCAATGGATGAGGGGGATAGAGGAGAACCCCTGAATCATAAATTTAAGATAATTTTTAAACATGTGAACATACGAGAAAAACAAAACAAAAAATTGTTTAATACGGTTGGATGGGTGGAGAAAAATAAAATCATCTGTTCTTTTTTCTCTTACTGTTTAATTATTTTAAGTCAGCAAAGAAGAAAATATTTTACTATATTTTTCTACAAAATCATAAAAAAAAATTTAGAGAAGCAATGGTCTTCTTCCGCAAAATAAAACTGTGAATTTCGTCAAACGATTGCTATATAAAACTGCGGTTTTAGTCAAGCAATCGTAAAATAAAAATGCAATTTTCATCGAACAACAGCAAAATAAAACCACAATTTTTGTCAGGCGATCGTGAAATAAAACTGCCATTTTTGGCAAGGGACCGCGAAATAAAACCATGATTTTTAGCAAGGGACTGCGAAATAAAACTGCAATTTTCAGCAAAAGGTTGCAAAACAAAACAGCAATTTTCGTCCGGTGATCTATTATTAAAATTTTCATTTTCATCATTATAATTAAATATCAAGTATGCAGAATAAAGAGCTTTAAGATAATGATTTATAAAATCATGGTAAGTGAAAGAAGAAACAGATCCAAGCACTTGGTAAAATACACTGGCACACATACATTTCATATTTATTATTATATATATATATATATATATACAATACAGAACCATTTATCCAGAATGGTTATGGTCAGACGTATTCCGGATAACTGGTTGGGCATAGCCACTTAAAATATTAAATTTATAACATCTGTTTCATAAGTTTTGTAGAATATTTCTGGTTGTGACATTGTTTCAGATTTCAAATTAATTATTAGATTACTCATATTAAGAATCAGATGCAAACAAGATCAAACATTAATCAGAGTTTGAAAGAAGGTAATTTGTTAAAAACCTTCGGAAATAAAAATTCCTCTGCAAAAAGATCAATATGTCCAATATCTAACTAAATATGCTTCCATTTCAAATCCTAGATGTTGGCATCAAGTTATACCATGCATGTTGTAATGTTTCCAGCAATGCACTTGTCAAACTGGCACCATATGGCACTTTTTTACAGGAAAGATTCTGAAATCAGACAATTGGAAATATCATTCTGGATAACTAGTTCCATACTGTATATATATATATATATGAAACGAAGCATGTTGCTCCGTCGGTGGGTCCTTGATCGCCGGGCCGGTGGCTGCGCGGACTGATGGCGGCTCTGTATTTACGTCAAAGCGCTCATTCTGATTACCTTGCATGCTCTTGTAGTCCTGGGCCGTGAGCGGGATTCGGTTAAATTCCGAGTGAATGTATTTCTGTTTAAAGGAAGACACCGTCTATTACGGAACCTGGTTTATTTCTTTTTCTTACATGCATCCTTTTAAACCAGGCCCATATTGGCGTGAGAGCTGCTTTTTAAGTCTGTCTGGACATCGAAGGTTCGTCCATCGCGAGGCAATTCCGAGAGAGCAGATTGGCGTGGATTTGTTTAGATGAGGGAAATCGTAAAAAGTTCGCTCCTGATAGCAGTGCAATGGTATAAATATGAAGGTTTTGCATTATTTCTGCTAGAGGTCGTCGAAGTCAAAAGAGGCGTATTTTTAATTTTAATTGGCCGCGAGCTGAGTGATTGATTGTGCGGAATAAAGGCGTTGGCTCCATCGGCCGATCGGATGCAGCAAGACTTTAAAATTGCGTTAGCGTCAGCACAAATATTCTTATGAAGAGTCAGAAAACGATCTTTGAAAGTTATAAGATGCGATGCAGGAAAACTAATTTAACAGGGGCGACGGCATTTTCAATCAATTGAAACACAATTATTAAAGCATTTAAAAGTTTTGATTTAAATTTCTATTTTTTAAAACTGTAATTTAAAATTTTAAAAGGGGCAAAAAGGGATTTTGCATTTTAAAAAGGGGTTTAGCTTTTATCCTTTCATATCCCCCCCCACTAAAACAAGAGCCACAGGGCTCTCCTGCAAGACCTGTGGGTCTTATCTCGTGAATTTAACCCATGTTTTTTTTTTTTTTTTTTTTTTTTTTTTTTCTCCAGCTCTCAAGTAATTTCTCCAGCTCTTCAGTAATTACTTCAGCTCTCAAGTCAATTGGACCTATTTTTACATTTATATATCAAATTTACATAAAAATATTGGTTACACTAAAATATTGGAATTCTTTCAATGGTGCTGCAGCAAAACAATAATGTGTCTCGAGACATCTTGATTATAACAGTTGTCATAACATAACTGTTTGTAGTGTTTCCCTTTCTTTCCAGTTTTTGTTTTAAAGTTTTTGATATAGTTTGTTGGGAAACATCCTTTTGTGTATAATTGCAAATTGCAACCATAAACTATATAGTATATTAAAATATTCACAGGTAAACATACTGAAAACTATACAACATATTCAAATGTAAAAAATATTCACAGATACAAGATATTAAAATGTAAAATATATTCACAAATACAAATTATTCAAAAATATAAAATATTCAATAATACAAAATATGCACTAATACTATCAACAAAATATATTGTATCTCAAATGCAATTTGAAAAGCTTGCATTTCTAGAAATATTGAATTTTCACACTGAGATAAAATAACAGTAAAATATCCTAAAATACTAATAACAAAAACAAATTATATTTCTTCGTATACCTTTCCGTTTTGTTAGGGACTTAGCTACTTCTATGATGCAGCCTTAGGTTTATATCCATGAAAAAACAACACTAAGTTGTTTAAAAAAAAAAGAAAACTACAGCTAATAAAAACTAAATATACACTTGCTATAATTTTCACCATGCGCAGCGTCAGTGCGATATGGGTTTTAATACTCTGAGGGGAATATCACCCAAAAATGTGCCACTCGCACGACAGAAAAAGAAAAGTGGGTAATCGATATTCACCTGCAGAGGGGAAGCGAAGCAGTTTTGCCAGATTCTCCGTTCAACCTGGAAAGAGAATCTGGGAAAACAGTCCGGCTAAAGATGGGTGGCCACGGAGCGGAGGACCCCTTCATGTGTCATCAATTCGTCATTATAATATTTTTTTAAAAATAATAAAAATTCTAACAGTACTTTTAAACTGTCACCATCATTCTACACTGCTGGGGAGATGGGTTACACGCCCAGCTGGATCCTCATCCAAATGCTACGAGTAAGGGGGACGATAGGAAAGCAAAAATTAAAAAAATTGACAGCTGAAAGAGATAGATGGGGTTTATTCATGGCTGAGTTTAAGATTTTGAGGAGGGTGGTAGTATCTTAACTTGGAGGAATGGACAATTTCGGAATTTCTCTTAAAATGTGGGCTGGGTTTATCAATTTCAAAGGATACATCAGAAAGTTGTTTTAAAATGGTGTATGGGCCAGAATATGGTGCTGTCAATTTACGGGTATTCGGATAGTGAAATTCTTCATACATCACAATGTCACCAACTTTAAACTTTACAGGAAGGAAACGAGCATCATAACGGACTTTATTCTTTTTATGGTAAGCAATTGTTCTCTCTTTAGCCAATTTTCTAGCTTCTTCCACAGGGGGATAGTAACTATTATTTGGTAAAGGGGGATCATATGGTAAATTTCCTAAAAATAAATAGCTAGGGGTGAATTGGGTTACAGAATGAGGGGTGTTATTATATTCATATAAGACTTCATCTAAAAGCTTAGTCCAAGGTATTTTCTTGGATGTGGAATTGACTTTACATTTTAATCTAGTGACAATAGTCTGATTTAGTCGTTCAATTTTCCCATTCGTTTCCGGGTGATGGCTGCTCGTCAATCTGTGTTTTATATTGTAATTACGAAGAAATCTCCTAAACCTGGAAGCTGTAAATGCTCCATTTCTGTCGGTTAACAATCTATCTGGTACTTGTATCTGAAATAATTGTTTCAAAATGTTTGTATAAGTTTCGGTAGTTACACTTTTTGAAGGAAAACCTCACACATAGCGAGTTGCATGGTCAACGACTAAATGCAAATATTTTTTTGTAGAATTGTAATAATTAAATCCGCCAACAGAGTCTACTGCCAAACATTCAAAAGGTATCTCTGTTGGGGGCATTAATTGCAATAAGCCAAATCTTTTTTGTCTACATTTTTTGTTTATCTGACAAGTGTGGCAGTGTTTTACAAAATTTTCAATGTCCTGATTAAAGTTAGGCCAATAATATTGTGGAGAGATTAAATTTATCATTTTATAAATTCCAGGGTGGCCAAATTGTGTGTGGGTTTTTTCTAATAGGGGTAAACGTAAAGACATGGGGACCACAATCTTATACAAACCTTTCTTTTTAATAACAACAACATCATTTATCTCAGTGTACTTTTTACCATCAATTGTTACATTTTCTTTCTTCTGATTGTCTCTTACTTCATTCAAGTCAAGGAGATGTATAATATGGGGTAAATTTTCTGAAACAGGTTGTCTAGATAGCATATCAGCTTCAACATTAGTGGAGCCTTTCTGGTATTTAATTTCATAGTCAAACATACTAAGTTTTAGGGACCAGCGGAAAAGACGTCCTCTTAAATTTTTAACACTTTTGAGCCAGGTAAGTGCCGCATGATCTGTATGTATGACAAATTTTTGACCGTGTAAATAATGATAAAATTTATCTAAAGCATCCACAATCGCCAAACATTCTAACTCCGTAATTGCATAATTTTTTTCATAATCGCGAAGATTTCTAGAGTGATATGCTATAGGATGTAATGTTCCTTTTTCATCAACTTGTTTCACTACACATCCCACTCCATGACTTGATGCATCTACAAACAAATGACAAGGTGTTTTGGGATCAAACAACTTTAAGATTGGTTTTTCAATTAAAGCATTTTTTAATTTTTCAAAAGAATTTTGACAATTTTGGTCCCACACATAAGGGACATTTTTCTTCAACAAATTGTTGAGAGGGTATCGAATGTTAGCATACTTTGGAATAAATTTGTGATAAACATTTATAGATCCCAAAAAACGTTGTAATTCTTTTACATTCGTTGGTGGTGTTAATTTCTTAATCGTCTCTATATTAGGGTTGTCAGGTGTGATACAACCGTTCGAAACTTCATATCCTAGAAAGTTAATTTTGGATTTCACAAAATTACACTTTGACAATTTGAGTTTAAGGTTTTCTTGAACACAGATATTAAATAATGTCTCTAAATGACATAAATGTTCCTCTTCATTTTGGGAGAATACAATAACATCATCAAAGTAACTACAGGCAAAATCAATTTTGTATTTATTAAGAATTCTACGGAGGGTACGGTTAAACCAAGCAGGTGAGTTTTTCCATCCAAACGGTAAACGATTCCACTCATATAATCCAAAGGTGGTGGCAAATGCCAGCTTCTCAGTGTCTCGAGGGTGGATAGGAATGTGCCAATATCCACTAGCTAAATCAAGAGTGGAAAAAATTTTAGCATGCGCCAATTTATCTAACAGGGTGTCGATTCGAGGTAAGGGTTCTGCATCTGTTTTTGTAATGGCATTTAATTTTCGGAAGTCAATACATAACCGGGTTTTCTTCCCTTCTTCACGTTTATACACCAAAGTTACGGGTGATGAATAAGGGGAATAGCTTTCTTTAATGATACCGGCTCGCAATAAATTTTGAATTTGTTCTTTAATTTCCTCTTCTTCCTTAGGGGAAGTGCGATATGCTCTTAAAGAAACGGGGAGATCTGATGTTAACTGTATTCTCTGGGGTTCCATGTTTACACAGCCTATATCATATTTATCTTTGGCGAAAATACAGACATATTTGGCTAGAAGAGCAGGTAATTGTTCTCTGACAGACTGAACATTTTGCACATGGTCAGTGGTCTCGAACAACTCCGGCTCAAAATTTTCTTCGAATATCTCTGCATTTTCAATTGCTGGCTGGTTAGTATATACTTCTGATAAATGTAAAGTATGGTGAGACGCATTTGTTGGAATATGGTCCATGAGAGGTACTTTCTTATTATCTTGAGTTATTTGCATTTTAACACAGTCAATATTTAATCTAAACAGTTTGCAATGGGGTAGCCCAATCAAAGCATAAGGTAACTGATTGTTAATTATAAAAAGTTCAATTCTCTTAGAGATACGTCCTAATTGCAAACTAACAAGGCATTTTTCTTTCAAAGCAAGAACACCTTGTGTTTGGGTGACTGGTATACTCTGCTGAACTTTACATATTTTTAGGTTAAGTTTATGGGCTAAATGACAAGGAATAACACTAATCGAACTCCCAGTATCGATCAAACAAGGTAGTGAGTCTTCATTTTTTACATAAGTAACTTTATGACAATCTCTATTTGATTTTTTATAGCTAGCTTTTTCTTTTTGTATATGTCCGGACATAAGAAATCGTTATTGATTACTAGATGTATTTCGGGATGACTCATTAGCGCTATGATCTTGGTTGGGGTTCGGCAAAGTCATATTGTGACTAGGGGTTGGTACTGCTAACACTTGTTGTCGAAAAGGGCAGTTTCCCACCCAATGATACGCATTTGGTATTCCGATATTAAGACAAACTTTGCATGGATAGGGCGGCAAAGTGGTTTGGTGGTGTACATTAGGTCGTGGTGGAACATTTGAAGTCGGTCTAAACGTATTTTGGGGATTTCTGGCTTGATTTGATGGAAAAGGTCGAATGGGGTGTGTTTGATAGGGAACTCTGTAGTTCCACTGCCTGTTAAAATTCTGTCCATTCTCATATGGAGGTCGGTTTGGTCGCCATTGGCGATACTGATTGGGGTTTTGGGGGCTTGCTTCAAATTTGCTCTGATTTCCCTTTCTGTCCAGTTGCAGTTTGCTAATTCTGAAAACTAATTCACGCCATGAATGTGTAGTTGAGGGGTTGCCTGCAATAACTAACTTCTGCATTTCTAATGGCAAGCCCTCCGTTAAACCTTCCAGGATAAGTTTCTGCTCTAATCCTAAGGTTCGGCCTACTTTAGTCTTTTTTTGATAATATTCGTTCAAGTCCTCTCCAACTTTATATCTAATACGTGAAAAATCAGTGAGAGAAAGGGTATCGGGAATTTCGCAGTGTTCATTAAACAAAGTGACAAATTCGGACCAATGAAGTACATTTAGACAATTATTAATGTACAACGTAAGTGCACTGTCCTTTAAATACTTCTGTATGTGCCTAATTTTCCAGCACTCGTCTTTTCCCTGTCCTATACAGACACTCTCGAAATAGGCTAACCATGGTATCCAAGACATTCCATCTTGCGGAGAAAACGCAATGATATCGGGGTCTACTGACGTTTTTGGGTTGGCGGATACTGATGTGTGAGCAGACCCAGCTTGAGCTGACAGGGTCTGTCCACCTAACATTGTTACACCAGATGTCTCTGGTGCACCTCCAGATTCCTGACTAGACTTCTGATTATTTTTCTCTTCAGGATTATTAACGGGATTATAATCTTTGCTCGAAATTTGATTTTTTTCTTTTTCGGGGTCACCTGATTTGTCTGTTAAATCCTCTACTTCTTTAGGAGGGGTTGGGCTACTCATGATGGATATAAATACTAAATATCACTGAATTACACAGAAATATAATACACCATTAAAGCACATAAGAATAAAAATGAAAAAATCTTTCAAACTATTTAAAATTTGTAACACTATATCTGTAAATATCTGTTAAAATCATCTTTTTAAAATTAAAATCCACCTTAATAATTTTTTTTTTTTTTTTTCAATAACTTGAATTTAATAAAAAAAAATTTAAATAACCTCACTAACTATAAAGTACGTTGCATATAAATCATCTTTAAAAAGTTTAACACTTAATAATAAAAATATTATAATAATATAATAATAATAAAATTTTCACTTCTGCTAAAATATTTTCAAACTGTCTAGAAAAATGATTTTAATATGAGGTTTAGTTAATGTTATTTTTCATTAAAATCGTAATTATCCGTTCAACACAACTAAAGAATTTTCATAAAAATCACCATTCTTACTCTTTCATCTCTTTAAAATTACGTTAAACACAATACATAAACAATTATATATTTGAACTTAAATAGCTGACTTAAAAATAATTAAAGTTTTCACACAAGTAATAGCATACTAAAATAATCCTCTTTAATTTATTTTTGGCATGCATAAAAAATTAAATAAAAAGTTTGAGAACCACTGCCTCTCACTAAAAAGATCTTAAAATTTTTTTTTTTTTTTTTTTTTTTTTCTTCTGTACGTTAATATCAAAAGTACATACCTTTATACGCCTTTGCTTTAAATAAATCCACGAAAAAATTTACCTCTTACTTTTTTTTTTTTCACCGCGACGCGAAACAATAATAAATTAATTTCACTGAAATATTTATCTCTATATCTTCTTGCACTGCCCACAAAAATACTTTTTCCCGTAGTCACGTGGTTTTTGTTTTTGCTGAGCGCAGTTCTGATTTATTTTTCTAAATAGTCCAGAAACCAGAAACCGAAACATCTGAGTCACGAGTTCATTTCTTTACCGGCGCGCTCTTGAAAATTGAAAACAGCTGTCTGGTTGACCTACTTCTCTCTGCAGATAAAACACTTGATTCTTGCCGGCAGAATGAAATACTGCACAAGATTGAGAATGAAGAAAAGTTAATGATTCACTTTCCTTTTGACGAAGGGAGATTAAGTACTTTTGAGTTTTTGGGATAAATTCCGTAAGTCTTTCATCGTATGCTGTAAGAATTTTTCACGGAGGTATTCGCTGGGATTGACTGAGATTACGTAACTGTTTAGTTTTTGGGATTTTCCCGTTGAGATGAACTGTCCTACTCGACTTCTGAAACGAAGCATGTTGCTCCGTCGGTGGGTCCTTGATCGCCGGGCCGGTGGCTGCGCGGACTGATGGTGGCTCCGTATTTACGTCAAAGCGCTCATTCTGATTCCCTTGCATGCTCTTGTAGTCCTGGGCCGTGAGCGGGATTCGGTTAAATTCCGAGTGAATGTATTTCTGTTTAAAGGAAGACACTGTCTATTACGGAACCTGGTTTATTTCTTTTTCTTACATGCATCCTTTTAAACCAGGCCCATATTGGCGTGAGAGCTGCTTTTTAAGTCTGTCTGGACATCGAAGGTTCGTCCATCGCGAGGCAATTCCGAGAGAGCAGATTGGCGTGGATTTGTTTAGATGAGGGAAATCGTAAAAAGTTCGCTCCTGATAGCAGTGCAATGGTATAAATATGAAGGTTTTGCATTATTTCTGCTAGAGGTCGTCGAAGTCAAAAGAGGCGTATTTTTAATTTTAATTGGCCGCGAGCTGAGTGATTGATTGTGCGGAATAAAGGCGTTGGCTCCATCGGCCGATCGGATGCAGCAAGACTTTAAAATTGCGTTAGCGTCAGCACAAATATTCTTATGAAGAGTCAGAAAACGATCTTTGAAAGTTATAAGATGCGATGCAGGAAAACTAATTTAACAGGGGCGACGGCATTTTCAATCAATTAAAACACAATTATTAAAGCATTTAAAAGTTTTGATTTAAATTTCTATTTTTTAAAACGGTAATTTAAAATTTTAAAAGGGGCAAAAAGGGATTTTGCATTTTAAAAAGGGGTTTAGCTTTTATCCTTTCATATATATATATTAATATTAATTGCCATAAAAAAAATCAAAATAGTATGAAACAGTTTACTAAATATGTTTCAGTTAAAATATTGAAATAATAAAAAAAGTAAAATAAAAAATTGAAAAAAAAAACCATATATGCATTCAAATATTTCAATGTTCATACCTGGTTAAAGCAGAAAAAAGCAAAATCCGACGTTCAAGAAATAGGGATGCAACACATTTTACAAGAATATCTACATCCAGTAACTGCAAAGCCCTGGTCATTTCAAACTGCAATAGATAATATAAAAACATAACTATCTTTTAAATAATATTTTACAAAATAAAGCTAAATATTAAAATTTTAGATATCACAAATGAGATCAGTACATATTCCAAAAGTAAAACATACAATTATAAAAAAAAATTCATTTTGGGAATTTTGACTTTCAATATCAAATCCTCTCGGGTTATATTTTTTCAGTGATGTTTTTTGGCAAAAAGAGGCAAGGTAGACAATTTTACAAGAAAAGTAAGTGGTGGGAGAAACTAATATTAATATTAAGGCATGTTATAACTTTTTTTTTTACATATTTTCACTCCTAAATAAATGGACCTTCATATGGACCCTCCTAAATAAATGTATAATTTTCAAAATTCATATTAGTTTAAAAGTTATCCACCTTTTGGTGTTGCATTAAATAGGCACATTTTTAGCATATTGTGTGCAGTGCGCATGTAGAAACAAAAGAATTGAGAAAGAGGAAGTCCAGGAGGGTTCATTATATGGGCCTGGTATAGATAATTTTATGTAAGTTGAAAATTGTCACAGCTATTTATGTTTGTTTAAAAACATTGTAAAACTTTAAATCTGTTTTTCTCGAAACTCTGTGTCGGATTCCCCTCTCAGTCCACTTAACTTCAAAGTATAATCCGGTCTTTTGATATGCTGCCACCACCGATATGAATACGTGATATCGGACACGTTACGTGATGTATATTGAAAAAAAGAACCTAACTCTTTCAATTAAACTTAAACTAACACTTTATTTACAATATTTACACTTAAAACTCGGATGTAACTTATCCGGTTCAACATTAAATAAAAAAAATACAGAAACTACTTTCTGTGTACCACTAAGCTATGTTAGTTCACTCAGATCCGAGATTTCTCTTAATCTCCTTAACACTTTCTCCCCTCGCCTTCAAGAGATCTCGTTCCACACACGGGCCCAGAGCTCATCTCTGAACAACAACCTACACGCTTCCGTCCTACCTTCAAACTAAAAACGGGTCTCAGAGCTCATTCTCTGCCACGTCCTTCCCGCTTCGCTCCTATGTTCAAACTAAACACTCACCCTCTGGTCCTCCACCAGAGAACCCTTTTGTAAACGGAGGCTGGTCCCCTCTTCAACAGGTGTTCAATTTCCTTGACCGAAAATAATCTCCTTTTGATGGATCTGTCTTCTCTTATAGAATGGGGAGATCGCTCTTATCTATGAAAGACAACATCACAATTGACATACTTCTTCCATTATATTCAACATTCTTTCAATACCGAAAACGTCCCCCACCTAATTGGATTAAGATTTTTCTTAAGAAAGCTTTTGCAGTACACAGTAGATACACATACAATAAGATAATCCCCTAACAATAGTTTTTCAGTCTTGCAGCAGCCAGGGACCTGACACCCCCCACCTTAGCGGAAAATATGCCTTTTAGGGGCTAATTTTCCTCAAACTATGTAATGTCTGAGAAGAGTTCAACAGTTCCTTGATAGGTTTCTTCATTACTACAATTACATAAATATTTCAAGGTGTCTGAAAATTACCTACTGACATCTCTAATGGAACCATATACTAATGTGATCACTATAAAAAAAAAAAATACACAATATGCTAATACACTTTTATAAACACAAGATGCAAATACAATTATAAATACATAAAAAAAATAAAGTTACACTAGTATTATGTCATTTCAATGTCAGTCCTTAGGCTGATATTGCTGGAGGTGGTAGTACTTTTTCAATCCAGTCCTTCCTAGTTAACTTAATTGGCACATCCCTTTTCGCAATGCACCCGCTTGAATGGCTAACTTCTGCCTCGGATGTCCTAATTAAATTTTCCTCTAGCCAATCAGGCACTTGCCTTTTCAAGTCCTCTTTGTACGTGATGAGAACATTGTACAATTTTTGTTTCATCTTAACCTTCTCCGGTTTACGACCAATCCGATTTTTCTCCGTTTCTACCAGTTGTATAGGACCCATAAATAATTCCCTATTTTTCCTTAAGATTGATTTTGTGTACCCAACTTGAATATTGGTCAACCCTTTTATTTCAAATCCCTTCATATCTTTAATTTCCGGTTGTTCTCTATCTAACAAAAGAGTTTTCCCACGGTCTTCAAACTGTCCATCACTATCAAAGACAATATCCACTACTTTATTTTTAGCCATAAATTCTCTCATTTCATTTTGATACACCAGTTTCTTACTCCTGTCCACTAACTCAATTATATATGCATGTTGACCTGTTTCCTCTTTCTCCCTATCACTCCCATTCATTTCCCTCGTTAACCGACATTCCACATATGATTCACAACATATTTTAGCTCCCTCCGCCATGTCTTCCCAATAAAATGAATGCTTGATTCTTTCTAACATGTTCTTAACTGCGTGATGTTCTCCATATACGGAAGTATGCGCTAATTTTAGAATTTCCTCCCTTCTAATTTTAGGTAATACTAATTGAGCTACAGTTTCATCTACTAATTTCTCTTTATGATATAATAACCCATTAACAATATAGTAAGACCCTCTATCATTTTCAGCTAATTCCCAAGCTTTCTCTAAATCTTTACAATTCATTTGGGATTTCTGAAATACATTTGAACTACTTTCCGTAACTTGATCAATCTTACTTTTCTCCACCTCGGCTTTTTCCTTCTCATGACTTTGTAAATTTACCGATCTCGTTTCTACGACATAACGGTTATTATTATCATTTCTAATCCTTTCCCCTTCCTTCACTTTATTCCTACTATCTTCCTTACATTCCCTTTCTACCGATTCTCTTAATGATTTCTCGTGGTTTAACCCTGACAATTCATTAGCCACGTCAGGATGTAAAATTACCTGTTCCTTACTATTATCAATTATCGCGCAAAGTACATCCTGATGAATTACATTAGTTTGACCGTGTTTTGGAATAGCTAAAGGTAACTGAATTAATGGCGATTTAACTGCCTTACCAAATATCCCTTGTAAATATATGCTACCAGTCCCTCTTAGTTTCTCTGCTGGTACTAAATCTTTATGAACGACACTAATTTCGCAACCCGAATCCACTAATCCTTTTGCTATTTTCCCATTTACACTAACTTCCACCTTCTCGAGTTTATTTAACTTCTCTCCAATAACTTTAGTTCTCCAATCCCCTTTTGCTCCGGTTCTTGCCATACTCGCTCCTCTTGGGAATTCTCCAATTCCTCACACTGAGACATTATTGATACTAGCCCTTGATTCTTGTCCTCTATTATTTTGATTACTTCCCTCATTATTTCCTTTTGTACAAAATTGCTGGTAATGACCTCTTAAACCACACCTGAAACAGATAGGCGTCATATCGTTAGGTTTCCTATATCCCGGTTTTCTACCTAAAAATGGACTAACTTCATTATTCCCATTTTGTCTCCAATTACTACTAAATCCCTCATCTTTTTCCCTTCTAGAATCTCCATTATTTACGTACCTTTCTTTACCTTTATAACCCTTATAAGTTACCGCATAAGATTTTTGTTTAGCATCAAAGAAATTATCACATTCCCTAGCAATCTTAGAAACTTCTAACCAATTATTCTGCTGAGTTAATCCAATATGCGTCGCGGTTTCCTCATTAAAAGTATTTAACAATTTATCCGTGACAATTAACTGATTGACCTTCTCATACGTATCTGCACCTCTAATCCTACAGTAATTCTCCCACGTTGCTATTAAACGTGATACAAATAATACGTGAGTTTCATTTTGATTCCTTCTAGCCTTCTTGAAATTTTCCAAACACGCCTTTGGTGTTGGCTCGTGTTCCCTTAGAACTAATTCCTTTAATTTCTCATAACTCTCAATTTGTTCCCTAGTAGTATAAATTAACAAATTATTGGCCTTATCTCCTAACATATTTAATAGAATTTCGGCCTGCTGTGTTTCCGGTACATTTTTTGTTTGGAATGCTCGTTCTAAACTGTTAAAAAACAGATTCCATCCCTCATTCCCTTCTGGAACTTTGATAGACAAAGTTTTAACACTTTTAATGAATTTCTCTAGGCTACTCTCATGATTAGATTCTCTAGTCCCATTAGAGTTATTTGCCGAACTTTAAATCTTTATCCGTTCCAACTCTAACTCATGTTCCAATCTCAATTTTTCAGCCCTTTCTTCTCTATCTAACTTCTCACGTTCTACTAACGCTTCTTGTTCTAACCGTTCCATAACAATAGTGCTAGATAATTCCATAATGGCCCCCTCTTCATATTCGTCACTCTCCACTATCTTTTTCTTAATCTTCTTTAGCTTAAACCTGGTATCATCTTCCGAGAATTCAATCCCTAACTCTTCACATATCACCTGAAGATCCACCCTTTTTATTTTTAGTAAGAAAGCCATACCTTCTACTGATAATTATTACCACCCTACAATAATACTTAAGCACAATATCAAATTAATATTTCCTCAAATCCTACCTTCATAAGTTACCTCCACATATTATACTATTTAACATATTTCAAATAAGTAATAATAAAATGATAAATTTCCTTTAACAATGGCACCCCACAATTTGTTTCCAATAACAAAGTAACACTAATTTCAATTTGATTACTATGCAATACAGATTTTAAATTTATACAATTAAATAATAAAATACAATTTACACAATAATACTGATACGTTGCAATTTGAATAAAACACTGATGTCAATCACTACATAAAGATATCTACCTAACAAAAATTTGCATGAAATACACATAAATTCCTAAATTTAATCTCAATAAAATATTCCAATTTCCAAAATTGGTTCTCACATTAAAAAGTAAATCACAGCACTTTTTTTTTTTCGACCTTAAATTCTTCCATGAAGGTTATTTCAGTTTAATTTAATTTCTACACAAATTTGCCTTCCTCATTTACTATCAATGTTTCAAACTTAAAAACAAACAATATCACTTAATTTAAATATTACTTTAATAATAATTTAAATTTAAGAAATTTCAATTATTCCTTCCAACTATTAACACAATGCATTAATTTTAATCATTAATCTTATCCGTTAAAAAAAATAATTAGAAAATCACCTCTAGTAAACAATATTAGCTCCTTTTCTTAAAACAATAGTGTAAAAATGGTGGTCAATATCTCATATGATTTAGCCCAATTATTATATTGGACCCAAATTATCATAAATTACCCACAACATTAAACTTAAATTACCATCCATTACACACAAAAAAAAAACCAGTAGGTTCGAGAATGTCAGTGGAGTAAAATTATCAAAACACCTTACCTCGTACTTTATTCGCTGGGGCAATTCTCTGCTCACTTTTAACCGGGGTGAATATTCCACTCTTGAGCAACAATCACTGTAACTTGAATCATTGTGTACACAAACACTACACACAAACACTAGTACTAACACTACACACAGCACCAACACTTCCGCTGGACGATCCGGCAAAGCACTCTGTAACACGGCTAGCTGGCACTGGTCTACGACGATAGGGCACGAACACTTCCGCTGGGCGATCCGGCACAAACTCTCTGTAACACAGCTATCTGGCACTGGTCTACGACGATAGGGCACAAACACTTCCGCTGGGCGATCCGGCACAAACTCTCTGTAACACGGCTATCTGGCACTGGTCTATGACGATAGGGCACAAACACCTCCACTGCACGATCCGGCATAAACAGACTGTAACACGGCTAGCTGGCACTGGTCTTTGGTGATTCGGATCCCACCGCTGCCACCATTGTCGGATTCCCCTCTCAGTCCACTTAACTTCGAAGTATAATCCGGTCTTTTGATATGCTGCCACCACCGATATGAATATGTGATATCGGACACGTTACGTGATGTATATTAAAAAAAAGAACCTAACTCTTTCAATTAAACTTAAACTAACACTTTATTTACAATATTTACACTTAAAACTCGGATGTAACTTATCCGGTTCAACATTAAATAAAAAAAAAATACAGAAACTACTTTCTGTGTACCGCTAAGCTATGTTAGTTCACTCAGATCCGAGATTTCTCTTAATCTCCTCAACACTTTCTCCCCTCGCCTTCAAGAGATCTCGTTCCACACACGTGCCCAGAGCTCATCTCTGAACAACAACCTACACGCTTCCGTCCTACCTTCAAACTAAAAACGGGTCTCAGAGCTCATTCTCTGCCACGTCCTTCCCGCTTCGCTCCTACGTTCAAACTAAACACTCACCCTCTGGTCCCCCACCAGAGAACCCTTTTGTAAACGGAGGCTGGTCCCCTCTTCAACAGGTGTTCAATTTCCTTGACCGAAAATAATCTCCTTTTGATGGATCTGTCTTCTCTTATAGAATGGGGAGATCGCTCTTATCTATGAAAGACAACATCACAATTGACATACTTCTTCCATTATATTCAACATTCTTTCAATACCGAAAACGCCCCCCACCTAATCGGATTAAGATTTTTCTTAAGAAAGCTTTTGCAGTACACAGTAGATACACATACAATAAGATAATCCCCTAACAATAGTTTTTCAGTCTTGCAGCTGCCAGGGACCTGACACTCTGTTTTACAAATTGGTACCAGGTAGAACTCGAGATTGGATCGACCGATTTGGTTGAAATTTTCATGATTTTCTAGTATATACTATTTTTTTGTCCCTCACAGATGCATTTTCAATATTCAAATTGTAAATATTTTTTTGCGCGATTTAAATCTGAAAATTTTCGTCTAAAATCAACAACTTGAAATTTGAATGGCCGTCATTTTCTTCATGATCGAAAAATTGATAAACTCATCTGAAGACTACAAAATATTGTAAATTTTAAGATTCTTTAAATTTTATTTTTGTTACAGATAAGCAGATTCCGCGATTCATCTTTTACTGTGGAACGCTCCAATTTTTACACACTCCTGTATCAAAGGTCATCAGAGGACCATTTTTCACCCAATCTCCAAATAATTTTTTTTTTTTTAAACTTCAAGAATGCTCCTTTGTTTGCAAAAGAACCCATTATTATTACTGTCTAATTGCGCTAAACAAAATCGCAAAAAAGCAGAGAAATTTTAGGTAATTTTTTAAAGAAAAGTAATAATATGCCTTAAATTTATTATTAATTAAATTTTAGATGTGACCTAAATTTACTTTTAATATTTTAGTTCATAATCCTCAAATAAACTTTTTTGTTTAAAGTAAAAATTATTATTATTTTAAATACGTTTACTTTTCTATGAAATAATACTTTAATTAATAAAGATTTATGTACAATATAGTAAAAACAGAACTTGTCTATAACTGAATCTTGCTTTAATCAGAAATTTTCAGTCCTAGTGAAAAAAATACAATACAATGGTAAGAGATGGTATACCTGCTAAGATGAAAATTTTTCTAACACAGAATTTTTCTTCTGTCCTTTGTAGCAAGTTTTATTGTATTTAAGAAGTCATTAAAAGAAATCTCCCTCCACTCCCTTTATTTTACATGATTTGATATGGATAATTTGTTTAATAAAATCTCGCTATTAATTTTGTTATATCTTATATATATATATAAGATTCAGAATGAAGTAACCTTTTAAAATTTCAAAGTAAAGCACTAGAAGCAAAGTCCCTACAGCTGCAGTAAAAATTTCTATGGCGATCATAATTGATTTGAATATATATATATATATATATATATATATATATATGAAGCATGTTAATTCACTTTTTCGTTTCAATTCATCATCGAACTGGCCACGAATTTTTTCCACAAAAATTCACCCCTGGTAACAAGAATGTAATTAATTTGCACCAAAACCAGGCATTCAATATGCCTCACTTTCACATGGACCCTGATTATGAAAGATTCTTAGTTATGGTCAAAATCAGATTTCAATGGGAATTTCGCAAAATTAGCTACTTAGTGCCAAGTTCAGTGATAATTTGGTGCAGGGGACATTCATGCATGTGTGTATGTGAATACATAAGTATTGCTGTTTATAAATAAAAAATGCACCCCTTTAACATGGACACTAATTATGAAAGATTCTTATTTATGGACAAAATCAAATTAAAATGGGAATATCGCCAAATTAGTCAGTTATTGGTAAATTAAAAATATTTATGACAACTTACTTCTATCATCAAATATCACCAAGCTTGGTGACAATTTGGCACAGGAGGGCACTTGTGTATGCGTGTATATGAATATATGTTAATACATAAGTACTGTACATAAATAAGCATTTAACTTCTAAGCATCATGGATAAGCTTTCTTCATTGCCCAGAATAATATCCAATTGCATCTAAGTTTTGTTGCATGAATAAGCATTTCACTTACAAGTGTGGCAGATGATTTAATTCACTGCCCAAGGAAATGTTGTATGATCAATAATTTGTACCATACTCTTTTACGAACTTAAATAAATGCAGAGTTCATAGTTCTAGTTATGAGAACGCATATGGAAACTTGGCTGGAATGTCAACTTGATGATGAAATAATAAATAACAGTAAAAAGCCTTGTATGATAATGTCGAGGCACTAAGAACAATACATTATGTGTTGTTCCTAACAGAAAAAGGTGCAGTATGTTGTAAAGCAGATTTTCGGATTCTTATAAAGAAGAAGATCTTTCGGTGATTGTCACGTTGAATATTTATAATTTCAAAAATGTCGATGGTTACGTATAACGGTTAGCATATGAAGGAAGACAGTTGACACACGGCACAAGGAAGAAGCATGATTAGCGATGAAGGTGATTTATTGGGAACCAATAGACAAGAATAGTATTATGCATGAAGAACACATAGCGCAAGGGGAGGTACTCCACAAAATCAGCAGAAGAAATTGACAGCTGGTCTGGTCGAGTAGAAAGGCCGAAGTGATGATGTTTTAAAAGTTACATGTACGGGTGTTGGCGCGGAAAGCATGATAAAATCGCCAGTACTTGGCGAGAGAGTTTTAGGAGACAATGTCGGAAGCGTATGGGAAAAAACGATAAATGCTAGATTCTGTCTATGATAATGCATTCATTTGAGAATGGGGGGAAGGGTTGTAAAGATTCTTTCATGGAGACAGAAAAGGAAAAAGAAAAGAAAATAATTTTGGGATTGGCGTTTGATTTTGCTAAAAGACAGCTGCAATTAACGGTTACTTATGACTCGAATCTAATAACAGGGTGTGAAAGACATGAGCTTGCATATTACAGTTTTAATCTTTTTAATTAATTCTTTTGAGAGCGGATGAGAAGTGCTAATGCTTGCATAAAGAATATCGGTTATACGTTACATTACATTAATAAGTAGAGCACAGCTGCTTATATATTTTGTCTAAGTTTTAAAACAGATGCACTTTTGATTTCATGAGAAGGAAACGGTTGAATTAGAAATATGTGAATATTTGTAACTTATTTTTAGCATAACCGCAAAGTTAAGGACAGAGAGGTTTCTGATGCATGCGAGTGACTTGCATTTTAGAATGAAGAAAGTAGATTCGTTATCTAAATTAAATCAGAAATAGGTTTTAGTTAACATATTGAATTTTGAGGGGGGGGGGGGGGGGGGGGGGAATTACAGACATTTAAAATCTATAAACTATAATTGTTTATTATTTTTAATTATTTATAATTATTTATTTATTTGGGGGGAGGAATGAATAAATCTTTATGAATTTTTTTTTTTTTTTATCTCTATTTTTTTGGGGGGGGGGGGGGGGGAGAGGAGAAGCATGCAATCAATACATGTATGCTAGATGTTGGAAGAGGAATGGAAAAGCTTATGTTAACTTGTTAAAATTTTGAGGGGGGGGGGGTTTGAACTGAAAGCAAGATATATGACAAACGTCTTTGTCATATATGTCTACAGAAGTTTACAAACATAATAACAATAATGCAGAGACGAAGCTACTTGAGATCATCCATAAGTTCCAAATAAACATACCTTACACAAGCAAATGCTGTACATTCTTCTCATTAAAAATGAATATTATCAATGAAAAGTACAAGCGCATGCTTAATGTAGAGAATATAATGTGCAGGGTTTTTTCCAAGTTTAAAGAAGGGCAGGATACTGTTGGTGGAGAAAGGGCACTTTAAATTTATTTTAAAGGCATTCTTTTTATTTTTAACTAGCAGACTATGCCCGCTGCGCTGGTCGATTTTCCAAATGAACCTTGAATGAAATGAAATGGTGAATTCGACCATGTAGTATTTTAAAGTAATCTGGACCATCACATGGAAAGTCCTTCCGCATTGCTGAATACAATGCAAATGCCATTGCACTATTATCTTATCTTATATGCTAGACAAAATTCAGGCTATTACGAAGAAACTCTTTTATTTGATCATTTATCGTAGAGTTTGATAGAGAAATGTGGCCATTATGACCAGCAGAAATTAAAATGTTCTCTAGTTACCACACTACTAAAAAAGAGAACATTACAATCATTGCAGAGATTTGCCATTGAACTTAAATAATGTTCAGGTTATTCATTTTCGTTTGTTAGTTCTTGAACTCCGGGCCTCTCAGCTTGGTGCTATGTATAGTTCTTATAGCTTAAATACAATCTCAATTTAGATTACGCTATATTTCATAATAAACATCATCTTCTAGCAGGTCTACTACAGCTTTCTATCTTTCCATTCCAGTTGAGTAAAAACAGCGAAAAATGTAATAAATTATTTGCACTGAAAGAACAGAGTTAGCTTTCATATTTAAAAGAAATATGAATCATAATAAAGTGGATTTTTAAAGCTGAATTGTCTGAATAAAATTAAAATAACATCATTTTCATTGCCTTTTCATTTTATATACCAGTCGCAACCAATAACCTGGAAAAGACCTCGACAAATGATTCTCGTAGAAAAATAATCCTCCAGTTTGCATCCAATAAAATCTTCTGTAATCGGGTCCACGGCCAAGTTTGAAGAGAAACATAAGAAGTTTTTGCAATGATATGGTTACAAATGTACCAGAGTTGGCTACAAAACAAAGTTAATTTATTCTTTCTTGGTCACCAGTCACCATTGGCATTTCAAAGTTTTTTTCGTACATTGCATGTATTGCTTTTTTAGTGATGGTAAAATAACAGAAGATGAAAAATATATAATGGTAAATCTTCTTTTATCAGTTTGCTTCATAATGAAAAACAAAAAATTTACTAATCACTGAGAACAAATTTCGTGTAATCTTCTGCAATTGGATTCGCCGTCCAAAGCCCCCTTCAAATATAAAAGAAATTTCCAACAATAACACAGGGGCTGATAAGTTCCCGGTCTAATAAAGAAAACACAACTTTTTAACAAAGCTTTATAACTTTATGACTTTATAACTTTAATAAATAACATAACTTTAATAATAAATAATAATAATTTAATAATAATATTAATTAAATAATAATAATTTTAAAAATAATTTAATAATAATAATTTTAAAAATAATTTAATAATAATAATTTTAAAAATAATTTAATAATAATAATTTTATAATAATAATTTAATAAAAGATTAATAATAATAATTTAATAATAAAAAACAATTTTATAACGAAAAAACTCCAAACAGTGCTCAGACCTCGTTGTTGTTTTTGGTCAAAAGTCAACACACGCGGCAGCCACTTTGACAACAGCTTTTTCATAGACAAATGTTCATTCAAAATAAAACCTACACGTTCCTTGGATATCTTCAGAGTCTGAGCTATCTCCTGCAACTTCACTTTACGGTTCCCCAAAACGATTTTGTGGACCTTTTTTATGTTTTCCGGAGTAACCACCTCTTTTGCGTGGTGCATCACTGGTGTCCGTACGACCACGTTTAAATTCAGCAAACCAGTCAATAATGGTTGATTTACCTGGTGCAGTGTCCGGATAACGCTTATCTAGCCAAGCTTTTGTTTGAACAGTATTTTTTTCCCATCAAATAACAATTCTTGAAATTCTTGTTATCCATTTTTTTGTTTATCAACAAAGTCGTTCAACTAAAACCACTCTAACGTTTTATCCACACTGCGAATCATCATGGCATTTTTTCTACTACCTTTTAAAGGTTAGTATTTACTAAAAAAAACATCGGTTCGTCGATTGCAACGCCATCTGTGTGCCAGACCGGGAACTTATCAGCCCATGTGTTATAATAAATCTTCCAATTGGCAGGTGATTCAATTATAAAAGATTAGTCCAATAACTTTTAAAAACCTTTAACAAGAAGAAAATATATGCAAAGAAAACTAAAAAGAAATGGATGGTGAAAAATGTTTTAAATGTGGGCTAATAATTTGTGTGTGGCAGACATTTACAGTAAAATTTAAATATTTGACTCCATTTTTATAGTATTAACTGTTATTTAGATAATTTACATTTGGATATAAAAAAAAATACTCCAAAAATGCTGTCGTACACTTGAAAAAAACTCATTATTGTGAACATTGCTCGGATTGATGTCATGCTTATGTCTTTTTGGCTTAAAAGCAAATTATTTGGCAACAAAAGTAAAATCAAAATCTTAAATAAACAAATACTTATAACTCACAAGTACAGTCATTTTTATAATTACATCTGCTAGTTTCTTCTGTAAGTCACATGATGGAAAAGTTAGACAAAAATAAAAATTAAATTAACCCATTCGCTGCCAACCACGCGCATACGTGTGATTGGCAGCGAATCTCTAAATCTAAAATTACGAATTCGTACCAGAAATTACGAAAGAAAAATTTTAATTTTATGTAATCGCAAAATGTATGTAATTAAATAAAGTAAATATTGCTGATAGTATTTTTTGGTATGAATTCGAAATTTCTAGTTAAAATAAAATTCGGTAATTTTAACCCGGCAGTGAATGTGTTAAAAAAAAAGAAAAAAAAAAAAAAAGAACAAATAAAAAAAAAAAATTTATTCAGATTTTACCTAATCAAATTTACAGAAGCATTTTTCTTAACCTGACGCAAACGATAATTTGCCAAATATGGTTTCAATTGCAATATTTCACATTGAATAATTTTTTAAACATTGCAAAATTCCCTTTATGTGTAAATTAAATATTTTTGTTTTATAATATTATCTCTCTCATCAAAACTGTTTTTTTTTCTTGACTTTAAATAAATTTAGTAAGTTTTTTCTTTTATTTTTTGAGGTGTTTATTATTTTCTAAATGATATGGCCATTTCATTTCTTTCACCAACGATAATGGTTGTCAAAAAATGACCAGTGGTAATATTTTCATCTAAAATAACAGAAATTTTCATCATAATTCTATAATTAATCTATGTAGAATGATATGTTATACACTAAAACCTTTCCTGAAAAATTATCTACCTAACAGTGTAAGTTCCATCAAAATCCATTCAGCCGAACTCGAGTTATAAGCAATCGGAACGAAATCCCCGTTTGTATTTTATATATATAGTAGATAGAAGGTACTTTTAATATTTAAAAGAAAGGGTACTGTTTTCGAGACATGAGTCACTTTTTACTACGTAAGTACATTTTTTAATACAAAAGGCAGTAAAAGCACAACTTTTTTGACTGATGGGCAAGAATGGTGTTATTTTTTAGATGGGAGGGAAGAACGGTGCTATTTTTTAAACAAAAAGGCAGGTAGCGTGCAGCAACCTCCTTAAACTATTTTTTTTTTTTTTTGGGGGGGGGGGGGGGCTGTAATGTGCATAACTTTGCATAAATGTGAAGTAATTTGCATATTTATTTTTAGTAATTCAGAAGCTATATTTCTATATTAATACAAAATAGGAATAAAGTTTATTGTTATATGTTTCAAAATTTACTGCACATATTATTTTATAACAATTTAATTTGCTTAGTCATTTAAATGATATGATTTGAAATACGACAGAACTCTCCCCCCTCCCCCCCAAAAAAAAGATAGCAACCTTCTCCCCCCCCCCCCCCCAAAAAAAAGGAAGACAGCAAAAAACAAACAAATAAAAAAATTGTAATTGTAAATCATGGAAAATATATACACTCTTTATATACAATAATAATAATAAAAAAAAAACAGTATTAGAAAAAAAAAGTGAAAATTTGTTTTACATCCTAGCATTACTCAAGTCAGATTACAAAAAAATTTGAATCCGCTTACATAACAAAATTTTTTAAAATCTTAAACTGAAATTAAAGATATTACAGTATTAATTTTCAAATAACCAAAATAAATAACTTAAAAGAACTGTAAATTGTTAAAGTTAAGGTTAATCAAAAATAAGAAAGTAAGTTTATTTATTTTTTATAATAACAAATGTAAATTTTAAAATGTTGACGTTTTTATGTAAATAAAGATGAAATCCTTTGTTACTGGTAAATAAGCTACTGAGTAAAGCCGTACCAAGTACTCGGTATATACTCGGTACTTGGTCAAATTTTGACTATGTACTCTGCTAATATCGAGTAGTTATTAGAATAAAATTTTTTAAAGATTATTGAAGGAATTTATAAATTATCTGTAAAAAGTTATTCAATTATAAAAGTATAATATATGCAATAATTCATAAAAACTATTTACACTGTATATAAAAATATGTCAAATATTAAGAAAACACACCTGATGTAAAATTAACGCAGATCAAAATTTAGTTTTACACTCATGCAAATAAAAATAAGTCATTTTTAAAACTGTAGGGAAAGACTGTGATTTTGGATAAAGAAATAGTTGTTGAAACAGAAAATACAGTAAATACCATTAAAACATATTTTAATAATTAAATTTGTTATATCGTAAATTATGGTGCAAAAACACAAATCGTTCTACATTTCAGTAGATACGACATTTCTTTTATTATTGTAAATTGGCCCTGTCCCCTGTCTCAGAAAAAATACATTCGGTGTAAGTACTGCTAACATAACATTGTAATGCTGTACATATGAAAAAATTAAAAGAAACTGTAAAGCCAATATAATTGTTTTAATCAAAAGAAAATAAGGTACAATTAGAAAATATGTATTCTGTATTATTCAATGAATTGTTAGAGCCATTTAATGAGAGCCAATAACCATTTTTGATAAGACATATTTCAGGTATCAGAATGAGTTATGATGGGTTTTTAATTTTATGATGGGCTTTTAAATTCATATTGGTTAATTGTACTTTTTATTTTCATATTTTTTTAAGTAATGCTACTGTAACACGGAAAATCCCTTCCACTAAAAATAGACTTTCACAGTGTAGTGCATCACATGATCTAAGTATGTGAGCTTTCGCCGATTTGTAGTCGTATCATAGAGCCGCAATGAAGCAGGATAGAAATATTATGTTGTACTGTCGTTTTTTTCAAAATGTAAAATATAGTAATCTCATTCTTTTATATTTGAGTCTTATGTCGTTGTGTTCATGATGTGTTATTTGTTCAAGAAGAAAATAAAATTTATTAAAGAAGCTAGCCGAGAAGATTTTGTGGTGTTTTAAGCAAACATTTGTTTCGCCCTGAAAATTTTAATCTGTATGATTATTCGAATACTGGCACACTACTGTTTTAAAAATTTTGAAATTGTCTTTAAAAGGTGCACAATAAATTAAATTTTGAATTGAAGTTAATTTTAAAAATATGATTATTCTCTCAAAATGCATGTTTATATATATACAAACACACATACGCATAGAGATGTTACTCTAAGCTCACTTCATATACACATCAGTGGTTCTTTCTTACACACAACTACTCAGTACTCAGCTGAGCAGTAAATAGCCAAGTACTCGGTACTCAGCTAAAGTACTACTCGGTACACCACAACTACTGAGTCATGATTAATCTAAAAAAGCTTTTACAAGTTAACCCTCTACCTTACTATCCTGAGTTAACTCTGGTTTCATAATTTTGTTTTAAAATAACATCCCGAGTTAACTCGGGCTTAGAAATTTCATATGTTTCCTATGCACTATTTCAAGTTTTCTCATAGAATTTGGTTTTTGGCATTCGTCCAAAGTTCAGTAAGGAGAAAAATGGTTTCATTAAGACTTTTGCGACTGTGCTCGATATCATTGTGGTGTTTATGTATCAGATGAGTTTTTGCGGGAAGTAAAGTCCCCATAGTATCATAGCACATATAATAGGTTTTGTTCAATTTGCATAAAAATGGATAGTGAAGACGATTTTGATATTTATAGTAAAAATGATATATCAGTGTCAGAATCTCTTAGCGATTCTTTTTATTTATCTACAAGTGAAGAACAAATTGATGATGACAGCGATACAGATTTCCCTCAGGTAAGAGTGTGGCACGATGTTCCTTCAACTTTCGTTTCTCCTACTTTACCTCGATTTCCATTTTTTGGGAACCCAGGTCCCACCTTTGATCATGATGATAATTTATTTCAAATATTTGAATCCTTGTTTGATGACAGTTTGTTGGATCATATACAGAAGGAAACTTACAATTATATCACTCAGTGTGCTTCTACTTTGGTTACAAAATTGTTCCTCCAACATGCGAGGAACTTCGAGTTTTCTTTGCCTTTTCAATCTTACAAAGTGTTGTGCAGAAACCAGAACTACAAATGTATTGGTCACACCAGGCAACCATTGAAACTTTATTTTTCAATCATGTTATGTCATACAAAGGATTTTGTCAAAAAAAAAATATATCTACAATTTTCTAATAATGATGAATGTGATTCTTCAAACCATTCATGCCCTAAGCTGAACAAAATTTGGCCAGTGTATTAGCAATTACGGAATAAATTTCAATCTTCGTACATTTCTGAAAGAGACATAACTATGGATGGAAGCATCCTTCTTTACAAGGACTGGCTTGGGTGGGTTCAATATATCTGCTGAAAAGAACAAGTTTCAGAAATTTTTTTTACATGCTTTGCAAATCCATTAGCGGGTACATATGGTCTCTGATTATTTACACTGGAAAAGGCACAATGTTTCATGCCAAATTTGAAAACTTTCCTATGTCTTTGCAAGTGATTCTGACACTTTTGAAACCACTACTCTTAAAAGGTACTGTCTGAAAATAGATAACTTTACACGTCTACGCAGCTGGCAGATTTCCTAATTCTGAATTCTACAGACACATATGGAACTGTGAATATGATACACGAGGACATGAAACCTTCCCTCAAAAGTTGCAAGATGCAAACCGGATATATTTGCACGTTTAGAAGAGGAAAAGTCGTTGCTTTACGATGAAAGGATAAAAAATAGTGCTTCTTTCAACAGTAAATACTACAAATATGGAAGAGACTGAAATTCGAGGGAAGAAAGTTATGAAGCCAAAGGTTGTCCTGGACGACAATGACACGATAAGAGGAGTGGACTATGCAGAGCAGCGTATGACAACAGATCCAATCTTCAGAAAGCAAGGAAATAAATATATAAAAAGATCTTTTTTCATTTGCTGGAAATTTTAGTGTATTTTATTCTGTACGGCAAAACTAGTGAAAAGAAAGATTCCTTAGAATTAATTTTTAATTTAGTAGAAGGACTTATTTTGAAATATAAAGACAGCATTATTTTTCAGAAACTAGATCACCCAAGAAAAACAGTGCATCTCCCCCTGCCCCCCAATTGACAGAAAGACATTTTCCCAAAGCCATTCCACCCACTGAAAGGAAAGGCAATACTACAAGAGTATGTTCCAAGAAGCAGGGCAAGCATTTACAAAGAGAGATACAATACAGGGTTATTCTAAATGATGGACCCATTTTCAAAAAATTGTATTTATTAAAGCACAAATCCAAAATGAACAATCTTTATACCAATGAAAAGAGGAAGTTTCAAAGTTTTTTTTAATACCGAATTTGGTATGAAATGACCGCTGCACTGCAATTTGCGACTCACTTCTTGCGAACTCAAGAACGCAGAAAACCTTATGCTCCACAGTAGCCATCTCACTCACAACTGACAGTGAAACGAAATCGCGGCCTATTGCCATGCGACCTCTACCGGCCACTTCTGGAACCATCACCGCTTTGAAAGCCGTGCACCCAGTAACAGCAGATATGCTTTCTTGTATGTGTGACGAGTTTGGCTATCGCGTGGATGTTTACTGTGCAGCAAACGGTGGACACATTGAACATTTATAATGCCTTAAAAAAAAACTTTGAAACTTCCTCTTTTCATTGGTATAAAGATTGTTCACTTTGGATTTGTACTTTAATAAAACAATTTTTTGAAAATGAGTTCATCATTTAGAATAACCCTGTATTATTGTAACCAGTGTAATGTTGCACTAAGCGGGACTCCGTGCTTTAAAATTTATCACTCACAGAAGCATTTCTAAAAATTTCGTATTGTTATATGCATAAATATTTACTAAAATGTTTAATCTATTGATTTTTATAGAAATTCATAATATGTTAAGTAAAAACTATTTATATAATTTTAAATTCCTGTATTTTCTGCCGTTCCCAATTTAACTCGGGACAATGATATAGACCTTTTCGTATTCTGGTTATCTACTTTATTTTTGTTTTAAAATTGAAATTAGTACTTGCCAGAGTATTATCTTTTTAAATATAACAGTTAAAATTAGGTAATTTTTTTAAAGGATTTTTCAAGGTTAGGGGGTTAAAATATAAATTATGAATGTGATAATTGAATGTGAATGCACATGAAAAATATTCCATGCTGTGGGTTATTAGGCATCATATTTTTCTTAACTGCAGAAAACCTGAAAATATCATAGAATTTGACATTTTTGATATTTTAATAAAAGATTATGCATTAATATTTATAGATCTTAATTTTTGCATATAAATTTACATACATAACTTGAAAAGGCTGCTACAAAGAGTGCTATAAATAATGAAGCCAAGCTTGAACTTGGGTTCTATACAGTAATAATTAAAAAGTTAACTTACATCAACAAAATGACTATCAAGTGGTCTTGAAATTACTATTCTGTTTGACTCATCATCTCTCTGTATATAAATATATAATAAAAGAATATTAATCAATAATCTAATTCATGTATATATTTAAAATTACTAGATAATTTTAAATACAGATATGTTAAAAGAAAATCATTGCATTCTATAAATGTTGAACTTTTATACATTTAAATAAAAAGAAAAGTGCCCAGTTAAACTGATGGCTCACAGGCTATTCACACTGATTGTATATTATACTCTTATTTCAAAGAATAATGCCCCTCAAAAAATAAATTAAGGGGGGGGGGATTAGCCCCATGTTTCCTTTTTATACTTAACCAATGAACCCCCAAAACTAATCAGGGAAGCAGCTTATTAGAATAAACCTATATACAAAATTTGAAGCAAATTGGATAATTCTGCATGAAAAACCCATTTATCTAAATTAAGGGGGGGATCAGCTTCCATTACCCCCCTTTATACTTAACCAATGAACCTCCAAAACTAATCAGGGAAGCACATTATCACAATGAACCTATATACAAAATTTGAAGCAAATTGGATATTTCTATCAAGAGTTATTGCATTACATTCATACATACATATGTACGTACATACAGAACCTGCAGGCACATTAGCTCTCAGGCTTTGATAGCCTGTGAGCTAAAAAAAAAACCATGACATTTTTTATAATCAGGAATAAAATGTCAAAATATTTTCACTCACAATCAAAAAATAAATACACAGATTTTATTTTGCAATTATAAAGTTATTCATTACAACAACGTGTCAATTACATAAATGTTTGTGTTGAAATTGTCTCCATGCTTATCTCTCAGTAAAATTCACCACTTTTAAATCAGACTTGAAAAAGGGTTGGAGAATTCATTTAATTTTTTTTACAATCTAACATAATGAAAGCTGCAGATTCCTTTTTTAACTGCAGTGAATTTAAACCAACAATCAAATTAACATCAAACACTAATTGTAGAGTGGGAAGGGAAAAAAAATCCTTCTGGCCTATACCGGGAGGATAAGGTAGCTTCCATATTCCTTGTTTTAAGAATTCAGCTAATTTTACTCAAACACATGAAAGTAAAATGTGCCGAATTTGATTATAGAAGATTCCTAGTTTTTGTCAATACTGAATTTGAGTGTGAATTAAAAAAATTAAGTCAGCTATCACCAAGTTGGCTTCATTTATGGTGAACTACTTTTGCCTCCAAATTTGGCGATATTTTGACAAGTATCGGCAAGCTTGGCGAGAATTTGATGCTGACAGATATGAATATGTAGCTTTAAGCATATGCATGAGAGTAGCAACAATGATTACAAAAATGAAAGTAAATTTGTGAGAAACTATGTTTTCTAAAACTCATAAAGGAAACCTGATTATGAAAAAATCAGGCAACTTAGAATTTCAAACTGATATTATATCTCAGCTATTTTTTAAGATAGATTTAAAACAAAAAATGCTCTGAAATCCTTGTATCAAAGCCAAGCCCTTAAGGGTAAAAACTTTTTGTACATCTTTTTAAATTTGAAATCTTTAAATGGCTGCTATTTTGAAACAAGATTGCCAACGTAATCGGTCGAGACCTTCGTAAGTCCTGTAAACATGCTCAGTCACATCCAAATTGGTTCATAAATATGAGTGCTATCGCATGACAAAAAAAAAAATGTGGTGTGCTTGTATATATATCAACATTTGAACAGAGGGTGTTTTTGGAATCTGGGGGTCATGATCAGTGAAAATATACCAGAATCGCTTCCCTCTGAATGGCTGCAATAGGTAGCTTCTTACTTTTTGTAATGAAAGCTACCTAAAACTGATAAAAGTTCCGTTTTTAAATAAATTGCTTATGTAATAGTTGAAATGAGCATAAACATGACAAATTCTTATTGTAATAAAACAATATGACTAATAAATGTAAAATGACTCTGCGATGTACAAAAGGAAAAAAAATTACCTCTGAAACATCAGGAATAGATAAACTAGCTCCAGCGTTTGGCACACCCAATTTCCTTAGGGATCGAATGTACTTAAAACAACTATTTCTAGGCAAAGTAAGATGTTTCTCAATTTCAAATAATAGCTGAAATAAAAAAATTCTAATAACTGGAAAATTAAAGATTCTATATATGAAAAAGAAACAATTCAAATAAAGACATAATTTAATTGCTAAAATTAAGAATGTTTTACCAATAATGAATTATATTTTATTTTTATTCAAACTTAAAATAATAATAATAATTCCATTCCTTTATATAGTTACACTTATATTGAAACACCAATATGAGACTAAGTTACTTAAAATTATATTATTTTAAAAACAACAAGTTGGACATTGTACGTCAAACATGACAAATGAAGTGCGTTCGTACTATAGCTACTTATATAAATATTTAGATCTTGAAGATTTATAATTCTGTGAAATGAATTATATCGTCTGCAGATTAATTTCTGCAATAAAATAAGTATCTCGGTCGTGTGACGAATAAACCTCGGAAGCTCCTATAACAAGAAAGCATTGATTTTTTAAAACAATTCAAATTTCATAGTAAATATTTTTATTAATATCGTCTAAAGTATTGATTCGATTTTCATAAAATTTTAAATGTCTCGACAAAATTATGGAAAGATAATATATCTTACATTTCAAACCATTCAGTTGGGTAGTTTTTGCGTTGTTATATGCAGACGGACGGACCAAGCGATGACAATAGGTGCTACGTATTTATATAATTACGAACGCAGCTAAAAAGTATAAAATTTTGATTATCATTGCATGAATGAATAGAAAAGTTATTTTATTGGCGATGTCTGAAATCCCAATGTGATGTACTTTACAATATATATATTTATTATAGAGCATAAAATTGTGATTATTATAATAGTATGTACGATTAGAAAACTGATTTAACTGTTTATGATGAAAATCATATTCTTTTGTCTACTACTCACCAAATTTTCATAAACATGACAAGCTTGAGTTGAAACTAAAATGAAAAGAGTTTTAATTCTATATAGCTCAAGTAGAATGATGACATAAGATATCAAGATTGTTTTTCCACACGGAATCAGACCTTTCAGTAAGACTTTGAAGAATAAGTTCTCCATAATGTCTTCCCTCATAAGAAAATATAACAGAAATGGTGAGATATGATTGTGAATCATTATCCTAAGCTTTAGCAAAGTAAAAACCGAGTTCTGACATTAAAAATCTTAATAAAAAATTTATTTATGTATTTGCATACCATTGGGAATGTTATATAAACTGTACATACAACTTACTGACACATAATTTATTTTTAATCATTACAATCTTGGTGATATCAATCTTTAATATAAAAAGAGAAACAATAACTTACTTTTCGGTAAAAAACAGGAGCACTAAAACTGCTTAAAATACATATGGTGACAGGTAATTTTACACACAATGGCATATTGTTTGAACCTGCTTCTGGCCAGCCCTATGAAAGATAGTAAAAACGCATATAAAGCTAAGAAGATAAGTAAATGCAAACAAAACAGTTATTTAAAAACATAATAATATCAAGGCTTCAAAAGCTAACAATGATTTGAGATAAAATTTTATTATTATTATTGAGGAAGAATTCGCATCAATTAATATGGAGAAGTAAATAGGTTTCACTAAAAAGTCTGCACTCTCTTCTCTTCCACTCTCCTTTTAATTTAACCAGGAGATCCAAACCAGGCTACCAGGGTTAAAAATACCCAATATGCCACCTGGTGTACAGAATATGGATGAAAATAGTTTTTAATTGAAAACTCAAATAGATTTTTTACATTTCGTTTATTTTCTTAGATTGTCCATCAAAAAAGCATTTATGATGCTTTCTTATTATTCACAGGCCAGCGATTAATAATGAAAGATTTCACCATTTATATACAGTAGAAGATCTTTATAACGCAAACCTAAAAACACAAGGTTGTGTGTTATATAGATCACATTTCACACATAATTAAATTTAGCTTGTAAAACATGGCCAAATATGTGTGAAACATATCAAAATACATTAGAGTATCTTTATATTACATTCTTTATTACCAGCAGTTGTGCAGATAAAAATTTTTTGCATAATATAGATCATTTCCCACATTGTTAAATTTACTAGTCCAAACATACCTGTATCAAATCATAGCAATTTTTTCAGTAATTAGAACTGAATTAAGGAGATAAAGTTGAACTAATGTATCAAATTTAGTCCTCTAGAGAATAGTGGAAACTTGAAATATGTTAAAGTTAAATTATAATTTTTTTTCTGATAATATTACCATAGAATCTAAAAACAAGTGGATAACTGTGATCAAAGATTTACAAAGTAAAATTTTACTGGTCTATTTTTTTTTTTTTTTTTTCGAATATTTGAACCGGCCTGATAGTGGGTGAAGCCCGCTCTTCTACTCTGTCGTAATAATATATGTCATGTGGACTAAATGCAATACTTAAAAAAAAAAAAAAAAAAAAAAAAAAAAAAAAAAAAAAAACTAGTCCCCCCCCTTTCCCCTTTTTCTATTAAATAATCCTTATTCGCATTATTTATTGCATCATTATCTATTAGCGTTTTATTTCTTTTTTCTATACAAAAATCAGCATTTTGTGATAAAATATACATTTGGTTCTAAAAATGTTATCTTTATAAAAATTAGATTTCTGGATTCCCCGTAAAAAAGTATGCATAAATGCAAAATTTTCAAATCGATAACGGCAATAGTTAAAAAAATAATAATAGAGCTTTTAATCTCTTACTACCCTCAAAATCTGCATTTAAAAAAGTAGTTTCCTCCCTTCAACAGTTGCGAAACAAAAAGCCAGAATGTCTCGTTGATAAATTTCATAGGTCTCTGATTTCACAACAAGCTGTAAAGGTTCTTTTGATTTGGATAAAAATTATTTTCATTAATGCTAAATTAATTCATAATTTCTGTTCTAACTACGCTATCTTTATAAAAATTAGATTTCTGTGTTCATCATAAAAAAATATGCATGGATGTGTTAATTTCAAATTGAAAAATGCAATACTAATAAAAAAAAATCTATAAAGCCTGAAAAATGCCTAGTCTGACATTTTTGGCCTCGGGAACAGGTGCAGACTGGCGGTTTTCTAATGAAGGGAAATTAAACGAATTTATTCAAATTCGATTTTTAATTGATATTTAACACTTCTAGTGTGAGTAATTAAAACTTTTTTAGAAATTCCGAAAGCTAATTCTTTTTTATGTGTGTTCAAATTTCCACGTTCCTAGGTGGAATAATTTATGAGATAGGGATGTCTTTGAAAACGTCCAATCTGTTATTGCCATTGCAATGCTGTGACTATGGCAACCCTTCTCCCTCTTCTGGAGATTCTTTCTGTGCAGTTTGATTAAATTCGACACTTAATTGAATATTTTTTCCATTAATGAGTGAGTTTTAATTAATATCTTGCATTAATAAAGACATTTTCAAAATTTTATGATTTCCAGTGTGACAGTAGGTATTCAGCTGTAGGTACACAAAATTTCAAGTCTAACTTATACAGCCTCATTGAACAGACTCTGTGATGGACAGATAGAGAAGTGAGACAAATAGGGTTTCGTGAGATGAACAAAACCATAACAAACAAATGCAGAATTAATTATGGGAAAATCTTCCGCAAATGGGTTGCATATTCTTGATATATATTTTTAAAAATTCATGCTTAAAAATTATTTTAAAAAACCATAAAAAAAGTATCAGTAAATTGAGATACAGTTTTAAAATAAAATGCATTTGAATAGTTTTAAAATAAATTACAGTCCCCCTCTCTATTCAGTGAAGTAAAAATTGAAATTATGCAATGGTTAGAAGTTAAAATATTTCCTATAAAAAGAAATTGTTTGCTTAGGTCATTGCCACCATCAATATGACATCAGCGTTACTCACAGACATGTTTTTGCTTTACAGCCTAGATATATTTTAGTCTACTTACAAAAAAAAAAAAAAAAAAAAAAAAAAAAAAAAAAAAAAAAAAGATCACTAAGCATTTATCTAATAATCAACCACTTTCTTTAATTTTCATATCTTTCTCATCAAATAACTTTCTATAAGAGTAGTAGTAACTATAGCATTGAATATTTCCAAAGCACTTAGTGACAGAAATATCTATTTTTTCATGCAAAATTGACATGACCTACATCAAAGTTGAGTTTTTTTAAGGCTAAATATTTTTTTTTTACTTTATGTTGACTTAAATTTATAATTCAACATGAATTGACAAAAAATGTTATCAAAATTAATAATACTCTTATTACTATTAATACAATGACTTAGCTTCATGAGACAATATTCAAAAACACATTAAGACTTATGAATACATATATATGAAAAATGAATATTAAATACATATATCAAAATATGAGTTAATAAATACCTGTAATCTCAAGCAATATCCAAAAATGTTTTCCTTCCTATCAGTCAAAGCAAAGTGGAAGATTTCACTGGAAATCAATAAAACAAATTTTTAAATAAATATTTGATGTCATGTATAACTAAATATACATGATGATTTTTAATTAACCTACAGCTTTAAACTGAAATAACTTCTCAGACCAACATTAGATGGTGGCACGAATGCGTTCAGTGAAAGAGGGTATAAAAGGAAAATATCAGAACATACAATACCAACATTACCTTTGACAGACTGAAACACTCTTAAAAAGTCTACTATCTAGAAAGCAGATATGTGGTAAAGAGGGGGTGTCAATTCCACACAATTTTGAAAATGTCTCCCAAAGCGTCATATTCAACTGAAGATCGTATTTTTATTGTTAAAAATTGGTATTTATATGGTGAAAACGCAACACAATTTCTACAGAAGTGGTCTTCAACATTCAGAAACTGACCCAAGACCAGAGTTATCGCCTATCAGTATCCAAATCGTTATCTCCTAGAGCATTACACTGGCCACCTTATTCACCAGATATGAATACATGCGATTTCTATCTTTGGAGTCATATGAAAGATTTGGTTTACAGAAAGAAGCAGACAGACCTTATTAGTCTCAAAAGTTCCATAACTGGCTCATTTTCAAGCATAAAAAAAGAAACGCTGGATTTTGTAACTGACAACTTTGTGACTAAGTTGTGCTATTGTGACACTTCTGAAAGTTCTCACTTTGAAAACCTTATCCATTAAATTCCTTTTCCGCATTCTTTTCAAAAATAAATAAATAAATAAATTAATTAATTAAAAAAATTAAAAAAGTTTGTAGTGCTATCTGCAACGACTCAAGAGTTATTCCAGTTAAAAGTTGTAGGTTAATTAAAAATCACCCTGTATATATACGTATGTGTGTGTGTATGTAATATACATAAATCTAAGAAAATAGCTCTTTAAAATTACTTACATGGACATGTGTACCCTGCAATATTACAGAAGTCAAAGAGCAGTTTTAAGACAATTAGTTTAAAAGAAGAAATTCAAAATTATTATATTTTAACATATAAATACCATTCATTCACATTTTATTTAAAGTGTGTAAATTATATTTTTTTATTTACTTAGTAGAAGTTCTGAATAGTTTTTCTTTATGCATTCATTACCTGCACATGTGTTAATTTTATATCTTCCAGAATAGGAAGGTGTCATCTTAGGAAAGCTCACAAGACTCAATTTTATCAAAAAGAACTCACTCTAATAAATGTTAAGTATGACTTAAAAAAATTAGGGAATAGTATAACCATAATTTAAAAAAAAGTTTTAATAGCAATAAAGGTTTTTAATACCATCTATCATTTAATATTTGACACAATTATAATTTTATTCTTTCCCACTTTATGTGGAAACTAAAATGATAAAAAGTAGTGAAATGTTTACATGTGAATTTTTAAAAACCATTATTACAATATATACTGATAAAATACCAGAACATACAATACCAACATTACCTTTGATAGACTGAAGCACTCTTAAAAAGTCTACTATCTGGAAAGCAGATATGTGGTAAAAGAGGAATGTTATATTCAGCATCTACCTATAAACAATAATAAAAGAACATTTAAAAGTAATTTAATTAATTCTTTTGTAAAACAAGCATTTGTAATAATTATTAGTTACTAAAAATAACACGGTAAAAGTTGTCTTAAACGTATATTTCTTCTTCGACCTTAGGAATTTGTACTAATCTTGGACCAGAAGAAACATTGTTAAGGGTTCATTTCCATTTCTTACTGCCTAGGGAAATGCCATAATTTAATTTCTAATACTTTAATGACTGTCTCTTCAATCACATTCTGCTAATTTGTCCTCGATATGCCTGTCCATCTACCTGATGGGCTCTGGTCTATAAGGATTTGGCAGACGCTCCTCATTCATTCTGTGAACATGCCCAGATCATTAAAATTTATTATAATTGATAGTCTGTAAGTAAAACATCCAGTTTGACCTCCATGTTTTCATGAATTTTAAACTTTTTCCAGCCTTTGTGTTTTTGGAACTTTGCAAAAAGTTCATTTTGGTAGAGAAAAGTTTTTTTTTTTTTTTTGTGGGAAATGTGTATTTAGAATTATAAAAAATTATTCACCTGATGGCTGCGGAAACAAATATAAATCCATATCATTTGAACTTCTAATATGGTTTGCTGATTTCAGGGAAATTTATTTAAATATTATGACCAATGGTAGAGCTTATGCTATATGCACACACACGATGAGTGAAATCAAAACCAATATACTGAAATGTAAATATTTTATTATTATTATTTACTTAAATTTTAAGTACTAATTTAAATTTTTAACTAAACTGATTTTAGATCTGAAATCAAGTAATAAAAAATTGTTGGCATGGAGAAATATTTAAGAATTAAATTTCTTTGTTTATATTCATATACGGAGTGCAGAGCTCTTACTATATTACGAATATAGGTCCTTGTTTACTTTTCCGTCAATCATTTTCCATACAAATAATCTGTGTTGCCAATTCAATGCTAATAATGCACAATTGGGACGCCAGGTTCATGTTGTCAATTGCGGCGCTGCATGTCACACATTTACATATTCGATTGTTATTTATTTTGTGGATATGACAGTTACATTTCTGCAATGAAGGGTATAAGTTCACTGAGATTGGCATTTTGATAAACTATTTAAAAATTGAGGTCTTCATCTATGGAACAGGGTGCAGGGTAGTATTTTCAATATTGCGCAATTCTACCATAAAGAGAAGTGTGCATTAATCTAAAACTGGATAATCAATGGTGATGCAATGTGAAAAGTTATGACAAACAAACAAATATCAATTATAGAAGGATTGTGGTTTGAAGTCTCCAAAATTTTATTTGTGAATACACTAAGGTTTATTTATAGCTCTTGAAATGAATTAGCATAAATTAAATAGGGACAAGAACAGTTGGGTTTGAGTAACAAGGAACTAATTGATTGGAACAAAAAACAAATACCTAAAAAAATTGTACATAAAACTTTCAAAAAATTGGAAAAATTAATTGAGGTTGCATAAAAAACCAAGAAAAGATCTTATGACTTAGGAGTATGTTTCGACATTATGCTTATCCATTATTGGCATTAACTCACATTATTTAATGGCAGATTATTTTTATAGAAAGGGGTTGATGGGAAAGGAAACAAGTAGCAAAATATAATAAAATGCAATACAGGTTACAAAAGAATTGCCTTTTGTTAATTATAGATTTTTTTAATAATTAAAAATTCTGATAATTATTAATTATTACAAATAAATTTACATTTATTCATTAAAATTTTTTATAAAATGTTTAGTGAATGTGGCATCTACATAAATAAATAACTTATTTTGTATTTTGAATCTGGTAAGACCTTGACTCTGTCTCTAACAATAATTTGTCCATAACAATACTTTTTTCTGATCCTTACAGTATGGTAATAGACAGGTTTCACTATATCTATAGACAGGACTTTACAAATTTGATAAAACTTGGTAGCTAGAAGAAAATACTAGTCGCCAGTAAAAAACATTTAGCCCTCACCCCCCCATCCTCTTCCCCGTCATTGATTAAAAAACAACAACAGAAAAAACAAGAGTTTTTTTTATGAATTAATTGAGATAAAAAAATAAAAAGCATAGTTTAGAATTATTAGTTACATAGTTTAAAATAGTACATAATTTAGAAAGATAATATAAACTATATTTTCTAATAAAACTTATAATCACTTATATTATGTTGACAATTTATATAAACACAAAATCAGATTTGAAACTTAAAAAAAAAAAAAAAAAAAAAAAAAAAACTTGAGCATTTTTTAGCATAGTATCCAATTTTAGATGCCACAGAGACTGGATTGACACTATTTCTTACTGTTTTATTGAAATATATTTTCTCCCCCACATTCTAATCACGTGACATATACTAGCTGGCTATAACTGAAAAGAATGGTGTTTTCTGTGCATGAGTTGGAAAATTTCTTTTAAATTTAGTTCTTCAATTAGTACGAGAGAAGAGGAAGATCATTGCTTGCCGCGCATGAGAAGGGGTGGGGGAGAGAAAAGAATGCCATTTGTACTCAATTCTTATGTCAATTTTTTACAGAAATTACCCCGAAAGATCAAATCATTTTGGTCGCCAGATCCAAAAACTTGGTAGCCAGTGATGACCACATTTGTTACGCCCTGTCTATAGACATACAAAATTGCTTCAGGATAAACAATGCAAGCTGTCCGAAATTTCAAAATTCCATGTTTCATTAATTAAAAGGTTCATTCTATTAGAGAGAGAGTGGGGGAAAAAAAGGAGAATCATAAATTCACAAAATACTAATATTAATATATTACAGTAGAGCACCGATTATCCAAACAAGTCGGGACCTACTTTGGATAAGTAAAAGTTTGGATAAATGGACAGACAATTTAAGGGATGTTCCTGACTAAACTAAAACCTTCACACTTTATTTAGGCAGCACCAGTTAGTGCTGGCATGTTTGTTTATTTATTTATTTTTTTTGTCTTTTTAATTAACTATTATTATTTTTTTGTTTATTTTTTTATCATTTAAAATTTTCTTTTTCTCTTTTTATCATTTTCTGAACTCCAGAGATTATAAATTATGCAAAAAAGCTTTTAATTGTTGCTTGCTCCAAAGAAGACATTCTTTTCAATGCTGCCATATCTCAAATTCTACTTAAATACATTAGTTGAATAGGATACACCATACTCCACTGTTAATTTTGTACCTGCTTCGCCATTTTTAAGCCTCTTCAATATCTTTACTTTTTCTCCTAACAAAAGTACAATTCTTTTTCGCTTGCCAGACATCATATTTTCACCTTAGTTCTAAATGAAATACTAAACCAGACTGTAGCAGATCGCAAGTGAAGTAATCAACTGTTCCAAGAAACCTGTCTTTCAATGAAAGCTTGTCTCTATGGAGTGGATCAGCCCACTTCGATTGCAGATAGGGAAATGAAGAAACACCCCTCCTCTCAGCTGGGAATTGAAGCACTAGTATGAAAGGTTCACTGCGAAAGGGCCAAAGTAAGAGCCCACGGCGAGGAAGAGGTAATATAAACAGGAATTCTGTGCTTTGATTTTGATTTCACCCCCTTTCCCCAAGCCTTTTATTCTCTTGTTACTGCTCTCAACGATACACTAATCGGGGATTCAATTTCACATGCTACATCTGAAGGGGGAAAAAATGAGAGAAATAGGGTGTTTGTATAATTGGAAGTTTTGTTTAAAAATTTTTTTGAGAGAAATAGGCTGTTTGGATAATTGGAAATTCGGTTAATTGGAGTTCAAATAATCGGCATTCTACTGTATATTAGGAAATCAAGATGATAAAAAAAAACTTCAGTGTTAGTCAAATATTATTATTCATGTATTAATTTCAATGCTGAAATTAATATTGATTTTTAAAAAACAGAAATCAGCTTAATTAAAAAAATTATGAATGCATAGCATCCTTAGCCCATTGCATGCAACCATATAAAAATACATTGTATTCATTTGGATACAAATAGCTCTTAATGTTTTAAAAAGCTACAACAATGTGAACATACAAAAATTCATAACATAATGACTAATAATAAAGACCAGTGCAAGTATTTCACATTGCAGTCTAATATTTTTTAGCAATATCTAATATTTTTCAGATGCAGGTTTAAATTTTTAAAGAAAAATTAAGGATAAAAATATCGCCAAACAACAGGAGTCAAGCCAGAATATCATCTCATTTATTCTATCAAAGTTACAGTAAAAACTTATCTAAGATATCAAAAGGCACGCACGAGAAAAAAATTTAACGGTCGTATTTTAACTGCATTAGAAGATGACAGCATCCGCTTCTTGAAAAACATGAAACAAAGAAAAATAAATTGAATGCATTTAAAATACATTTTAATCTAATATAACAAAGCATACCTTTTATTCTACATGTGAAACATAACTGCTTTCATTGATCGATGGTGTATTTTTCTTCTAAACATTCCAATTTCAACCTTGCTTTTTAACCATAAATATAAAATAAATGCGTGCAGAAAAATCCTACTTTATCTTTTTTCTACTATTTATTTATTTATTTTTTTATAATAATTGTTGTGCATCATATAACACAGCATTTTATTTTTGTGGCAACACTAATTTGAGGAAAATCTTTCATTTCATTTATGAAAACAATACAGATTTAATTTTTTATTAACTGAAATTTTTAATCAAAAAACATGTTTAATGAAATATAAGTGTACTATGTCAGAAACTACTTCAAAATTCTTCCATATGGTATCTCATTTATCGTCTGCATTTTGTATTTGCTTAGAAAAAGAGATGTTGACAACAGAAATAATATATGTGATTATATATAAATATCATCCAAAGACATAACATTTTAATGCTCTTTTAAAACAATTTAGTGCATTACAAATTAAAATAAAAGAGTCCTTATAACATTTTAGCCTGTGCCATTAATTGATATATTAAAAAACAGTGAATATTTGTACAACCATTTTAATAAAATAATGTCTCTCATTCCAAAACAATATTTCAAGACTATCATCATTTAGATTTCATTAGAGAATCACAACTATGCATACCTTTAAAGGAAATGAATGCGCTACTTGTGGCTGATCATCTAAAATATTAACAATAAATAAAGCTTCATATAGCTTGGGAGCAAGGCAAATACTTGAGGAAGAAGCCTATAATAAAGCACAACAAAAATTCATAATGATAAATTTTAAGAAAAATTAAACAAATGGCAAGTTAATTTTAACCATTAAATTTTATATAACAGGGTAAAACACCAGTAGTTGGCCACTTAAATGCTTTGTTTTTGTATATAGCTCTAAGTGGAATTAAGTACAACATTTTTAATAGTGACATATATTAATGCATACGTTTCTTATAATGTTTCAGCAATTATTTAAAAAAAAAATGATTGTAGTATTTTTTTTTTTTTTTTTTTTTTTTTTAAATAGAAAGTTAAATTTAAAAGTAGAAATTTCTTAAGTAGTCGGCCTTTCACATCTACTGTTTGGCTATCATTGAACCAGTTGTTGGCTACTTATAAGTGCTTTGTGATTGTAAATAACCTAAAGTAGAATTTTTAAAACACAGCACAACATTTTTAACTGCGACCTATGTTAATGTATATTTTTCTTACAATGTCTCAACAATTATTTAAAAAAAAATTATAATCGTTTTTTTCTTCTTATGGAAAGTTAAATTTAAAAGTAGCAAATTATAGAGTGGTCAACCTTTCAAATTTTGTGCTCAGCCATTGTAGACTGAGCGGCGGCCACGAAAATGACTATGTCGTCGAGTTTCGAGATAAAATTATGATGTAGGACATGATTATTAACAGTTCATAAAAGAATGACTGATCTGCCTCGGCATATCTTGGTATGATACGAGCAGCAGAAGACACCAATTCATCATTTTGGCATTGCTATCATGTCATCAAATTTCAGAATAAAATTTTACTATGTTGCATATCTCAACTAGAAGAACACAAATAATTCAGTCCGCCTCATGATATCTTGGTATGTTACGAGGAAAGTGAGACACCAATCCTTCATTTTGGAAGTACTTTCTCAATCGAGTTCTGTGATGAAATTTTAATATGTTCCACATCTCGATTAGTGCAATAAAAATATTTGTGTCTGCCTTGTGATATCTTGTTATGATACGAGCAGAATGGGGTGCCAATTTGTCATTCTGCTGGTACTAACATGTCATAGAGTTTTTGGTATGAAATTTTAACACATTAAAGACATTGATTAGTATAATAAAAATACTTCAGTCTGCCTTGTGATATCTTGGTAGGATATGAGCAGAACAGAGTGTCAGTTCTTTATTTTTGCAGTCTATCTCATCATCAAATTTCGGAACGAAATTTTAATATGTTTGCATATGCAATTGAAATATGTATGCATATTTCAATTAGAACAATAAAAATATTTCAGCCTGTCTCGTGATATCTTGATATAATACGAACAGAATAGGGTGCCAATTTGCCATTCTGGCTGTACTAACATGTTATAGAATTTTGGTATGAAATTTTAATATGTTATAGATATTGATTATTGTACTAATTGATATCTTTAATGTATTAAAATTTTATGCCAAAACTGGATGATGTGGTAGTACTGCCAAAATGAAGAATTGGCACCTACTTCTACTTCATATTGATAACTCGATTTCATAATCATTCTCAACTTCATAATATTATAAAGAAGAAATATTTCTTCTTTATAATATTAGTATAAAAGTATAGATAAAGCTATATCTATCAAATTACGAAAAATAACACAAAAAGTAAAATGGGCTTTTTTCAACACCTGGTGGCCGACTACTGAATATGTAAGCAAAACATAATACCCAATTGATGGCCTCATTTAAATTAATTAAGCCTAACAAATTTATTTACTTTTTATACTCAAAAACATTAATTTATTTATCCTTTTAATACTAGAATAATAATTTCAGAAACGAATAAAAAGTAAATTAATATTTACCTTTTAAAAATTTTGTCATTTGTTAATTAAAAAATAGAAAAGAGAGTCATCTGACCTCAAACAGAAAAAAAAAGGCTGATATTACTAATGCAATAAAAAATATGCACAATTAGTTGCTGATGGATTATGATTTATGAAAGATGGCTGCATATAGGGAAACAGTAATGCCGGAGATGTGCTATAGCACATCATTTAAGCAAATAATTGGAGAAGGGATGCTTTAATATAATTTTTTGTTGGAAGATCGCAAAAGTAGTATATGTTATATAAAATACATTAAATTCTGTCTTATTTCTAAAAGAGGACCAGATTTTTTGGAACTGTCTGGGTTCCAGGGACCCTGGATTTCAAAAGCCTGGCGGCATCACTGGGGAAATTATATTTCATTTGGAATAAAAAAATAAGCTATTCATAGGCATTTTATCTCAATCTGGCCGACTACTGAGGGGTGACCGACTATTGGAGCATTTACACCACATGTTAAAATGCGCAACAAAAATAGAGATCTTATTAAATATGCATTGTTAAAAAAATTCTGATTAATTAAATTTTCTTTATTTTTATTTTCTGAAAAGGTCACATAGTATTGAAAATTAAATTGCTGAATCAGATTTTTAAAATAAAAGCCTTAAAATAAGGAAAAAAAGTTCAATATGAAATAATGTTTATAAGGTTGTGCTCAAATGATCTATTTAGCACAAAATTTGCAATAAATCTTGTCGGATTCCCTCTAAGTCCACCCAACTTCGAAGAATAGTCCGGTATTTTTAGTATGCTGCCACCACCCATATGACTACGTGATATCGGTCACATTATGAGAGGTATGTTGAGAAAAAGATGAACTCTTTCAATTAAACTTAAACTAACACTTTATTTACAATATTTACACTTAAAAACTCGGATATAGCTTATTCGGTTCAACATAAAATAAAAATACAGAAAATACTTTCTGTGTACTGCTAAACTACACTAATTAACTCAGCTACCAGGAATTACTCTTAGGCAGGCCGCACACTGACACGACAGAGCGACATGTAGCGCAAGACAGGAGACAAATTCTGATATTCAAACCGGTTTTTCTTTGTTAAAAGGGTGAAAATGTCTCATGACTTAAGCTTCATGTCGCTCTGTCTTGTCAGTGTGCGGCCTGCCTTAATCTCATCAACACTTTATCTCTTCACTCCAAGAGATCTCTTTCGATACATGTGTCCCAGAGCTCACTCTTTGTACAACCAACATGCTTCACTCCCACGTTCAAACAAAACTCACTCTCCAGTCCCCACCAGAGCACTCTTTGTCAACGGGGCTGGTCCCCTGTTCGTAGGCGTTCCTTGACAGGACGTAATCCCCTACGATGGATCTTTCATCTTAGAGAATGGGTGAAATCTGTCTTATCTATGCACTTACAATCACAATAGAAAAACTTCTTCCATTATACTAAACATTCTTTCAACACAGATCATGTCACCCACCTACTCGGATTAAGATTTCAGTTAAGAAAAGCTTTACAGTACACAGTAGATACGCACACAATAAGATAATATCCCATAACAATAGTTTTAAGCCTACAGCTGCCAGGGGAAACCTGACAAATCTTTTAAAGATAATGGATTTCACTAGTTTTCTTAACAGATCATTTCATCAAAAACAGCAGTAGTGTTACCCATATTTCAGTATTTCAGTACAATAAAATGAAGAATTAAAAGACTTCATATTATAAAATATGAAATCTTTAACTTGATTATAGTGAAAATTGTGTTATATCAAGCAAATTTTATGATCTTAACATCTTCATTAAAATTAAGTTTGACTGTAATAAAAAATTATTAGAAGACAAACAGACATTTTCTTCTGAACTTTCCATATCAGACAAAAATAAATACAGCTAAAATGCTTTTAAAAAAAGAAGAAAGAAAGGAAAATGAAGAGGCAAATACATGGAATGACATAGATAAGAAATATAAGAGGGGGGGGGGAAGGCAAAATAAATATGGAATAATAGTACAAATAGTAACAAAAAAGGCAGAAAAATGGGCACGGGTGGGAGGGGGGGGGGAGGGGGAGTAAATTTAAACTTTTAAGTTGAGGGTAGACTCTCCTCCAACATTTGTAAATGGAAGGGATCACAGATAGCTGGTAGAGATAGAGAAAGAAGTTAGAAATACTATTTGATTTCTCTGTCTTCTGTGTATTTCACACGAAATTTCGCCATTTTTTAAAATTTTTATGCCACATGTCACCGGTTCCTGCAATTCCAGGCATAAGGCAGTTTTTCAGAAACATTTTCGAAAGTCTGCATCAGATTATTTAAATTCCAAATACTTAATAAATTTCTAAATTAACTTTGAATTCTTTTGGATGTTAAAAATCCATCTTCACAGGTTAAAAATACCCATTCTTCTAACCTTAAATATCCCAAAGTTGTTTTTGCCTATATTTTTAATGCTGTTATGTATTATGTATAAAAAAATATGCTAGATATAATAAACAAAAACATTTTTTTTGTGATGTAGGAATTTAAATTGAGTGTGAAAAAATAGCATACAGATTTTAAGGATGAATTCAAGTAATTCATTGACTAACAAAAGAGATGCCTATAAAAATTAATATTAAGATATGAAGAAATAGAAAGAAATAGAGTGCAGTTTTATTTCCTCTTAGATTTTACTAAAACAAGTTTAGTATAAATAATGACTATGTTGTGGATGGAGAAGGACTGAACATTATAAGTCTTTGTGTAATATTTGACCCAATTGCAGAAACTTTCAATTTTTTTCATAACACAATGACTAAATTACATTTTATTTACATGAATGAATAACTTCATTTGTATTAACTTAAATTCTTACAGTGGTATTTTGTCATGTGTTAACACTTATGGCTAATTTTCTTTTTCTTCTAAACATATCTATATACATATCTTCTAAACATATACATAAACATATCTAAACATAACTATATACATATATTAAAGTAATAAAAATACAAGATAAAGGAAAATGCAGCTATTCTTCCCAAATGCATATAAAATTTAAACAGTGTTAATCATTTTTTAATTTAATTTTTAAAAGTCTGAAGCAAATGGAAAAAGAAAAGAAAATACTAACCTGCTTCCTCACAGACTTAACATAGATAATTCTATCTTGAATTGCTTTTACAGATAAGTCTGCTTCTGTGCTATCTAAATTGGCAAAAGCATTAAGAAATGTAAATATATTTCTGATAACATAAACTGATGAAAAATTGATTTAAAAAATATCCATTAATATAATATTATATTTACAGTCTTTAGGGTTTAATACTTAAGACTTTAAAAATTGACAAAACTGCAATGTTTGTATATGAGCGATTCTTCCATAATTTTCACTTTTAAGTCCCTTACTAATAATTTTCATATTCTTGCTAATTATAAAATATTGAATGAGATAAATAAGCGTTGAATGATTCTGGGATTAAAAATGTAGCATTAAATTCTTTACCGTCCTTTGTCTCTGAAGCTGATTTTTAAGTTTGGAGCTGTCTGAATAAATTGTTTCAAGAAAAGTAGTTCTACTTAATTTTCAACGAAACTGGAACCATTGTTTTATATGTAATAAAAACAATGGCAATGTAATAAAAATTATATCTAATGAAAATATACAATAAAAATTAGACTGCATACATTTTTATGTTTATTATTATTATTATTTTTGGTACTTTTCGGTTAGCCGGGCGCCAGTGATATATATGCATATATAAATACATATGTATATACATAAATTTGTATATATATACATACATATATGTATATGTAGATATGTGTATATATATACATGTATATAAATCACTGTCGCCCGGCTAACCGAAAAGTACCTTATTTTTTAAGCTCTGTCCTGGGATTTTAGATTCCTTACTGCAGAATTTAAATCAGCATTTAAGTATCAATTCCAAGCATTGTGGCTTTATTGGTAGTCTTGCCACAGCAAGATTCATTCCTGAACTTTTAGAGGTAAATTAATCTTTTTTTGTTATTTAGTTCACTGTATTCACTGTTGCTAAAAATTAATGAACATTGTGGCTACCACTTAGGCTTAACATGACTTGCCTAAAAACGGGTGGCAATTTTCCTTACTGCCCCTGTTCTCTCCACATCCTCCAAGTTCTGGTAAAGCAAGTGCGGGTCGGGAAAACCTGACTTAAGGCCCAAGACCTAGCTCCCTTTTGGGTGTTCAGCTCTGAAACTGTTGGAGGACTCCGACCCGTCCCCAAGTGTTTTCGTGGTGGTCTCCCCTGATAATGGGATCCACCGCATATCGCAACGACCTATATCGTCAATACATGGGTTCAATCAGGGTGATGAGCAGGTGGCGGTGCCCTGACCGGTTGCAGCGGATACGGGAGGCAGATCCTGGTCGTGCATGTTATATGTCTATCAGGACATGGGTGCGACGGTTGAAGTGCTGACAGGTGCCCCTCAGACACCTGGCAGCGCAGCTCAGTTTTACCGCCCCTGTTCTATTTCATTATTAAATGAGTGGTAAGGGTCTCACAGGATATTGCAATATTAAACCTTACTGCAGAATAAGAGCATGTTTGATTATAGCAACAAGAACAAGAAAGTTTAAAACTGGAAGTTTAAAAATGCCATTTTATTACATGTTGAATTTCACAAGTTTCTTATACTTGAAAGTTAAAATTATGGGAGAATGGTTCATATATTGTGTAAAACAGTGGTACTCTCTATGCGGCTGGCATGTAACCATGCAAGTTGGGCACATAATTAAAAATACATACCAATATATATCTATATCCTAATAATATTATAAATCTGATTGTGTGCAAATGTTAGGCTGAAGCCAGCGTCAAAATGAAGCATTTAATTATCCTGTATCTTTGCATATAAGTTGATTATAACCCTCAAATGAATATAGGCTGGTTTTTGTTTATTTTATTTCAATATTTTTCTTGAAAATTAAAAATTTCATTATTTTCATACAGAATAAATGGACATTTTTTCGTATATTTTAAAATGGTTGGTTGGTTTGACCCAAAGGGCCCGGTTTTGCAGCTTTTTTTTTAAATGGTTAAATTTATTTTACCGTTGCTAATACTTTATCGTTGCCAATATAAAATAAAACCCCTGAGTAATAATTTTTAATCAATAATTTATTTTCAAGTGAAAATTTTCCACGTGAAAAATGAAAAGGAAATGAATTATTTAAGAATTAAACAGAATATGAAATGATGTCATATTAGAAATAAAACGTGCGTTTTCAAATATTTGATAATAATACAAAGTGCATAAATACGAGTAAGTATGGAAAGCAAGCGTATATGATGTCATATAGAGAAAAATAAAACAGATTTGTTTTGATGTTGAAATAAAATGATCTTGGGTTATCAAATTATTTGTGATTAATTTCTCTCTTTTTTTTTCCTTATGAAAGGAATTATTTTAAATGTACGTAATATATGTATTTTAAATGTATGTGTTGTAAATTAAAGTTCTGTGTTTTAAGTGAAATGAGTGAAAGATTTATATTTTTTATTAATTCAATACGAATGATGGAATAGGTTGGCGATTTATCGTCTGCACACGGCTAACATAAAGATACCATATTTTTTATTTAAATTTTAAAAAGTAAAAAAAAAATAATAAAAATAAAAAAAATATTGCATGGCAAATGTCAATGATATGCATCGCAAAATTATCCGTATCGAAAATCAGAAAATCTTAATAAAAATAACTATATTTTTTAAAAGAAAGTTGCTTTTCTCATAAAAGCTAAAGATTTAATATGATTGTGTCGAAGTAACAGCATTTTTCCTCTATCATTTTTCCCACAATCGAAAACACATTTGTAAATCGTCGTTTCGAACCGGAATTTAATTTTACATTTCTTTTAGTTTTAAAATAGGAAAAACTCTGTTGTCTTTTTTAAATATAGCTTTTTTTTTAAAGTTGTTTCATAATAGATTTTTGTAAAGCCTTGTAGGATAAGAAAAATTGCATAGATTTTAAAGCAATGTTTAACTAAAATTACAATATTTTTTAAACTTAAAGAACAACAATGTTATCGAAAAGAAAATCGATTTTATCAACAAATTCGCGTAATGCAAAAGCAAAGAAGAAATAAAAAAGTACTGAAACTTTTCTTCCAGCCGAATTGTGTAAACTTGAACAAGCCGATCGTGCCAATTCATAACATTATAAAAGTGAAAGCGCGTTCTATACAGTAGAATTTTTTTTACATATAGGTAGAACATTTTCGAGAATAGGAAGGTTAGGGGTCTGTAATTAGATCCATAGTCAATTTTCTTTTTTTTTTCTTTTTTTTTTTTTTTATCAAGTGAAATTTGGCGCAAAATTAAATACATTGTTATAACCAAATTTGTTTTTTGCGTAGTAAACACTTCATGGTATTTTAGATGATCATTTCCCCGCCCACCTTTGATGCCAACTATGACTGTAAAACATATTAAAAAAATATTAGCCGATAATTTTCTAATTTTATTATTGCTTCATGATGTAAATAGACTTCCTGGTTTATACTTTAAACCTGAATCGGTCATGCCATTGTCGTTCAATTTTTATTCCTAATCCTAACCCTAATTGTATCCTATACTAATCCTGATAATAACTTTAAAGAATATTCTTTGACACGAATATGTAAATTAAATCAATATCCATAAATGGAATGAATGGAAAATAGAATAAATAGAAATGGCAAAATAAAATAACAAGAAAGTACATTTATCCAACACCTAACCCTAGAGAAAGCGTAAAAAATTTCAAGCGCATGAAATAAATCAAAATAATCCTATATATACTAACAAAAATATGTAAATTTAGATCATCAGATTTGTGTCGTCGGTGTTTATTTGCTTATAGTGTTCTTGACGCGATAGAGAAAATATCGAGGTTAAATTTGGCAGAATTTAAAGTACTTTCTAGCAACCTTTAATTACATTTTAGAATCGCATCAGATTGTTATATTTTTGTGAAATATCTATCAATGTATAAAATCCACAAGCAGTTTGTTCACTATTTACACCACTTAGCGTGAAGCACTTAATTTAATATATACATAAACAAGATAATGTAGTAAGAAATATATAACATATGTCTATGCAAATAAACAATATAATAATGCCCATTTAGCAATGCAAACATATACAAATTGTACACCAAATACCACCTAAAATGCACTGTTGTATAGAAGAATTCTGCCAGTATTGTTTTTCGTTTTACGAAGAGGAATTCCTCGATTTTCACGAATTTACTCGGTCCTCCTTTTTTTATTAGTTGCAGTTTCATTTTCGCGATTGTATATATTATTTGGCATGAAATTTCACTTTTTTAAGACTGGATTTATGTCAAGGCCCCTATAGCAAAGAAATACCGTATGGTCTCCTATAAAATGTGATAAAGCTTTGGTTAATTATATATGTTGTTAATTATCAAGTGAAATGTTTTACTAAATTAATGCATTTATTCTTTTTTTAATGTTACGTGAACGAAGTCACGGGTAACAGCTAGTATATATATAATTTGACACTGCTATATGGTATAGTAATTTCATTGTATATAGTCAGTTTCTTCTGTTTCAATGGTTAATTTTTACAATAAGTATATAGACTTGATAATTCTGTATAAATTCCACAAATTTCATTCATTCTATTTTATTCAATTTTTAATTTAATTTCTACTTCTTTTATATTAGTATCTAATATCTATATTCATTGTGCTGGTGTTACAATTTCGTTGTCAATTAATTATTACTTCCTAAATCATAATTTCAAGTTTCAGTTGGTGTTATCGTAATGTTTCATTAATGGTTATATATATATATATATATATACAGGGTCATTCATAATTCCCTCCGGGGTTTCGAAACGTTATAGTAAAAAAACGAAGACGAATATGAAAAAAAGAAACATATGAAATTATTCCGAAACTATTCAAGTTTTACTTACATACATTACAGGTGTTCTATGTGTGAACCCTTGGTCACACGGCATACATCCATGCGATAGTCCAGTTCCTGCCATACTCCGTTTCTTTAAATCTGAATCAGTGGTGTCAGTTCAACGGGCCTTTCGTAATAAATATCGAAAACAGGGACCAACTGACAAAACAATTCATGTGTGGTACCGGAAATTTAAAGAAACGGAGTATGGCAGGAACTGGACTATCGCATGGATGTATGCCGTGTGACCAAGGGTTCACACATAGAACACCTGTAATGTATGTAAGTAAAACTTGAATAGTTTCGGAATAATTTCATATGTTTCTTTTTTTCATATTCGTCTTCGTTTTTTTACTATAACGTTTCGAAACCCTGGAGGGAATTATGAATGACCCTGTATATATACGTCGATCTATTATCCAGTTCTTCTCTTATAATTCTGGGTAAGGTTTCTCTCTTTTTAAGTATTGTAGTATTTGTTTTATGAATTTTCATTTTTTTTTTTTAATTAGATGGTTATGGCCATAGAGTGGTCGTCCCAAATTCATATTCTTTAGCAATTTTAATGCTAATATGAAGATGAAACCACTCATTTTATTTGTGGAATTTATGCATTTGGGACTTGATAATTCTGTATAAATTCCACAAATTTCATTCATTCTATTTTATTCAATTTTTAATTTAATTTCTACTTCTTTTATATTAGTATCTAATATCTATATTCATTGTGCTGGGGTTACAATTTCGTTGTCAATAAATTATTACTTCCTAAATCATAATTTCAAGTTTCAGTTGGTGTTATCGTAATGTTTCATTAATGGTTATATATATATATATATATATATATATATATATATATATATATATATATATATATATATATATCTTTAAAAACCTCGCAATTATTTAAAAAATCTGATGCAATAAATATAAAGGCTTCAAAATAAAAATAAATTCCAGTTAATAATCCCAATAATTTAAATATAATATTACAAGTCTGGTTTATAGCTTTTCATCTTACCTTCAGGAACTTCCCCTCTTAGCTAATGGACTTTATTCACCACAAAGTTAATATTAAAATGTTAAAATTAATATTTATCTATTAACCCCTTCCCCTGACCCATATCACTTGAACTCAATTCGGGGAACTTGAACAAACAATATTCATGATTTTTCAGATTCAATTTGATTTATGCAATGTTAATTTTTTATTGTGTAGGTCAAATTGCATTCGTTTTCATCTCAGACATTTAAATATATAATTCATTATATTCTTAATATTCTTGGGAGAAAGGGAACACAGTAACACTGCTGAGGAGTAAATAATTAGTACATACTGGCATATGTTTGCAAAAATGTAGACATGAGCTGACTTCTCTAACGTATTTTGACTCTTACAAAAATTTCATTGAGTACCACTGGTGTAAAACAATAATGATAAATAAAAATATTTTTATAACAACTAAGTACTTTCATGCTTTTGAAATGAAGGTCATTCTATTTCAAATCATCCAGCAAAGCCAAACAGAAAAAATAAATCCATGGTCTCCGATTTTGTTGTTGTTCTTTTTATCATCCTTATTAATATGAAATTTAATTAATATTAATTTCAATATCCAGAGTACTTTTTGAGAAAAAAAAGGGGGGGGGGATAAACAAAAAAGTTGCATAGTGCAGTAGCGTAGCTAAGAGGGGGCAAGGGGGGCGGCCGCCCCGGTCGCAGCTACTAAGGGGCGCCAAATTGAGAGAGGTTTTTAACCAAAATTGTCTCGCGTGTTTTGACAAATTAAAATTGTTGACTTTTTTTTGTATGTGTGAATGTTTTCTTTGGTAAAATATTTTATTACATTCAAAGGATGAAAGAACAAGCTTCTGTAAATATTTCTAGGGATAGTTCCAGACGCTTTGTACCTGTTACATGATTACGTACCTGAAAGGAGGTGCAAAATGATTCAATGGGGGGTGCCAAATTGGGAGCTGCTTTAAACCGAAATTATGTCGCATATTTTGACAATAAATACGAATTGTTGACCTTTTTTTTTGTGTGTGTGAATGCTTTGAAGTAATTCAACAAAAGAGGAAGGAGTGAGGAGATCCATAAGAGCCAACTGCGGATGGAAACTCCTCACTGTCTAGTCTCCAGCTTATAAACCAAGGGACCCACTGGCGTCTCATTTCTTATACCAAAATAGCATTTCTTTATTTCTCTATTGGTTTTCACGCTAATTTTTGGTGTTGTTAGCATTCTATATTAATATTTTCGTGTAAAGGGGGCTTCTGTGAACTACTGGAAAATGGATTTAGCTGGACGAACTGTACTGTAAGTAAATATATTATTTTTTTTTTATTGGCAATTCTATATTTTCGTCGAACTGACATTGAGAAAAGCCAAAAAATAAAATATGGGCGATCTACTCCCACATTTTCGCTTTTGAAACTGTAAAAAAAATCGAAATAGGACTTTTCAGTCTTCCTAGTACAACCAGTACAAATAAGTGTGTGGAAATGGAGAAAAATTAAAATTATTCTCTTGGCTTTGTTTACTGTTAAATGCAAGTAAAAGTGTGTGATCTTCAGAAGGATTTGACGATTTAAAAAATCTTTCGCGAGCAATATTGAGGTTAAAAAACAAGTTCATAAAGATTGTAACTAGTATTTTAAATTGTTTTTCAAACCAGGATTGACTATCATGATTAAAAGAAAGAAAAAGAAACAGAAAAACGAAATTCCATCTGAATGGACAAAACAATCTCTCTCTCTTTTCCTTTGGGCTAAACAAATTAAAAATTCTAAGGTAATTAAAATTTGCAAAAAGGTTGCACAATTGTAAAATTTATGATATAGTTTTCATTGATATTATTAAATGGTCTTATGAAGTTTTATGATTTAATCAAGTGAAAACACAATTCTTGTAATAAAACTATGTAATTAAAAATATTTTAAAGAAAATTTCAAAACCACACTTTTCTTACAATTTTTAACTTTTCGCAACATTTTTTTTCATACTTTCCATACAAATGTGCTCTATAACTGTAAGCACCGGATTTTCATAAAGTTAAATAGTTAAAATGTCATGACAAATTTTAAAATACAACAAGAACGAAAAATCATGCGTCAAGCATAGATTATGTAACACTTTGCAACGCTTCCAAAATAATTTTACAGATCATACCGTTTAATAAGCTGAAAGATAACATCTAAGTAAACAATTTGGAAAACGCATAACATATTTAAAAACATAATTTCAGGAATTTCCAACGTATACAATATTCGGAAAAATATCCAAATACTTTTATTCAGCCCTGTATATGATCTATAGATTTGTATATATACTACATAGGATGCTAAATTTCAGTTCAGTTAAGAAACGCGTAGCACAGTTTAAAATTCTCCTTCTGGAGTTTCTGTCAATAAACGGAAATGTGTTCACGAACTTTTGTGCTTCCTTGTATATGATCTACAGAATTTATACACACCACGTAATAAAAAAAAAGTGAGTTAAATTTAAAATCGCGTTCAGTAACTTAAAACGCACTTCCAGGAATTATTGTTAACAGACAGTAGAGAATTCTTTTGTGTTTCCCTGTAAATGAACGATGACTGCTATACACACAATATTCTGTAGTAAGCCTCTTGTAATGCACCTTAGTGATATATATAAATTTCTATGCGTTCAAAATTGTGAAACATTATTTAAATAAACCGCAGGCGTTTTTTCTCCATAGACGTAATGTAACGGAATTCTTTTGACTGTCCCTGTAAATTAACGATAAGTGCTATGCACACCCTATTCCATATTAAGCTTCTTGTAATACACCTTAGTGATATATATCAATAATGTGTTTGCAATTGTGTAACATCATTAAAATAAACCGCAAATGATTTTTCCCCATAGACCGTAATGTAACAGAATTCTTTTGAGTGTCCCTGTAAAAAAACTATAAGTGCTACACACTTCAGTTGAAATAGGGAACGTGCTATAGATAACGACAATAATATAAAAATTGCAAGGCAATCCAATCATATTTACTGGAGTTAGAGCACGGACAGACGGCAGACGGCCATATGGCCAGACAAACTGAAGTCATAAACACTTTTCAACTAGGTTGGAAAGTGTTAATAAAAAGGACTTTCTACTTAACAGTTTTGTTTTTAGAAAATAAAGCATTTATATTGCTAAAAATCCTATTTTTAATTTTATGAAATGCACCATAAGGATTGTCCAAAAAAAACAAGAAAAAAAAAAAAACAGCGAGCCAATTGAAAGATATTTGCTGAAGTTTTGTCACTCAGAACATAAGGAACTCCTTGGAAATTCCAAATGTGTACGCACCTTCTAAATGGAACAAAACAACATATATATATTTTTCCCATAATAGGGTTTAATTTATGAGTTTTAGAAAACGTGGTTTCTCGCAGATTTACTTTCATTGTTCTAATTATTGTTGCTACTCTCATATGGTTAAAACGTTAAAACTACATATAGTCATATCCGGTAGTGTCAAATTCTCGCTAAACGTGGCGATATTTGGTTAAATGTCACCAAATATGGCGTTAAAAGTAGGTCGCCTTAAATGAAGCCAACTTAGCAATTGCTGACTAATTTTTCGAAATTCACATTTAAATTCAGTATTGACGAAAACTGGGAATCTTCTATAAATGGGTTTAACGCATTTTAGTTTCGTGTGTTTAAGTAAAATTAACTTAAATCTTAAAAAACAAAAAAAGCAAGTTACCTTTTCCTGCCTGTACAAACCGGAAGGATTTTTTATCGTCTTGGGGTAAAATAATGTGGTTGTTTTTTAATTGAGGGGGGGGGAGAAGAATTTCTCTCTGCCCCGGGCGCCAAAAACTGTAGCTACGCCACTGGCATAGTGGCACTTTGAAGGCTCTGTATTTCAGAGACATTGTTTTGAATGAAAAAACATAATTTTACTCATTTTCAATATATCAAGTTGCAATTTTCACTAAAACGTACACAAAAGGATGGAAATATAGGGAAAAAATATTTTGATTATCAAATTTAAATTTGAGACCCCTAAAAATTATCTAAAGTTTATTTTTTTTACATTTTGTAAGAAAAATGATGATTTTTCAAATACACTTTTTGCAAAAAGGCATAGAAGCAAACAAGTAATTTTTTTTTTTTTTTTTTTTTTTTTTTTTAAATTACATGTAAAATGTGCGACTATTAAGACTTTGAAAAAAAAAAGGCTTTTAAGCGCTAATATATTTATTTCCTCATAAACAACAACAAAAAAAAAACGTATGCATTTTGCTGAAGAAGCGACTGTATGAGCAAATTGCACTGGGAGTCCTAAAAAGCATTAAAATATTTTTTTATATTACAAGTTCTTATTTTAAAAATACACTTTTTCAGACACTTTCCTACTTTTCTTTTTTTTTAAATAAATTTGATATTACCTTACAATTCTAAATAATTGAGATGTAATTCGATTTACTTACATGGAAATTGGTGTACATAAATTTTTACAAAATTTTAAATCAACTCTAAATAGCCTTGTAAAATAATGACTTTTTGAGTACTAATATATTTATTTTGATCAAGGCCTGACTTGGGAGAAAATTACGGGGGTAGGGGGTGGCTAGGAGTTCCTGTACACAGCTTGTCTTACATAACTTATCTACTAATTGATATTGTATCAACAAATAATCTATACACATTAACAACTATCATTTATTATCACGTACTATCTTTTTTTTTTTACATTAAAATAGGATAAAAAGAAATGTGTCTTTTTTAAAATGAGAAATTGTAATATAAACAATTATTTTCATGCTTTTTATGAAATTTGTACACACAGTTACTTCTTCAGAAAAATGCACACAATTTTTTGGTTTATGATGAAATAAGTATATTAGCACTCAAAAAGCCATTGTTCTTTTTTTTTTCTACAGTCTTTTAGTACAAGTAATTAAAATAATAATAATAATTACTTGGTTAACTCCTATGCCATGCCTCTTTGCAAAAAGTGTATTTGAAAAACCATCGTTTTTCTCACAAAAGCTTTTGGAAAAACAAACTTTAGTTAATTTTTAGGGGTCTCAAATTTAAATATGACCATCAAACTTTTTTTTTTCACTATATTTCCATTCATTTGTGTACATTTTGGGGGAAATTGCAACTTGATATGTTGAAAATGAGTAAAATTATGGTCCCCCCCCCCAAAAAAAAAAAAAACAAAACAAAAAAACAATGTCTCTTAAATACAAAGCTTTTGAAGTGCCATTTATGCAATTTTTCTGTTTATATCAACATCTTTTTCTCTCAAATATTGAAGTATCCTTTTATATTGATAATAAGGATGGTAAAAGGAACAATTACATTTTTTGTCAAAATCTGAGACCAGGAGTTTTATGGTCTGGATGAAGCAACAGTTTTATCCAATAATTTTGAGCCTAAAAAAATAGGGTGTGCAGTAGAGATGAGTTCAGGCTCTTTTTTTGGAGCCCAAAACCACCCAAGGCCAATACTGAAAGTCTGCTGTAAGAAAAATAACATTTTAAAAATGTTTCAAGATTAATTTTTTCCTTTAAAAATCTTTTCTTACATAGAAATAAGTATTAAATACACCCTCATGTCAATGTCATGTCCCTGAAAATCTGTTTAAAATAGCAAATTTGTTATTTATAGCCAACCACTTCCAGAAATATGCAAAACTCACAATTTATTCTTTTAAAATATTGTACAACTATGACGGAAAGACATGAGCTGTTTTTATGGAAAAGGACTTCAAACAGAAAGAAGGGATAGACAAGGGATATCTCATGGCTTCTTTACGTTACTAACACTGACTGTGTCAAGCTTTCAATATCAGATAGAATATATCTTTTTATATCCCATCAATAACAATTCAATTCCCTTTTATACTGATTTTTAAAGGATTGTAAAACACAAGAAACTTGGAATATAATCTTGTTTCTCAAATAGCAAGTTTTTTCTTTCTCTTTTATAATTCGTGATTGAATAAAATTTTCAGTTACACCAGAGCCCAAAGACTGGTGTAAAAATCGAGCGCGAGTCCTTCACATCTCCAGTGTAGAATAGTAAAGTACAGAAAATGGCCTTGGGAAGTGAAGTAAATTTGGCAACATATTTTCGGGCAACCTATACCCTGTTTCATATACACATGCAATTTTTACAATATTTGTACAATTTACTTAATATAAAGAAACCGTTTATCTATTTTTATATACAAACAGGAGTAATTTGTATATAAAAACAACAACAATTTATATATAAATAAAATGTTTACATATATAGATAAATACATATATATAAACTAGTAAATCTGCAGATCAGGAGCCTCAACGTCAGTTCTGAAAGTCATTGGTTTTTTATCTCACTTTTCATAATGTCTTGCAATCTGCAATTTAATATTTTTCTATTACATACATATTTATAGGAGGTTTCAGAATTTAGAAGCATTGAATTAAACACGGCTTATGCAATGATATTCTGAAATTCTTATGAGCTTCCTTGGAAAATAATTTATTTTGCTAATAAAATATTGCAGCGAAATAGTGCGTGTTACTTGAATTTTATTATTTTGATATTCTTTGAAATAGGGTTGCTAAGCAACTAATAAAATAAAGAGGAAAGAAAAAGAAATGCATTTTAAAATTTTTACAGATAGGAAAATGAAATGTTTTATATTTCCCAAACAGTTGCAAAATTTTTTCCAATAATTTAAACAATTAATTTCTAAATTCTAATAGATGTATCAGTAAATTTTAAAAGCTATTGGATATATTTAAGACCTCCATATCGAAAATTTAGCATAATTTTATGCTTAAATCCATTATTCAAATATGCGATTTTCATTTCAGGTAAAAATGAAATTTGAAAACCGTCTGCATTCCCATAGAAAAACATTATGACCTAAAAAGAAATGTTCTATATTTTTCGAAAGAATGAACCAAAAACTATACAGCAAATTTTGGGTATCTCACCAACATACCTACCAAAAATCAACATAATCGAAAGTTTTTTATGGCAGTTATCGCAGAACAGATAGACAGACAGAGACCAAAAACTTTTTGCGTCTCCACAGTGAGCCTTCACTGACATTTGGCAACAAGCATAAAAGTTTATTGGATTTGTTTTCATAGCTGCTTACATCATTTAGCAACAAATGTCACTTTCTTGGAGCCGGAATCGCACCAAGCTTTTTGAAAAATGCCAAGGCACTTTAGTGGGAAAGTATCTAGTTGAAAAATACATTACAAAAATTATTTCCATTTATTGTCAATTTTCAATCTAATATAATCCATGATGTTTAATCATTTTTTTCATGACTCAAGATATTAATGTAATTTAAAATACCATTTTTAATGTGCATATGAAAGGGAAAGTAGTAATAAATAAATAACAATTCATCTAACCAGATGCAGGACTGTCTGTAATACTTCCAGTGTTTTCCTTTACTTGTGCTCTTATACTAGCAAAAGAACCATAAATCATGTTTCTTACCTAAAACATAATTTTCAAAGAATCAATGTGCATAAATAACAAACTGACATGCATCCATTAAAAATAATTTATATTTTAATAAGTAATAATTTATATTTTATTTCATGAGTAAAAATAAATTATAAAAACATAAACAATGTTTCAAGATAGAAATAGGAGTACTTGCAAACACTCACTTTTTTTTTTTTTTTTTTTTTTTTTGTTCAAAGACAAAAACTTTGCCCCCACTGACAAAATTGTGTGGAAAGGCCAATTTTTTTATTTTTAATTATTAAGGGGGATTCAAGTTCTAATTGAAGCCCAGTAGCACAGGGATTAGCTCATCTTACATTTGTTGATTTTAGACCTCTCTCACTATAAAATAAAACAGGAAAATTCAAGACAGCTCCTCCACACACATAGATACTTCCCAAAAAGAAAGACAAAAGTTTTTTTTTTTCTATTTTTTAACCTCTTGACTTCTGAGCAAAAGGGCAAATTTGTAATGTTGTTTTCTCTTCAATTTTTTAAAAATGGTAAAAAAAAAAAAAGATGAATTTTCAAACTTTATATAAGAAACTGAATTATGTATATGAGTATAATCGGTGAGGGAATTAATCATTACTCGATGTTTTAAAACTGCATTGTATTTTTAGAATTACATTAATTTAAACAATGCTTCTATTGCAGTGAAACCTGCAGTGTAGTGAACAGATATCAGTTCACAGCGGTGAGAAGGTTAATAGATTCAAAATTAATGCAAACATCAAATTGTTTATTGAGACTTATAAAACTATTTATTTAAAATTTTAAAATATTTAAAATTAGCCATTTTTGTGTCACTGATTTTGTAACTAAGTTCCAAAATCGCCTTCGAGAAACTGTCTATTTTGAGACATCTAATTAGAGCAAGTTGTGAAAGAGTTGAGTTGAGTACATGGTTGCACACAAATTGAGCAATTATGAAAAATTTAAAGAAATTCCCTTTCTGTTTTAAAGTAGTTAGAATGCTTTAATATTTAAAAATAAAATAAAATAAATGATTCAATATTTTGCACATGTGCATAAATAGTTAATAAACTGTGTTTTCTGTCCAGACTTTTCTCAGAGGGTCCTGTTTTGAAGAAATTGTGAACACCTTTTTATATTTATTAAAAATTTAATCATAATACATTCTGTGAATCAGAAATTATATTTAGATTATTGTTTAGACATTTTTAACATGATTCTTTTAAATATATTTTAGTGTTCCCACTAGGCAATTTTTTAAAAATGCTGTGCCATGTTCTTTTTAAAATTGGCAAAATGCACCAGTAGTTGTACCCAGAGATTTTTAGTAAAAAATTTCTCCTTGCCATAATATTTGTAAATCCATATGCCTGAAAACTTGTAAAAATTACAGAAATCTCTAATTTTCTTAAGAAAAACACAAAAATATTTTTTTTTTTGCTTGTTTGCTGTTGTAGTTGCACAGGATGCTCATCATGAAGGGGTTAAAGCAGAAAATATGCAGATTGATATACAGTAGAGTCTCAAAAATCCGCACTTCTAAAATTCACAAAACTCTAAAATCCGCATGCGTTGCAAATTTGCAGTTAAGAAGTAATCTTTATAATCTTTGCTCCAAACATTATTGAACTAAAATAAAATTATTTTTAATGTAAATTTATTTGAATAAATAATAATCTATATTATAAAGGACAAATGTGTCCGTGCGTAACGCTGGCGTCATTTTGCGAATGGCAACAGTAACAGTTGACGATGAAATTTCGGTTTTGCGATTTTTGCTACTACATTTTTATTTTTTTTTCTAAACATCGCACATTTTTTAATTTTTACACCGTTATATAGGGAAAAAAATCTACTTTCAAATGCAGTTTGTTTGAAAACTGTTTCTTAATTGACTGCTTTATTATAGCATTCTAATTAAATTTCAAGAATTAGTTTTTTTAATCTATCGCCTGCAGACGATTATAAAATATTAATCTGTTTGCACTTTAAACACTATAAAAAGTTCAGCATTTCTCTCCAGCTAATATTCAATAACGAAATTAAAACTTCATTAAGGAATAAATAAAATAGTATAAATAAAACACAAATTTAACAGACATGTAATTGAAATAAGCACTTAAAATTACTGAAATTATCAGAATAAATAAACTGCTGTAGATATCGACATTTTTAGCGATTTCTTTGGCAATTAACTCATGGCTGGAGGCTAATACGAAATTACCGGTTTTAATAAATTTCAAAATTTTATTTGACTATATAATTGACATATTTCAATATTTCATATAAAATGCTTTTTGGTGTTGTTAGCAGGCAATCTAACAAAAAATATTAAATGGAAAAAATCTATTAAAGTTTTCAATAACAAAAAATAAAATAAAATAAAAAGGTTTTTACCTATATTTTTTTATCCCGGGAAGCCCGGGTTGGATGCCCTAGTGTTTATAATGGCACAAGATATTACATTGTTTATATTATAAATGACCAACAACTCTTTTCATCCTATCTCAAAACAAACACCTGAAAAAAAAATATGGGGTATGGGGTTGCCAGAAAATTGTAAAATTATTTTACTGATGGACAACTGCACTGCTCATCCTGAATTAAATGGTATTTCAGATAATATTATTACATTGTTTTTGCCCCCCCCCCCCCCCAACACTACCTCGTTAATTCAGCCTATGGATCAGGGTATTATTCATAGTGTAAAATGCCACTATAAATGAAATTTTTTGAAGTGACTTATTAATGCTGATTCGCCATTTGAAACAATAGAAGAGCGCAGAAAAATGTTCACCATAAAATACTGCATTTATTTAATTTTGATGAAGCATGGGCTTCTATTACAAAAGATACATTGATCAATGCATGGCACAAAATATGGCCAGGATCATTATTTATTGAAAATAAGGATGAAGAAAAAGATTTTTCAGGTTTTCCATTAACATTACAACAAGTTAAAGCTTCTGAATTGATGAAATATGCAAAAGCCCAGCTTCACAAGAGTTTTTTAAAGAAGATGAAATTATGGAATGGATGAATCACACAGATGAAGTTTTAGTAAACTATTTTGAAGATGAAGAAATTATTTCTTCAGTTATTAACCCACCAGAAGACAGTGAATCTGAATCTGACAATGACTCTGAAAAAAAAAAAAAAAAATTTGAAGAACGTTTGTATTTTTGTAAAAACTTTTTGAAGTTCTTGGAGCAGCAGAGTTGCATAGACCAACAAGAAATAATGACTGTTTACACGATCCAAAAAATAAAAAATTCATCAAGAAAAAGGGAAAGTTCTGAAGCAGAAAACTATATAGGAAATGTTCAAAAATTATAATAAAAAATTATTTTGTATATTGAAATAATAATCTGCAGGTAAATTAAAGGTATTCAAGTTTTGATTTGTTTAAATTGAATTATTACATCTTCTTCTAAATGGACACAGGTAAGTTGAAAAATAAAATCCTTTAATCTAGAATCTGCAAAACTCTACAATCCGCAAAATTCTAAAATCCGCACTTTTGGAGACTCTACTGTACTTTGATAAGGGGCTGTACATATATAACGTTATCAACCTTTTAGTAATTTTGGATTCCCTCCCCCCCCCCCTCTACTCCTAATAATATTGTTATCTTTGTAAAAAAAATCTGCATTTTTTCACAATTTTTTGTCTTTTTATACATTTGCAGTGATACATACATTTTTCTGTTACATAATGCATTCAACAGTAACATTGTCTTCTTGCACTTATCCCTTGAACGAGGAGGGGGAAATCAGTACTTCACAGCAACAAAACAGGTGGACAACATTCTTTCTTTTTTCTTTACTAGTAGACACAACAAAAACATTTCAAACATACTTCGCACCTTGTTTCTCCAACAACGGATTATATGTGTATATATGGCAGAAGAACAGGAATGTCAAACGTTGGGACGGTATTCCATGTTTTGGAATGAAATTATTTTATAACCATTTAATGGCTTCAATAATAACTTTGTATCTTCATAAAAATAGATAACAGACAAAAAAAAAAAAAAAGACTATTTTGATGTAAAAAAATAAATATTTTTTTTGGTTGGATTAAAAGACAAATTTCATCCGCCCCACCTAGTGATATCTTATGATATCAAGTGTCAGATCCCTCCCTCCCCTCTAAAGTGATAAAAGATTTAAATCTATCACTATATATGCACAGCCCCTAACCTTGCTTAGAGATAAAGTAAATATGGCTAAATTTTTTTCAAAAAGTTTTTTTAATTCAAAGCTTTGATTAATCATAAAAAAAGTAGAAAAGGCTAAAAAAGATGCAACTAAATGCATATTAACTAAATATTTAATAAAATGATCAGCATAAAATACAAAAATGGGTAACTTACAGATAAACTGGACACTGATGCATTTTCTCCAATTTTTTCTCGACTTGGAACAGCAGGTGGAACTAAAGAAGTACACTAAAAAAGGAATGAATTAATAAGTATTAAGACAAATATTTAGTTCAAAAATAGTTTTTTATTGAATGAAAAGTTAAGATAAATTATATCTTATCCAAAAACAAGCCATAAATTTAAAATGCTTGCCATAAAAAAAGGAATATTTCATGAGAGTGCCCAGTGAAAATCTATCACTATTCATAAGTAATTGAAAATGCCTCGGAGCATATGAAAGCTGCTTGGCGATCTGCAGGCATGCTTAGCATATGGGAGTCCATATGACTGCATAGTGCATGTTTAGTCAGTTATCCCTCCCTTTGGTATGTCTGCTCTATTTAACTGCATTTTAAATTTTTCAATGAATATTTCTAAAGTTGATGAATGCAATGCCCATTTTTAATTATCTGCTTGAATAATCGATTAGTTTATTTTATTATAGTCATCATATGCAGGAGTGGTGCTGTTATAACCATTAGAACTTGAAGCATGCTTAAAATAAAATTTTACAAAATGTTATTTCCATAAGCACTAAAGTTATTTAAGACAACACCAGGATACTAACAAAAGTAAAAATATATGGGCAGTCAGTAATAGAATGTTCACTTTTTTTTTCTAGGAGGAGAAAGGTGCAGGGCCCCGTGGCAGAATGTATGTGACGCTGCAAGGGCATCGCAGACTTTTTAGGGCACCTGCAGACTAAAAACATACACCGATGCCGCGGACGCGCTATAGCTCATAAATTATGCGAAAAATCTGCAAACTTTGTCGAAGGATCGCAGAAAAAAAAAAACGATGAATTTCGTCGAAGAATCGCAGAAAAAATGCGAAATTCATTTAAAGATTGCGAAAAATGGCTAATTTCGTTGACAGATCGTGAAAAAAACACAAATTTAGTCAAAAGGTTGTGAAAAAACATGAATTTTGTCAAAAGGCCGTCAAAAAAACATGAGATTCGTTGAAGGATCGCGGAAAAATACGAATTTTGCCTAAGGGCTATCCTCTGCTGTAACCTTTCAGAATATTTGCTGTGAATTTCAGAATTTTTTTTCACTCAGAAAGGCTGATAAATGCTGATGTCTTCATTAATTAGCACTACAACAGTAGCAAGAATAGATTTATATGATATATTGCATATTGCAGACAATTTTTGAAAACATTATTAGCGTTGCAGACACTTGAAGATAGTTCTGTCACTGGGGTGCAAGGCAATTCCACGAAAAATGATCCTGGCAGAGTCAAAAATAAATTCACAAATTATGGAAAGAAATACTGTTTTTAGATAAAAGAATGTATGCTCTTTCTGATTCCAATGTCAGTTGTGAGCTAAAGATTTTTTTAAAGCTACTATTTAATCAGAAGTCTCAACTTTAAAAATACTGATAATAGAAGGAAGTTTTGATGGTATAACTTCCAAAGTCATTTTCTCTTAAACCTTAAACATAAATTAAAAATTTTTGCTATATGTCATTAAAATAGATAGTTTCTTAAATTATCTGCTATAAATTTATTCAATTAAGTCAGTTAATTAACAGATAATTATGAAAATTATATATAATGTTTATTTTAGTCAAACATGTAACACTTGACACAGGAAAGTTTTTTTTTCTTGGAAAGTTAAATTGATAAAATGAGCTCGCGCCGCCAGGCGCCCACGATGGGTTGCCGACTCGCGTTCCGACCATTGCTCCCAAGTCTAAACGACTTATATCGCACCAGAGGCTTTGTCTCTATTATTTTGTATATTGAAATAATAATCTGCAGGTAAATTAAAGGTATTCAAGTTTTGATTTGTTTAAATTGAATTATTACATCTTCTTCTAAATGGACACAGGTAAGTTGAAAAATAAAATCCTTTAATCTAGAATCTGCAAAACTCTACAATCCGCAAAATTCTAAAATCCGCACTTTTGGAGACTCTACTGTACTTTGATAAGGGGCTGTACATATATAACGTTATCAACCTTTTAGTAATTTTGGATTCCCTCCCCCCCCCCCTCTACTCCTAATAATATTGTTATCTTTGTAAAAAAAATCTGCATTTTTTCACAATTTTTTGTCTTTTTATACATTTGCAGTGATACATACATTTTTCTGTTACATAATGCATTCAACAGTAACATTGTCTTCTTGCACTTATCCCTTGAACGAGGAGGGGGAAATCAGTACTTCACAGCAACAAAACAGGTGGACAACATTCTTTCTTTTTTCTTTACTAGTAGACACAACAAAAACATTTCAAACATACTTCGCACCTTGTTTCTCCAACAACGGATTATATGTGTATATATGGCAGAAGAACAGGAATGTCAAACGTTGGGACGGTATTCCATGTTTTGGAATGAAATTATTTTATAACCATTTAATGGCTTCAATAATAACTTTGTATCTTCATAAAAATAGATAACAGACAAAAAAAAAAAAAAAGACTATTTTGATGTAAAAAAATAAATATTTTTTTTGGTTGGATTAAAAGACAAATTTCATCCGCCCCACCTAGTGATATCTTATGATATCAAGTGTCAGATCCCTCCCTCCCCTCTAAAGTGATAAAAGATTTAAATCTATCACTATATATGCACAGCCCCTAACCTTGCTTAGAGATAAAGTAAATATGGCTAAATTTTTTTCAAAAAGTTTTTTTAATTCAAAGCTTTGATTAATCATAAAAAAAGTAGAAAAGGCTAAAAAAGATGCAACTAAATGCATATTAACTAAATATTTAATAAAATGATCAGCATAAAATACAAAAATGGGTAACTTACAGATAAACTGGACACTGATGCATTTTCTCCAATTTTTTCTCGACTTGGAACAGCAGGTGGAACTAAAGAAGTACACTAAAAAAGGAATGAATTAATAAGTATTAAGACAAATATTTAGTTCAAAAATAGTTTTTTATTGAATGAAAAGTTAAGATAAATTATATCTTATCCAAAAACAAGCCATAAATTTAAAATGCTTGCCATAAAAAAAGGAATATTTCATGAGAGTGCCCAGTGAAAATCTATCACTATTCATAAGTAATTGAAAATGCCTCGGAGCATATGAAAGCTGCTTGGCGATCTGCAGGCATGCTTAGCATATGGGAGTCCATATGACTGCATAGTGCATGTTTAGTCAGTTATCCCTCCCTTTGGTATGTCTGCTCTATTTAACTGCATTTTAAATTTTTCAATGAATATTTCTAAAGTTGATGAATGCAATGCCCATTTTTAATTATCTGCTTGAATAATCGATTAGTTTATTTTATTATAGTCATCATATGCAGGAGTGGTGCTGTTATAACCATTAGAACTTGAAGCATGCTTAAAATAAAATTTTACAAAATGTTATTTCCATAAGCACTAAAGTTATTTAAGACAACACCAGGATACTAACAAAAGTAAAAATATATGGGCAGTCAGTAATAGAATGTTCACTTTTTTTTTCTAGGAGGAGAAAGGTGCAGGGCCCCGTGGCAGAATGTATGTGACGCTGCAAGGGCATCGCAGACTTTTTAGGGCACCTGCAGACTAAAAACATACACCGATGCCGCGGACGCGCTATAGCTCATAAATTATGCGAAAAATCTGCAAACTTTGTCGAAGGATCGCAGAAAAAAAAAAACGATGAATTTCGTCGAAGAATCGCAGAAAAAATGCGAAATTCATTTAAAGATTGCGAAAAATGGCTAATTTCGTTGACAGATCGTGAAAAAAACACAAATTTAGTCAAAAGGTTGTGAAAAAACATGAATTTTGTCAAAAGGCCGTCAAAAAAACATGAGATTCGTTGAAGGATCGCGGAAAAATACGAATTTTGCCTAAGGGCTATCCTCTGCTGTAACCTTTCAGAATATTTGCTGTGAATTTCAGAATTTTTTTTCACTCAGAAAGGCTGATAAATGCTGATGTCTTCATTAATTAGCACTACAACAGTAGCAAGAATAGATTTATATGATATATTGCATATTGCAGACAATTTTTGAAAACATTATTAGCGTTGCAGACACTTGAAGATAGTTCTGTCACTGGGGTGCAAGGCAATTCCACGAAAAATGATCCTGGCAGAGTCAAAAATAAATTCACAAATTATGGAAAGAAATACTGTTTTTAGATAAAAGAATGTATGCTCTTTCTGATTCCAATGTCAGTTGTGAGCTAAAGATTTTTTTAAAGCTACTATTTAATCAGAAGTCTCAACTTTAAAAATACTGATAATAGAAGGAAGTTTTGATGGTATAACTTCCAAAGTCATTTTCTCTTAAACCTTAAACATAAATTAAAAATTTTTGCTATATGTCATTAAAATAGATAGTTTCTTAAATTATCTGCTATAAATTTATTCAATTAAGTCAGTTAATTAACAGATAATTATGAAAATTATATATAATGTTTATTTTAGTCAAACATGTAACACTTGACACAGGAAAGTTTTTTTTTCTTGGAAAGTTAAATTGATAAAATGAGCTCGCGCCGCCAGGCGCCCACGATGGGTTGCCGACTCGCGTTCCGACCATTGCTCCCAAGTCTAAACGACTTATATCGCACCAGAGGCTTTGTCTCGCCTGGGCACTGCTCCCCAACTGCAGACCCCCAAGCCAATTTACCAAGGTCGATGACATAGGTCGCCACGACAGTAACCCCACGTCTCGGAGGAAACTTCCGCAGAGACGAAACCTTGATGAACCGCCGAGGAACCCCCGACGACTTTGTTCGCGAAACCCCATAGGGGGAGACGGTCAGTAGGCCATATGTCGAGCTACCACGGCAGCTCTTGCTTTACCACAAAACTCGAGGGGTGTGAAAACCTACAAAGGTAGTCACGTTAGTTAAAATGATAAAAAAGAAAATATTAGAGATTATAAAGTAACATTGTACATAGATGGTGAAACATAACTTTTGTATAAACTGAATACAGATAAAATGTATAAACAGGCCACATAAAAACTGTCACACACGTAATGTTTTGATGAGATTTTTTATTAAATTTGAGCTATGCCTTCTTATTTTGATATCATATTGAACTAGAAATATAAGAAACATTGTAAATAGCAAGTATGAGAGTTACCAATGTAAAATGTAGTGCAATATTAAAAATATTTATAAAAAATTTTATAGATTAGGTGTATAAAAAAGTATCTGAAAAAAAAAAAAATAATAATTTCAATTATTTCTCTCTTTTCTGGATAACTAACTTTTCATACATTTTAATTCTACCTATTTATCTTATATGACATTTCTATGTGGCAACAATTATGTTTTGTTACTCAGAATGTTTTAAGACTAGACATTAGATGGTTGTACAAAGTGCTTGAGTTTGCGATTCTCCTTTTTGAACTACAGTAGAGTCGCGATTATCCGAGTCCCGCTTAACCGAGTTTCGGCTTAACCGAGTCACACACACACAAAAAAACCCTTTTCTTATTTTGACAAGAAATAAGAATTTTATGAATTTTCTTTCATCTCCACCTTACACTTTATTGACAATCAAATTATGAAAATGAAGCATCTGATGACAAATCTTCATTGAGCTTAGTTAGCACAAACACCTCCTGTTTCTGAAACCCTTATACTACGTTCAGATCGGATAGTTAAGATATCTTAGACCGCTGAACTCACTGAGTGAGTTCCAGAAACTCACTTAGTGAGTTCGAACTTTCCATTGCTAGATACAGTCAGTACCGCTCACTCTGATTGGCTCTGGAGGCCGATTGGCTGTTGAGTTTGCTTTTAACATATGCGCATGCGCACTGGACACGGTGATGTTGAGTGAGTTATCTTAAATGCGTTTGGCGGTGTGGACAGGTATTCAATTCCGGGGAGGTACCACCTCAAAAATGGCGGTCTAAGATATCTTAAATGTCCGATGTGAACAGGGTATTACTGAAAAAGACATTGCTAAGTGGATGAATGCAGATGAGCAGCAAGAAGTTACAGATGACATGATTACAGATATGGTTGAAAATCGCGAACAAGAGAGCAGTAACGATGAAAGCTATGTTAACCAGAAAAAAATTACGTACTCTGAAGGTTTAAATTCTATTGAAGAAACTGTTTATTACAATGAGCAGCAAGAAGAGGCTACACCTACAATATTGATGACAGTAAAAAAATGGCGTAATATTGCAGCAAAAAAACATGTATCATCCCACAAACAAAAAGAATATTAATAACTTTTTCAAATAACCAATTTCATTACACTTAATGTTTTTATTCTACAAGCATTTGCAGTGTACATCACAATGACTGTAAGTATACTATAAAAACTAACAAATTGTGTATAAATTTATATTTTATCTCTTAAATTAGTGACCATTTATGTAAATATCGTTTAACCGAGTTTTTCGCTTATCCGAGGTGAGCTTGGTCCACATTAACTCGGATAACCGCGACTCTACTGTACTTCATAAATTAGTCTCTATAATTATTATTGAATCATGAAAGCTAGAACCAAAATGAAATACAATCTGCACTATGATCTCGGGAAAGTATTCAACTATTTACAGCAGCCTTTTTTGATAAAGGTAAATGCCATACACATTTGATATGCTCAGACACTCACACTAAAGACAAAGGCAAAGACACAATATATGCTTTCTTGGAATTATTTTTAAAAACAATCCTTAAAAGTGAGGAAAGCTAAATAGAGAATATATATATATATATTGGAAGAAGGGCAAAATCTCTTGTAAGACAAAAAAAAAAAAAACGAGTAGATACAGCAAAGTAATTGTTCAGTCATCAACTGACTTTTTCAATTTAATAACAGACCTCATGCCTTCTACTAAAACATTGCTTTAAATTCAAGATAATAATTCTGCTAAGTTAAATGAAGATTGTCCTTGTTAAAATGTTAAAAATATTCCCGGTATCCAAAAAAAATGTATGTAATCTCAGCTTCAAATGGTATAACTAACTGTGGCACAGATATATATCAATGATAAATTTGTACCAAATTTAACAATAACTTATTGTGAGAATATATTTACTGCAACTGCAGAAAATTTACAAGTAGGGGAATTATGTATTGTTAAATATGATGACAGAAAGTATATGCAGAAAAGGTCCTTTCTATACAATCTGGAGGTGAGGAACTGAAAGTTTCTGTCGTGATCCCTTCAGAAAAATATTGAGCATGGCCAGAAAAATTAGATATTTTGACACAAAAGCCCAAGTAGTGAAAAAAGGAATGCCACCAACAGTAATAAACAATCGTGGACACTTTAATTTTTCTTTTTAACATTTTGATTATAAATTTAGAAAATAAACCAAATTTTGGAAGTCATTTGATCAAATGCATTTCACACGGTCACACACGTAACACAGATATTTAAATTTTTTACCATAAAAATTTATGAATTATTAAGCTGTTTGCATATGGATTAGTTAGATTATACAATTAAGTATACTTTAAAAAAAAAACTGTATATTTCACTTGGAAACGTCACACGAAATCAGAAAATAAAATACAATGTTCATTTTTCTAGATTTTCTGAGTCACACACGTGACGACAACTTTACTACTTTTTTTTTTAATTGTTACTACTTTAGACTAAAGGTGTCACTACAAAAATGATTCTGTTTGTGTCCTGTAATAGCAATAAAAAAAGTAAAACGTTATCTAAATAAATTCACTTTCAAATTTGTTTCAATTTGCAAAAAAAAAAAAACACTCTCTACTCTAACGTGGAATCGTCCACCTATGTTTTTATAAAGTGACTAAGTTATGTTTTTAATTGAGTGCTGATAAATGCATTTTTTAAGATAGAATTAAAAGTTTTTAGAAAAGGAACTAATATCTTTTATGTAGGGATGCACCGGATATCAGTCTCCTGCCGGATATCCTGCTTATTCGGCACTCAAACCGGATATCCGGTCCGGCCGAATACTTCAATATCCGGTTGCCGAATAGTGACTCATTTTCTAAATCATTTTTTAACATTATCAGAAAAAGTTAGTGAAAATTAATTTGCTTCTTACTAACATTATATTGTTAAAACAAAGTTAGTAGAAATAAATATTCATATTTTCACAAAAATGAAATTATAGAATTTATATATAAATGAAAGTATAATAGTTAAAATATGACAACAAATTATTTATAATTAAAGGCAAGTTATGGTGTTAAGCATTTTCAGGCTCTGTTATGTTTTTGATCACAAATATTTTCCTTCTTCTCAGAATAAGCGTTCACTTCTCTGGTGGTCTCTTTTTCTTGTGTTTTCAACAATTCTAAAGTAAGAATGATTTTATTGAATCTTTTGCCAATATTTTGTATATGGATGGAAGACCAGCAGCTGTGGTAAAATAATACTGATCATGAAAAGAATTGAACCACTTTCTTGAATAGTTCACTGTTCCCTTTATACTACAAAACAAGATACTTGCAATGAGTAGTTTCTCTATTTAAATTCTGTCAGAAAACATTCGTCATAGAAAAAGTAAGTAATAATATATACGAGCATGTAAGAAAAGAAAAAGATGCTTCAATAGGATGTTTAGTATTAATAAATAACAAAGATTTATAAGTATGAAAAACAGAGAAATTACTTAATTGTTTATCTTTTTATGTTCAATGACCATGAATAAAAGAAAAACTACTAATATGTATATTAGAATAGGCAAAAGACAAAACATGATTAAATTTCAATACTTAATTAGTAAAAAGCATTTGTTTTTAAGCAACTTTAACTTAATAAATGAGTTTAAATCTATTATTAACATTTGAATGACATAAAATTATAATAATTTAAAGTTTTTCTTTCTTAAGCAAGCATAAAATAGAAATATTACTATTGAAATTAAAAACAAGAAAGTATTCGGCCGGATACCGGATATTCGGTAAAATTTTGTACCGGATATTTGGTATCCGGTATCCGGCAAAAATTCACATCCGGTGCATCCCTACTTTTATGGCAGTGGTTCCCAACGGGGGGGCGTACGCCCCACAGGGGGGCAATTTGACTTTTCAGGGGGGCAATTTAACTTTTCAAGGGGACAATTCAGAATTTCTGCGAACCCATACCTTCTGAATTGTTTTTCTAATAGTAATGTTGTTGACTGAAAATAAAAGTTACACATTCAAATTTCAAAAACCAAATAAAAAAAAAAAAATTTATTCAATTTTTAAAAAGTATCCATTCAAAAGTTTTAAATACAATCCTACCAGAATAATTATAGAAAAACTATTTTAAGATATTTAGATACTTTTATATATTTAAAAATTCTTTATAATTTTCCTGATTTATAAGTATTTTAGAATTTTAAACAACTTTTTCGATTATTTATTGAATGAGTCGCACTGCAATATGTCACATGAAAATTAATTTTACACATGAAACTATTCAAGTGTATATTTAACAATTACTTGACGACCTTCCTTTACCGAATCTTTTATTACGTTTCATTCTGATTAGAAATTGATTAGTAATTTAATCGCAGAAATTCTGTGATTAAATAAAACAAAAATGTTTTATTCAAAATTATTGATTTTTCTAATCAAGGATTCTGAACACTCTATACATCACGCATACGTGGCGACCGTGTGCCAGTAAAGTACGAGGCGTATCAGATGATTATAAAAAATTGTTTGATTCATCCATTACCTTCGACACGTTTAAGGATCAATGTTAAATGCTTTTTACTCTGCCAGGAGTAAATTCTTTTAAAATTTTATGAGAATTATATGTTAAAAGGGGAGGGGGGGGGGGGGCATCATCATTTTAGAGATGTTTCGGTGGGGCGCGGCTAAAAAAAGGTTGGGAACCACTGTTTTATGGTAAAAATAATAAGAAAACAGATGCAGATATATTACATGAGTTGTTCCCTCTTCTTTATGTGATAATGTCTGCGGAATTGGTAGATTTATAGAAAGTATAAAATTATAAGAATGCTTTGTAATTAAAGTAATAAAAAGATAAAAATTTGTCACCATGTAATGAAGTGGCTCAACTGGGCTTTTAGAGTCATCTGAATTCGGGGATTTATTCAAAGATATTGGTTCTGCATAAATGTGCTCTTCACTTAAACTTTTTTTCAGTGTTCCATAACGTTTTGGAGGACTCACTGTAGTGGGTGTTAAATCCACAAATATGCTCGACTGTTTCAGCTTTTCAGAGATCTTATTAGCAGTACTAGAAATGTTTTTTAAATAGTTCTTCAAGTGTGTCTTTCCTGTAGATTTAGGAACATTTGGTGTCCCATGAACCGATTTTTCAGCACTTCCAGTCAATATTTCAGGGACTTTAATATGTTTTGAATTTCTAGAAATACTCTGAGGAGTGCCTGTTTCGGTACCATTCGGAGAAAAAATAAATTTATTTTCTGATTTACATGGCAGTATGTCTTTGGCATTTATCACAGATTTCTTCTCACAGTCTTCAAACTTTAAATCTGAAGTTTTTGTTGCATTTAAATCTGAATGCAAAAAAGTACGAGGAGGTTTGGCAGGCGGCGAGTTTACATTCATTTTGCAATTATCCTGATAAGTTAAAATATTTTCCGATATCTTATTTATTTTTTTACAATGTGTACTAGATGAATTTGATTCATCAGTTAACACTGGCGATTCAAACAATTTAGTCCTTTCTTTTACTGAAGATGGTGCAACAGTATTAATTTTTGCTGTTGATGGTTTAATTCCATTCGAAAATGCAGGTTTCAAATCATGAGGTTTAATATGAGGAGTACTCAGACTAGAAATATTTTGATTACTTCTTTTCCTACGAAGAGGGGGAACTGGTACAGAAGTTTCTCCAACAGTACTAGAGAGATTTTCAAATTTTTGACATATTCCTTTTATATCAACTTTAGAAGTACGATCATATCCGCTATTGGAAAATTTTGATGAATATAATTCCGAAGATAACTTAATATTATTACTCATGATGGCAAGCAACCCGCAATCATTTCCTGCATCTTTAAAATGTATCTATGTTTTAAGTAAATATAGGATTAAATTTAATGACAAAAACGACATGATAAAATGTTTTGTAATGTAAAATCACTATTGTTTCTTTTTGCAAAATTAAAAATCTCTCCAACAATAAAAAATAGAAAAGAATAACACTCTTTTAATCATTGTCAACACTTCCGAAGTTTGGGAAAAACACATTTTCAGATAATGTGCAAAATTTCCGTTTTCAAATATCCGGTTTTACGATGAGTATTTAAAATCTGTATGGTACCAATATCTATTTGACATCTGATTGGTTACACAAACTAACAGGAAAAGGCATGTTTACAAACAAACACTCCCATCAATCATCTCTTCTTTTTAGCGGGCACTTGATGTCAAGCACACAAGTCAGATGTATGTTCTCAATAAACAAACAAACAAACAAACAATCTCTTCTTTTTCGATCCAATCAGACAAAGTTCTCGCACTTTGTACATCAATCAAACCATCTTTTGCCTCGCTTTTGCGAAAGCCAGGCTACCGAAAAAGACTGCTCTGAGAGTGACGTCAACCATATGTTTATCTATGACGTCAACAACCTTTCCAATGATATCACCTAAATTGAATCCGATAAACGTACAACGGGGCTAAACGTTAAGTGGTTGATCGCCGCGACATCTGCTAACTCTTTTCAACGTAAACATTGGCCGTGTTCAGCTTACACGACCCAAAGACATTTAAATGTCTTTGACACGACCACATCCATGGAACTATAAAGAGACAGGAACTGACATTTCCCCGATGTCTGTCCGGTCGATTGAAGTAACTGAGCTGGATGTCACAAGATGGCTGCCGCTGTTTGCTTACATTCTAATCCAGCTCGTTTGAAATATTCCAATGTCATATTAAAGTGTTTTTAAGGTTTTACATTCTTTTAGTTGATATTTCTGTAAGTTTCATCTGAGTTGCATTTTTTTTTTTTTTCACTTGGTGTATTTTTACATAAATTGCTCTGCTGAATAGGAGAGCAAAGGTGATCTTTTAATTTATTTTGGTTGATATTCCTGCAGTTTAAATGTATTCTTCATGCCTGGTATTCAGATCCCCCCCCCCAACACACACAACTTCTTCCAGTAGTTCTCTAATCGAACCAAGAGGGGGAAATGGGGAGGGGGTGGGGTTTTTTTGTGAAAACAGAAAACCCCCCATAATTTCTTAATTATGATGCGTATCAAATCCGTTAAAAGTTATTATTACTTCTATGATAAGGGCCAAAAATTTAGATATGACAGATTTTTTATATCATTAAAAATGGCCACAAGGGGGGGGGGAGGGGTTTTTTGGAAGAAAATAATTCATAGCATCGTCAATTCACAAGATATCAAATCCGTTTAAATTTATTATAAATCCTCTTAATATTATCTAAAACTTTTATATTGACAAGTTTTTTTATATGTTCAACCCTTATAGAAAAAAAAAAAAAAAAAAAAAAAAAAAACCCTGCCGGCTCCGTTTGCAAACAAGTCAGGTTTCGAAATGGGTGGTTCCAACTGACGCATCATGGTAAAAAGGTCATTTCTTCCGCAATTCCCAACAAACAGGCGCCTCACGGTCTGCGTCCTCGAAATCTACCTGTGTCTGTAGGCCGAGACGTCAAGGATTTTTTTTAAATTTAAAGCATTACTTTTTTTATTTAGAAAAATACAAATTTTAAATACATCTACTGCGTATACTTATCTATAAACTAATCCAATATAAGATTCCTTCTTTTTTTTCTGTTTTGTTTTGTTTTTTTAGGAGGTACATAAAAAAATTACGCCTGCATACTTTTGATATATTCCAACAAAATTTGACAAAAAAGATCTAAAAACAAATTTTTATAAAAAGCAAAAATTGATAATGGATATCATTTTGGAAATATTAACTACTCGGAAACGTATTTAGCAGCATGAGCAAGCACATAGCTTAATCGCTAATTTCTTAAAATCTTGAAAAATGCTTAAGTGATAGAAAAAGAAACAACAAAAGCCTTATAAAAATTTCTATCACTTAAGCATTTCTCAAGATTTTAATTATATTTAGTGATTTTATTTAGTGATTACTCTAATTTCTTATCATTTTGTAATTATATTGTTAAAAGTGTCTTTAATTAACATTAAAAATCATTTTTGAAAATTGTATATATTATAGGATAATTTATAATGTAGAGTATAAAATGTATGAAAAATAACATGCAAATTTTTTCACATGTAATGTGTATAATTATTTTTTTCAAAACATCTTCTATCCTTTAGAATATTTTAAATAACTGTTACTTTCAGGATCCTCACATCTGTATATTCTCCGACAATTATATCAACTTTGGCTGTAAGAAATGAAAGTTAATACTAACTTAAGCAAAAAACATTTAAAGACATCTTTAGAGCAATAATATCATCATTTTACACAGAGTAACGACGTTTTTAAATGTATAGACAGGCTTGGGGCCCCCTAACAAGACTTCAACTGGCGCGGGGCTCTGGGCAGCCTCCCGGCCCAGCATATAATTATAGAAAAATAGCTCAGTTCACATAACTACTACAAAAATAAAAAACACTTCAGTTGCAGAAATAACAAGTAGACGAAATTAAAATATCAAATTATCTATATGTAAAGAGAGATATATACTTTTTGGTTGACATGTAACACCATCCCTGTACTCTGTAAACAATCAAGAAAATGAACAAAAAAAACTGCTGAAAGATAGTGCAATTAACGTGAAAATTAACACATACATAACAAAACTGTCAAAACGCGGAATATTCTGATTTACATTCATGCACATTACACTCATAGTTTTTAGCAATCCATTTGGATAGCTTTGCATACATCAAGCAATTACGTCTTTAAAAAGTAAATAAATTACTTATCGATGAAATTTTATTCAGGAATCTTCTTGCTAAACCTATTTTTGCAGCCATATGCTTCCCACGAGCCCATTGTTTTATAATAATTAAATTAAAACTATGGCTTAAATCTCACTTACTAACGTTGTCAGGGAAATGTTTTGGTTGTCACAACTTGGCGGAACGGGCGAAACCGGTTATAGGCTGGGATTGCGGTGCCTCGCTTAAGATCAACTTAGAGACTTACGATCAGGGGCGTAGCGAGTGGGGGGGCTGGGGGGGCAGCTGCCCCCCCAATGTTTGGTAAAAGGATTCAGTCGGCTTATCAGCAGATTTAGTTAGTGTTTCTGTAGTATGTCAGTAGCCCGATTTAAAAAAAACAATTCGGAAAATTCTGGTAAGCAGGACTTTAAGTCTTCAGAATGCATTTCACTACAACCTTATAATCATATGGCAAAAGCTAGTCGGTCTATCAATAGATAAGTTATGAGTAAAAAAAGTAATGGTTTCAATAGATCTATCTGGTCAGCCGGTATGAAAGTCACGTGTTCTGTCACATTTTCGAATCACATAAATAGCTAGTCGGCCTACCCACTGAAAAAAAATTATCATGTATAAATCTTGTCTGCAGAGCCCGAAATGTTGGACATATACTATACCTTACCCACACATGGAAAAGCTAAGTCGGCCGTCGATACATAGGGCAATAGGGGAAAAAATGAATCTGATCTATTGATTTGAAAATATCAGAAATTTGTCCTACAGTAACACTCGCAACTTACATAGATACAAACTATCAATATATAAACTAGGCCGACCGAATGCGAAAGTCGCTTAAGAAAATTCAAGAAATTTTATACTTGATACCTAGTAAGTAGGTTCTAGCAACGATATGATGTTTACGCCCTTTGGAACTGTTTTAGGAACGTTTGGAAAATAAAAACGAAGAATTTTTAAAACTATTTAGAAAAAGAAAATGAATAAATTAAAAAAATATCCGTGCATTTAACATTTAATACCTAAAAAACTTCTTACTTTTTTTTTTTTGATAAAACTAAAACTAAATTTATATGCTTGTGCCAACATAACATAATTACATAATTTTCACTGATTTTTCACTTGTTATTATACAAATTAGAATTGGAGCTTTTATTAATTACTTAATATTTATTGTATACCCTGATTATCGTAATTTCCGGCGTATAATCCGTGGATCAAACAGTTATGTTTCGACCCAGAAATTTTATTTTATATAATGGAACATACTAGGTCGCTGATGTAAATATTTTACTTCAATTATTAAATAAAATTTCTGGGTCTAAGCATATTGTTTGATCCGCGGATTATACGCCGGAAATTACGGTACATGTTAGCGATTACTTATTTTAAAAATTAAATCATACGTAAGAGGAATTATTTTTTTAATCAAGAATTCAGAAAGTAGAAGATTACAGGAAAAATTAAATTATTAAAAGTAGTTTTATGGTAAAAAAAACTTGAAGCGATTGCGGAACATTAACACGTTTGCACTTAAAACAATATAAATAGTTCAGCGTTTCAGGCCCCTAACTACCGCCGGGGCACTGTCCCGGGACCCCAAACTGATGGTTAAAAAATTATTGTATTTTAATATCTAATCTAATTTCCTATAAAATACCCAGCACCTAGCTAAATGTTAATAATAAAAAATAGTCGGATATGCCAATCCCAAAACTTTCTTCTACCTCAGTCATGTTAATACTTCAAAATTCGCTATCACATCGCAAATAAAATCAATATTTTTCGTCATTCTGTTGTACGTCAGCTGCTTGCGAATCGTCGGGTTACCGGGATGCGATCAACTGATGTATACTACACTACGAAAAGTCCTTCTGGCCTGAACTGACAGGAACAGATAGCCTCCCTATTCCTTGGTTTTACGATTTTAGCTAATTTTACTGGAAAACACGAAGGTAAAATGCGTGGAACCTAATTAAAGAAGATTCAATCCCAGTTCTCGTCAACATTGAATTTGAATGAGAAATCGCCAAATTAGTCCTCTACAGCCAAGTTGGCTTCATTTAGGGCAACCTATTTTGGACGCCAAATTTGGCGATATTCCGCCAACTGTCGCCAATTTTGGCGAGAATTTGACGTTGGCGAATATAAATATATAGTGATAAGCATATAATAGGATTAATCGTTACAACAATGAAAGGAAATTTGCCTAAACTGTGTTAACTAAAACTCATAAATTAAACCCGTTTATGGATGAATTCTGCTGTCTTAGGTAAAATGTAGAGGTGATAGAGGCAAAACAAAAACTGCTCCGGATTCTTCGGATCCAGGCCGAACATTAACGAAAAAAACTTTTAGGATTTCTAATTTTTTTGAATTTTCACATCTTTTTGAATTTGCAATCGTTAAAGGGCTATCACAGCGCCCCCTTTCGTCGAAATATCCCCAAATTCTAATAGAACCTGCTTGCCATAGCCAAAAACATAAAAAAAAATATGTGGTTCAATTTGAAGCATAACTTCATACACTTTTAGATGGTACAATAGTGAAAATTGTACAAAAATATCGATCACAGCGCCCCCTTTCGTCGAAATATCCCCAAATTCTAATAGAACTTGCTTGCCATAGCCAAAAACATAGAAAAAAAATGTGGTTCAATTTGAAGCATAACTTCATACACTTTTCGATGATACAATGAGGACGGACAGACAGACATTTTGTAAAAACCTGTTTTTCGGAACCTCTGACCCCTAAAACGTGTAAATCCGTCGAAAACCGGAAGTCGAAAAAAATTTCGATTACAATACTTTCTTCTATTATAGATAGAAGAAAGTAAAAATCCATCAAAGTGCTAGAGTAAATGTTTTTGCGTGTCCGTTCAAATACTCCATACGCTTCGCATGCAAAAGCATCTCTAGATAAAGGTGAAAATAAGCACTCGCCAGTCTCCACTCGTCGATTAAACTTGAAAAACTGGCGATTAAAAATATGGAAAGCACCGGCCGAATGCAGGATTTTCCTATATCCGCCCGATCGACGAAATTCATGATTTTTACGTGCCCGATTGACTATATTCGTGATTTTTACGCTCCTAAATGACGAAATTCATGAATTTTATGTGCCCGGTCGACATAATTCATGATTTGTGTGCTTCCGTTCGACGATATTCACGATTTTTACGCACCCGATCAACGATATTCATGATTTTTACGTGCCCGTTCAACGAATTTCATAATTTTTACGCACACGATCGAGAAAATTCATAATTTTTACGCACACGATCGAGAAAATTCATAATTTTTACGCGTGCGATCGATGAAATTTGTGATTTTTACGTGCCCGTTCGACGAAACTCATGATTTTTATGCACCCGATCAACGAAATTCATGATTTTTACTTCATGATTTGTATACGCCCGATCGACGAAATTTATCATTTTTACGCGCCCGATCGACTAAATTCATGATTTTTACGCTACCAAATGACGAAATTCATGAATTTTAAATGCCCGGTCGACGTAATTCATGATTTGTATGCGCCCAATCAACGAAATTCAGGATTGTTACGCACCCGTTCGACGATATTCATGATTTTTCCGTGCTCTGTCGATGAATTTCATGATTTTTACCCACGTGATCGACGAAATTCATAATTTTTACGCGAAATTCATGATTTTTACGTGCGTGATCGATGAAATTCATGGTTTTTATGTGTCCCTTTGACGAAATTTACAATTTTTTCCGAAACTAATTGGTGAAATACACAATTCCGGAATTTCTGGAGATTTTGGCCCACGGGTCTCACGTTGTGCATGTGTAATGAATATCATGTTGTGGGTTATTACTTAGTGAATAAACATACCTATTTTATTATTATCAGATCTTAATTCTAGACAAATAATTTAAAAAAGAAAGGTACATATGTAGTTAGCTACACAAGTACCAAAGCATAGTGGGACTTATGTAGTTAGCCACATAAGCCTGTTGTGTATAACTTTGCTGTTAACTTATTTTTAAATTTAAAATAGATTGGAAATTAATATCACAAGTTTATTCGAAACAATATAAATTAAAATATTTTTATTTAGTACATATATTGTTTCTTTACTGTAAAGTCATTAATTTTTTTTTTTAATTAAATATTCAGTGACATGAATGTACTTACTGGCTACTAAAGAAATTGTCACTAGCCAGTAACTGGCTACTAAAGAAAATCAACCTACCGGCCAGTGGCTACTAAGAAAAATTCCTTATTTTCACCTTTATCTCTAGAGCAGACAGCAGAATGTCGAGTCGAATGTGTCATGTCGCGCCAAGTACCTGCAGAGTGATGAGTCAATTCCGTGTGATTTTCAGGCTAGGACGTGCAGTGAGCTAGTGCTATTCATGATATGTCATTCGTTTACTAACTTCTCATCAATATCGGACTGTCAGAGCAGTTGAGAGTCGCATAGTAGTGATAGTACGATAGTTTATTACTTAACCTCTTCGTGACGAGCGTCTTTTACGGAATTTTTAATCACCGGTTTTTCAAAGCAGAAATTTTCGCCTAATTGAATCGCAGAAATGCTGTCATTAAATAAGGCAAAGCTTACAATAAAAATTAACTGGTGGGAATAATCAAGGATTCTGAGCATCTTATGCGTCACGTATACTTGTCGCTCATCCCCAAGGGGTTATTCTTACTTTGCTTGTGTTAAGATAATAGTTTATATTATGAAACGAATTCGGCACCAGCCAAGTGGAAATAAAAAAAAGATTCTAAAAAGAAGAAACTGGGAGGCGCAAAAAGTTCGAAGAAGTTATCAACATGTCTGGAAAGTGGAAACCACTCGACAGGGAATGGTGATAAGAAAGGTATGAATGGTTTGCTTTTTTCAGTGTGATGTGTAATTCATGTAAAAAGAGTACAGTCAAAATTGAATAATTCGAACGTGTATAATTCGAAATCGTGGATAATTCAAATGTTTCTGTCGGTCCCTTTGACATTCCTATAAAACACAATCAGTGGTGGATTAAGCACTCAAGAGGCCCCAGGCGCAATTAAATTTTGAGGGCCCTCCAAATATTTTCAGTACCCCTATAGTGTGCATTTTTTAGTTTTACAATTAGAATTACTGAAAGTGTAATATGTTGTTAATTCCATATGATATTATCTCTAATTGGAATATAAAATTCAAATTAATTTCTATCGCATGCTAATAAAATATTGAAAGTACTTCCCATTCATTACATTATCATAATTTTTAGAACTAAGAGATCACATTTTTATTTAGCTTTTATTTTGAAAATAACTACGTTCTATTTACTAAACTATCACTGCATTCTATCATTCTAAACAAACGTGTTTCTCACAAATATAACTGTAGGATTTTTTCTTCTCAATACATATTCTTTTTTTTTCCCAGTAAAGTTCTTGGTAAATCTTTTAAATAATTACTGAGTTATATAAAAAAAAACATTTTAGTAATACAAAATCATATATTTTATTTTTAACTATCAATTATAATTAATCAGTTAAAATTAATTGTAAAAACTATTAATTAAGAAATAATGCGACAGATTGACTATTTTACATTAGTCGGATTTGAAACATTTTTGAGTCGGCCAATCTTGCCTTTTGCCCCCCCAAAAATTTTCTTTCGCTACGGCCCTGCTTACGATATAAACAAAACGTAAACGGCATTACAGTGCCTCGCGATCTTACGACAGCTTCGAAGCAGCCGTAAGTTAAGACGCAAGTGGATGCGCGCGCAACCAAAACAAATGTAACTGCGGCCTCTGATTGGCTGACTGCAGGAGGACTTACACCGAAGCACGAGGATACAGTGCCTAGAAGTATATAGTGTTGTTATCGGCGTCAATATTATACTTCAGAAATAGAGGACGCCGATAGATGGCGCCAGTGTTCTCGCCGCGGCTATGGTAACTTTCGTTTTTACATACACCTCATTTTAAATCTATTTTTTTCTGTATAAATCAGTACTTTAAAATGCTCTAGATAAAAAATAAACAAGGAAAAAAATTCTAATAATGAAAATACAGTTGAAGAGAAATGTAATTGATTCCATAACAACTAATTGTAATGAACTCAAACAGTTACAAACTTTATCATAGGACAATGTTTTTCTTCCTACAATATTTAGTTATTTCTAAAATTGGATAAATACAATATATTGGATAAATACATTATACTATGATGATTTCTTGCAAAAACATGTCCCTATTTTGACAACTTTTTAATCGGTATTCATTATTACATAACTTGTTTACATCCTGTTAACAAACAAAGAGTAAATTGAGTTGTTAAAAATTTCTGACATTTCGGAGCTTTAGTTTAGGGTAAAATAATTTAAGGTATACTAGCAAACATCAAACATTAAATTAATGATAATTTCAAATCTAGAAAAAAAAATAATTACTCTCCTGAAAGTATGACAAGAATGCATTTTCTTTAAATTTGGGTAGATGCGCCAATCATCCTTAAAAAATTATTTAAAAATTATTTTTGATTAATAGTTATTATTATATATTATTATTATTATTATTATTATTATTATTACATTAAGTTATCAACAATATTTAACCATTCTCATACTCACATTTCTCAAATGTGAATCAAAATTTTAATAACAGAAATAAATCAAACACTTTCCAGTTTTTTTCGAGTAATAGACACCCTACAAAAAGTAGTACATTGATTTTGTGAATGTATTTAAAACCATGATTGAATGAAAGCATACTAATGAAACAAAATAGTCATGTTAAAATAAATTTTAAAGTTAGGATATCAATAATTAATAAAATATTTATGATAATGTTCATTGTTTAAATTATTTATTGTCATTATCACAAGATAAATATTTTAATTATTTTAGATAGAAAAATTAAAATACTAAATTAAAAATAATTGAGCAAATCTTCTTTCCCTTCAATAGTGTATTTGTAATTTCTCTCAATAAATCGCTCATGAAAATGCGATTCACATTAGAGTCCTGCATCGGGTCGGGTTACCCGAACCACCCGACCCGTCCCGCGGTTTGGGTCGGGTTGGCGCTCTTTTTTTTGTTGAGGTTCGGGTCGGGTTGACTTCTACTTTTTGCTGCGAGTCCGGTTGACATTCACTTTTTCGGGTTCGGGTTGGGTTTTTACTCTTGCGGGTCGGGTTCGGGATGACCCGCTTTTTCAAAAGAATGTCCAATATTTTTTCAGATTAAGGAAATCGAGGTAAATTTTTTGTCGGGTTCGGGTCGGGTTGCTAGTTGACTTCAAATGAAATTTGCGGGTTCGGGTCGGGTAGGACTCTAATTCACATGCAACTGAATGTTGGTTCAGATCTTTGTCGGCACGAGGAATGACTTTTAACCATTTTTCAAATTAGTTTTAGTCTTTGGGGGGGGGGGGGATAGAGTTATGTTAGTTTTGTTGCTTTTATATCCACTAGTATATCCGGGAACGAAGCATGTTCAGGGCTTAATTTGCGCCGGAGCCCACCAGACCTCAGCTCCGGTACTTCTCTATTTTTAGTAAATGTTTAAATATTGGCCAGAATTCACCGGAGCTCATAAACACTGCGCTCCGGAGCCCAGTGCAATAACGCTTCCGAAAAACGAATTCTAAATTACCCTTTCCTTTCCCTCCCATCCCCAATTTTTTGCCTGCTTTTGTATCAAAACACTTATAAGTGAGGTAATGTGTCGCTCACGTAAGAGATTGAGATAAAACGGGCTCGGTTTTTATATCAGTCTTGGGAGGCTTGAACTCAATCTGTCTTAAATTCAAATTTTATTTATTTCCATTTCAAATCATTTTAATGCTATTTTGATCAGAATAACGAGTAAACAGAAATAGTCTTTTTTCTATTCCGCATAGCTGCAAACTATTAATTTTTTGTGTTAACACTATTTCCGAATCATAATCCTGAGCTTATTTAATCGCAGAGTTCTGCGATTAATTAACATTAAGATTAGGTAAAGCAAAGGTTTCTATTTAGAAGTAGTAATAACAAAAAAAATGGAACAGTTGATATCTAAGTATACGCAGATAGATGTATTTAATTATTTTTATTTTGCTAAAAAAAAAAAAAGTGTTTTAAATTTTGAAGATAATGTATGAAATATAAATAGGCAGACTGGAGTGACGGTGGGGGGGGGGGGGGGGGGTGCGTGTTAGTACCGCAGAATATTAGGGTTCCGGCCAGAGCCGTCCTTAGTGAAAGCGAGGCCGGGTGCAAGAACTTTTGCGAGGCCCTTCCCTTCCAAACTAGTTAATCCCATCTTATTCCCACCATATTTCTCAATTTAGCAAATTTTTTTAATTCATCTACCAGAAATTTCGTATAATAATTTTTGATTTATTTAATCATTTAATGGCATGTTTCGTGATTAAGTTAAGTGAAGATAACTATTCGAAAATTATATTAGATATTTTAAATAAAAAAATCCACTAAATTGGCAGTACTACTTCCCTCAATACAATAACCTTTCGATAAAGCTCACATGGAATGAAGCTCAAACAAAAGCTAACAGTGGCGCACCCAGGGTCGCGCTTTTTCTTTGGAAAGGTTGGGGAGGGGAGGAGGGGGGTACATTTTAGTAGAGTTTTAACCCCTTCAGCGTCGCTATATTTTTGTGTAGGCTACTTTTTTTAAATTTCAAATTGTTTGTTTGCCACCACTTTTTTGGAGTAGAAATATTCACCTTATTTAATGGCCGATAAAATGATGCGAGAATAAAGCTAATTTCACTCTTTTAAAAAACTGGTGGGAATCAAGGAATCTGAATTAAAAAAAGTAGAATACACAGCCCGTGAATATCACAGGAGCGAGAATTAAGGGGTTATGCAGACTCGGGCCAATTTCTTTTCATAACTCTAGGACTGGGTCTATGTTATTCTTTTTTCTGCATATTTGGGTCGGGCTGGGAATTATTTTTTTTTTTTACCTGTCATGTTGGAGCAGCATTTCTTATCTCTTTTTTTTCTTTGGTAAATTAGTGAAAAAAAAATCCCCATACATTTTAATTGCTAAAATTGCCTCAGAGAGATACAAAATTGTACTGTTTGGTTGGGAATCGTGTATCCTTTTCGAATTTCCGTACAAATTTTGAAATAGAAGGGATCTGCATATTAAAAATTGTATCGACATTGAATTTTCCAATAGTAGCACCTACTTTTCACACAACGTTTTAGTTCCATTGATCAACTTAGCCTGGAATAATGCACCGATTGTATACTTTTCTTAAATCTTTGTATAATTAGATGCGTTCAAAGTTCAAGGATGCTAATGTTAATTCACGTAAAAACTTTTATTTATTACCTTCACAAAAAATCCTGTCATTGATTTTTTTTTTTTCTAAATTTATGGACAAACCCCTAATACATTTTATTTTATAACTCTCTGACGATTTCAGGAAAAAATATATAAATAATATTTTTTCCCGGGTTACCTTGATTCAATTAACTCAAAAAGGGTGTTAAAAGTGGGCGATACTACTTGAAAATTTAAAGTTGACACAATTTTTAATATGTAGACTACCTTCGCTGCTCTCCACAACAAATTGTCGATTAAAAAGTATGAGGTGTTCTCTCTCTCTCTCTCTCTCTCTCTCTCTTTTCTGTTTTGACGATCGTAAATTTGCTAACAGAATTTTTAGAAATTAATTTTTTCTTAATAAATTAAAGAGAAATATTTTTAAAAATCTACTTTTTTTCTTTATAGAGCTTCAAAATTATGACTTTCTTTTTAATCATCATTTTCTTTTCTTCTAAACTATTTTATTTTAATGAGTCTTTATTTGAATATAATTGTCTTAAATGATCATTAACATTGCAATTCCGTATACTATGGCTTGTGTACAAATAATCTGAAAAATGCTGCATTTGAAAATATTTATTTAAATACGTATGCAATATTATTTTAAAGAATTTTAATTGTAGGACAATATTGGCTAACAAATATCGGAATCTTTTATGGAAATTGTGTCAGGACTTGCCTTATTTTAATAATTTTTACTTGACTGATGCCACTGATTCGACTGATTTTTACTGACCAAGCTTTTAGCTTTTACACCTTTTTTTTCTGAATAGAATGAAAAAGTCGCAGTTGCAGCGATTTCTTTAAAAAATAAATAACTTCGTACTCAAAGGGTTAAACTATTAAATTACTCGATCAGTCCAATTGTTATTATGGCAGTAATGAATGTGATAAAGATGAAATTTTTGACACATAAACTCTATTCTTTCTTTAAATGTAGCACGTTTAAAGATTTTGACTTAATTAACAAATATTAAACATGTTAATATTTTTAATTTAATAAGAAAATTTAAAAATAGGAAAAAACTGAGTCAAAATTTTGTTTTACCTAAGAACTTTAAAAAACATTAACCTTTCATAATTTTTTGGAGACTAAATCTGTAGTTTATTCTCGGGGTCTGAACAATATGGTTTTCAGCTCCCTTGCCTCCCCGTCGTGTTTACGCGACAGGACATAGGTACGTGTGTAGCCTGAAACATAGATATTATCATAATAAAAATGAAAACTTTATTACAAAAGAAAGAACGCAAATCTTTGCTGTCGAATTATAAATAGTCATTAAAATAATAGCGAGCAGTTTGTCAGAATCATCGTCAACATCGACCATTTAACATTTATGCATTGTTTAACGTTCATTTAACATTAATACGCCTATCCAGAGTTGTTGTACGCCTGGTGCTGCTTAGGCTACAGTATAAAAATACCTATAGATTGAATATAAGCTACAAATAATCTATTTTCTTCTCGAGCGGTCACAACTTGCACCAAACATTTTGTTGACAAAACATTTTACATTTTATAAACAAGTTAGAAATTGTATGTCAAACGCGACAGACGAGGTACGTTTGTACTATAGCTAGTTATATAAATATACAGATCTTGATGATTTTTAATTCTGTGCAATGAATTGCAATTATATTGTCTGCAGATTAATTTCTGTAATAAAATAAGTATCTCGGTCGCTTGACGTTTAAACCTCGGAAACTCCTACAACAAGAAAACACCGATTTTTTTTTTTATTCAAATTTCTTAATAAATATTTTTATTAATATTTTCGAAAGTTTTGATTCAATTTTCATAAAATTTGAAACGTCTTGACAAAATTCTGCAGATAATATATCTTAAATTTCAAACCCCGTAGGGTTGGGTAGTTTTTGCGCTGTTATATGCGGACAGACGGATCAGACGACGACTATAGGTGCTACGTATTTATATAATTACGAACACACCTAAATGGGTACGTTTACACATATAAATTTTATTATAAAATGAAAATCATAAAAAAATTAGTAATAATTTAGCTATTTTGCATTAAATATTTATTTCTTTAACGCGAGACATTCCTAGGCGCGAGGCCCTCCTAGGCGTGAGGCCCTGTGCGGCCGCACCTGTCGCACACCCCTAAGGACGGCTCTGGCTCCGGCACTTTTTTTCTTAGAAATTAAGCCCGGAGCATGTTCGATCAGCTTTTCTTTTCTTAGTATTTGCAGATTTATCCATACTGATTTATCATTAAACAGGCATAATATATGTTTACTTTAAAATATTATAGAAATAGAAACATTCGTATAGTTTGTTTGAAAATACAGCGTTAATTACATTGAAACTAACATTAGGATCAAGCCTGTTAAATGAAACTTCAAACGTTAATAACGGCGGTGGGAACTCGACGCCCTCTCGCGGAGAATCTGGTTTTCCTCCTGTTAGGGACATTTTTTTTATTGCGGTTGTATTGGCGATAAGCACACTACTTACTTCTAGGCACTGTAACGAGGACTTACGCTGAGGCACCGTAATACGAAGTTACGACTGATCGCAGGAACGCCTATCCTACCATCGAGCGTAAGATACGGTAGAGCGAGGCACCGTAATCCCAGCCATAGTTGAAACTTCATCATTTGGGGGATATGTCAGTTCCTGTTTGTTCTTAGTTCCATGACCACATTGACCATGGTTGAAGGAGAAAATATACATGGAGTGGGTCTCCTTAGAAGCATGGAAATAAGCCATAAGTGAATTATTTGAATTATATTCTGTTTCTGTGCCTTATAATAGGTGAAGCCAGCGACTATAAATCCTTATCCTTCCAAAAAAGTGGCTCTTGTAATAAGAATATCATAACAGGAATCATGAACACAACACATCACGTGACACAACAAAGCATCACGTGATCTGATTTAGCCCGATGCGCCTGCGCAAACTTCGCTCTCTTGACCCAAAAATTTGGGTGCAACTCAAACGTGAAAGGTTCCATTCTTCCATTGGTTGTCAAAAAACCCGGAAGTCACTTGATTTTTATATTTTCGTACAACTTTGCTTAAAGCACATTCTGTCTGTGAACGATATAGCGCGGTGGTTAAAGCACCGGACTTGTAAACTGAAGGTTTTAAGTTTTGTCCTCTCTGATTTAAAAAAAAAAAAAAAAATCCTTTTTTAGAGTTTTGTTTTGATCTTTACGGAATTAATTAATAAAGATTATTTACTTGACTTAAAGATCAGTATAATTTTTTTAAAAATTATTATGTAAATATATAATAAATCTTAATTAATATTATATTTAAATATATATAGTTAATGCTGGTAATTAGTATTATAGTTAAATATATATAATTAATAATATTTAATAGTTTATTTAAATATGTGTGTGTGGGTATATACATATATAATTAATATTTATTATTATTACTTAAATATATAATTAATATTAATAAATATTATTATTTAAATGCATATAATTAATATTTTCACTCAGTGGTTTGTAAGACATTCTCTTCCATTTTCAGTAAATAATTAATAAGACATTTAAGAAAATAGGCCAATATATCTTAAAGAAAAACTTGGGATTTTTTTAAATGTAACTCAAACAATGAATTTTAGTTTTGGATGATACACTTTGTAGAAGCCCAAACATTACATGTATGTATGTTTAGGATTAAACTAAACTTTTTTTTATAAATATTATCTGTTATTAAAAATACATAATAGAAACGTATGCTTCTTGGTTCTTATTAGAATCCAGAAGTATTGACTTTTTTTTTTTTTTTTTTTCATTTATTATATATATGCCTACATTAATAATATAATAAAATATCATTGTGATCTTAATAAATTTTTGAAAACTGGAGTAGCAAATAATATCTAAATCATATAAAATCTTCGACTATGTTACAAACACAGACATACATATATAAAAATTATGCAGACATGTATGCATGTATATATTCATATAATTATATATTACATATATTTATATACATATATATAAATATATGTAAATATAAATATAAATATACATACGTATATAAATATATATATTCATATAATTATATATTCATACATATATCATACATGCATATGTGTATTATATATGTTTTCACTTTTACGAGAAAAAATTATGTCAGATTTATTGGATTGCAGTGTAAGAGTAAGAAAATGTTAAAAATACAGCAATAATACACCAATATTATACTGATTATAAAAAAAATTAATTGATTAATCTTTGTATATTACTTTACTGTCATACTGGAAAGAAACAACAAAAGTTTGATCTAGGGGCCCTGTATAAAATCTATATTTTCAAAAAAAAATTTTAATTGATATTTAATAAGTAAAAATGTATTAAACAAAATATAATTTATTTTTAGGTGTCACTTTTTAAACTATTCGAATACAATAACATCTCTCTTTAATTTTTCTTCTTTTTTAATTAATTTTATTATTGTTATTATAATTTACCATGTCATGATTTCATGACCAAGAATAAAAATATCACTATGGGAAATATTATTTTTATAAATATTTAATTTAAATTATTTAAAAAAATTATAATAATAAGAAATTATAATATAAGAAATGCAAAGAAATATGTATTAAATTTTACAAATTAACATTATACAATTTGTTAAAACAATTCTCGTACATAATTAATTAGTATTTCTAATAATCAAATATCAATTAATTAAAAAGATCCCATTAAATACATTTTAATTTACATAAAATGTATTTAATGGAAATTAAATATATTTTATGTATACATTAAATGTACTTAGTTATTTGTATAATAAATTTATATTCTCCCAAAATTTATTTTGTAAAAGACAGTTTAATTTACAAGTTAATTTACACAGTTTAATTTTTTTAGTACGAAGTATTAAGGCATAATTGTGTTTTATTATCCTGTCCACAGAGGGCAGCAGCACAAAACGATGTTATGTTAGCTACAATGGATGCCGGTTTTTTGTCAACCAATGGAAGAATGGAACCTTTCACGTTTGAGTCGCACCCAAAAATTTTTGTGGGCGATTTGATCACGTGATTGGGCTTTTCGTTTGGAAGGTTGATTGAACACCTTTAACAGTTGAATCGGAAATCTAACAATTTTCAACTTTATAACTGATTTTTTAAACTTTCGTATTTCTTAACGAAACAGTATATAAAATATAACAATACCGGAGTACGATTAATATATCAGTTTTAGTGACATATAAGTTGATGACAGGCCAGATGTTCGATCACCGATTTGTGTCAGCTTTTGGCCTAACCACTGAGCTCTAATATAATTTTATATAACTCAGTGGGTCTGCTGTAGCATAATTTATAGTCTTTATACGGGCATCATATTATGTGTAGCTCGTTGTATTATATTTATCTAATTCATGATTTATGTAATTTTGCTTTTCAAATTTGGCAGCACTCTAAAGTTTTTGTTTGGAAGTTTGGAACTCTAAAAAGTTTGTTCTATGCAAATAATTTATCTGAAAAGTTAAAACTGATTTAAAGATGTCAATCGTTTTTATTTGGAAATACACATATTAAAATAATTAAGGATCGTATATGAAAGTCGTCTCCCAACAGGTCTAACACAGAAAGCCTTAAAATAATTAGACGCAAGCTCTCAAAAATAAAAATTAAATAAAAAATATTACATACACTTACGATGTTTTGTCGCACTAAACAAATGAACCTGGATCATAATCCTCTTCTTTTATTTTAGACTAGCGACCCGTCCCGGCTTTGTACGGGTACATGGAACTATAAATAGACAGGAACTGACATTTCCCCCGATGTCTGCTCGGTCGATTGAAGTAACTGAGCTGGATGTCACAAGATGGCTGCCGCTGTTTGCTTACATTCTAATCCAGCTCGTTTGAAATATTCCAATGTCATATTAAAGTGTTTTTAAGGTTTTACATTCTTTTAGTTGATATTTCTGTAAGTTTCATCTGAGTTGCATTTTTTTTTTCACTTGGTGTATTTTTACATAAATTGCTCTGCTGAATAGGAGAGCAAAGGTGATCTTTTAATTTATTTTGGTTGATATTCCTGCAGTTTAAATGTATTCTTCATGCCTGGTATTCAGATCCCCCCCCTCAACACACACAACTTCTTCCAGTAGTTCTCTAATCGAACCAAGAGGGGGAAATGGGGAGGGGGTGGGTTTTTTTTGTGAAAACAGAAAACCCCCCCATAATTTCTTAATTATGATGCGTATCAAATCCGTTAAAAGTTATTATTACTTCTATGATAAGGGCCAAAAATTTAGATATGACAGATTTTTTATATCATTAAAAATGGCCACAAGGGGGGGGGGAAGGGTTTTTTGGAAGAAAATAATTCATAGCATCGTCAATTCACAAGATATCAAATCCGTTTAAATTTATTATAAATCCTCTTAATATTATCTAAAACTTTTATATTGACAAGTTTTTTATATGTTCAACCCTTATAGAAAAAAAAAAAAAAAAAAAAAAAAAAAAAAAACCCCTGCCGGCTCCGTTTGCAAACAAGTCAGGTTTCGAAATGGGTGGTTCCAACTGACGCATCATGGTAAAAAGGTCATTTCTTCCGCAATTCCCAACAAACAGGCGCCTCACGGTCTGCGTCCTCGAAATCTACCTGTGTCTGTAGGCCGAGCCGTCAAGGATTTTTTTTAAATTTAAAGCATTACTTTTTTTATTTAGAAAAATACAAATTTTAAATACATCTACTGCGTATACTTATCTATAAACTAATCCAATATAAGATTCCTTCTTTTTTTTCTGTTTTGATTTGTTTTTTTAGGAGGTACATAAAAAAATTACGCCTGCATACTTTTGATATATTCCAACAAAATTTGACAAAAAAGATCTAAAAACAAATTTTTATAAAAAGCAAAAATTGATAATGGATATCATTTTGGAAATATTAACTACTCGGAAACGTATTTAGCAGCATGAGCAAGCACATAGCTTAATCGCTAATTTCTTAAAATCTTGAAAAATGCTTAAGTGATAGAAAAAGAAACAACAAAAGCCTTATAAAAATTTCTATCACTTAAGCATTTCTCAAGATTTTAATTATATTTAGTGATTTTATTTAGTGATTACTCTAATTTCTTATCATTTTGTAATTATATTGTTAAAAGTGTCTTTAATTAACATTAAAAATCATTTTTGAAAATTGTATATATTATAGGATAATTTATAATGTAGAGTATAAAATGTATGAAAAATAACATGCAAATTTTTTCACATGTAATGTGTATAATTATTTTTTTCAAAACATCTTCTATCCTTTAGAATATTTTAAATAACTGTTACTTTCAGGATCCTCACATCTGTATATTCTCCGACAATTATATCAACTTTGGCTGTAAGAAATGAAAGTTAATACTAACTTAAGCAAAAAACATTTAAAGACATCTTTAGAGCAATAATATCATCATTTTACACAGAGTAACGACGTTTTTAAATGTATAGACAGGCTTGGGGCCCCCTAACAAGACTTCAACTGGCGCGGGGCTCTGGGCAGCCTCCCGGCCCAGCATATAATTATAGAAAAATAGCTCAGTTCACATAACTACTACAAAAATAAAAAACACTTCAGTTGCAGAAATAACAAGTAGACGAAATTAAAATATCAAATTATCTATATGTAAAGAGAGATATATACTTTTTGGTTGACATGTAACACCATCCCTGTACTCTGTAAACAATCAAGAAAATGAACAAAAAAAAAACTGCTGAAAGATAGTGCAATTAACGTGAAAATTAACATATACATAACAAAACTGTCAAAACGCGGAATATTCTGATTTACATTCATGCACATTACACTCATAGTTTAGCAATCCATTTGGATAGCTTTGCATACATCAAGCAATTACGTCTTTAAAAAGTAAATAAATTACTTATCGATGAAATTTTATTCAGGAATCTTCTTGCTAAACCTATTTTTGCAGCCATATGCTTCCCACGAGCCCATTGTTTTATAATAATTAAATTAAAACTATGGCTTAAATCTCACTTACTAACGTTGTCAGGGGAAATGTTTTGGTTGTCACAACTTGGCGGAACTGGCGAAACCGGTTATAGTTGAAACTTCATCATTTGGGGGATATGTCAGTTCCTGTTTGTTCTTAGTTCCATGACCACATCGACCATGGTTGAAGGAGAAAATATACATGGAGTGGGTTTCCTTAGAAGCATGGAAATAAGCCATAAGTGAATTATTTGAATTATATTCTGTTTCTGTGCCTTATAATAGGTGAAGCCAGCGACTATAAATCCTTATCCTTCCAAAAAAGTGGCTCTTGTAATAGGAATATCATAACAGGAATCATGAACACAACACATCACGTGACACAACAAAGCATCACGTGATCTGATTTAGCCCGATGCGCCTGCGCAAACTTCGCTCTCTTGACCCAAAAATTTGGGTGCAACTCAAACGTGAAAGGTTCCATTCTCCCATTGGTTGTCAAAAAACCCGGAAGTCACTTGATTTTTATATTTTCGTACAACTTTGCTTAAAGCACATTCTGTCTGTGAACGATATAGCGCGGTGGTTAAAGCACCGGACTTGTAAACTGAAGGTTTTAAGTTTTGTCCTCTCTGATTTAAAAAAAAAAAAAAAAATCCTTTTTTAGAGTTTTGTTTTGATCTTTACGGAATTAATTAATAAAGATTATTTACTTGACTTAAAGATCAGTATAATTTTTTTAAAAATTATTATGTAAATATATAATAAATCTTAATTAATATTATATTTAAATATATATAGTTAATGCTGGTAATTAGTATTATAGTTAAATATATATAATTAATAATATTTAATAGTTTATTTAAATATGTGTGTGTGGGTATATACATATATAATTAATATTTATTATTATTACTTAAATATATAATTAATATTAATAAATATTATTATTTAAATGCATATAATTAATATTTTCACTCAGTGGTTTGTAAGACATTCTCTTCCATTTTCAGTAAATAATTAATAAGACATTTAAGAAAATAGGCCAATATATCTTAAAGAAAAACTTGGGATTTTTTTAAATGTAACTCAAACAATGAATTTTAGTTTTGGATGATACACTTTGTAGAAGCCCAAACATTACATGTATGTATGTTTAGGATTAAACTAAACTTTTTTTTATAAATATTATCTGTTATTAAAAATACATAATAGAAACGTATGCTTCTTGGTTCTTATTAGAATCCAGAAGTATTGACTTTTTTTTTTTTTTTTCATTTATTATATATATGCCTACATTAATAATATAATAAAATATCATTGTGATCTTAATAAATTTTTGAAAACTGGAGTAGCAAATAATATCTAAATCATATAAAATCTTCGACTATGTTACAAACACAGACATACATATATAAAAATTATGCAGACATGTATGCATGTATATATTCATATAATTATATATTACATATATTTATATACATATATATAAATATATGTAAATATAAATATAAATATACATACGTATATAAATATATATATTCATATAATTATATATTCATACTATATCATACATGCATATGTGTATTATATATGTTTTCACTTTTACGAGAAAAAATTATGTCAGATTTATTGGATTGCAGTGTAAGAGTAAGAAAATGTTAAAAATACAGCAATAATACACCAATATTATACTGATTATAAAAAAAATTAATTGATTAATCTTTGTATATTACTTTACTGTCATACTGGAAAGAAACAACAAAAGTTTGATCTAGGGGCCCTGTATAAAATCTATATTTTCAAAAAAAAATTTTAATTGATATTTAATAAGTAAAAATGTATTAAACAAAATATAATTTATTTTTAGGTGTCACTTTTTAAACTATTCGAATACAATAACATCTCTCTTTAATTTTTCTTCTTTTTTAATTAATTTTATTATTGTTATTATAATTTACCATGTCATGATTTCATGACCAAGAATAAAAATATCACTATGGGAAATATTATTTTTATAAATATTTAATTTAAATTATTTAAAAAAATTATAATAATAAGAAATTATAATATAAGAAATGCAAAGAAATATGTATTAAATTTTACAAATTAACATTATACAATTTGTTAAAACAATTCTCGTACATAATTAATTAGTATTTCTAATAATCAAATATCAATTAATTAAAAAGATCCCATTAAATACATTTTAATTTACATAAAATGTATTTAATGGAAATTAAATATATTTTATGTATACATTAAATGTACTTAGTTATTTGTATAATAAATTTATATTATCCCAAAATTTATTTTGTAAAAGACAGTTTAATTTACAAGTTAATTTACACAGTTTAATTTTTTTAGTACGAAGTATTAAGGCATAATTGTGTTTTATTATCCTGTCCACAGAGGGCAGCAGCACAAAACGATGTTATGTTAGCTACAATGGATGCCGGTTTTTTGTCAACCAATGGAAGAATGGAACCTTTCACGTTTGAGTCGCACCCAAAAATTTTTGTGGGCGATTTGATCACGTGATTGGGCTTTTCGTTTGGAAGGTTGATTGAACACCTTTAACAGTTGAATCGGAAATCTAACAATTTTCAACTTTATAACTGATTTTTTAAACTTTCGTATTTCTTAACGAAACAGTATATAAAATATAACAATACCGGAGTACGATTAATATATCAGTTTTAGTGACATATAAGTTGATGACAGGCCAGATGTTCGATCACCGATTTGTGTCAGCTTTTGGCCTAACCACTGAGCTCTAATATAATTTTATATAACTCAGTGGGTCTGCTGTAGCATAATTTATAGTCTTTATACGGGCATCATATTATGTGTAGCTCGTTGTATTATATTTATCTAATTCATGATTTATGTAATTTTGCTTTTCAAATTTGGCAGCACTCTAAAGTTTTTGTTTGGAAGTTTGGAACTCTAAAAAGTTTGTTCTATGCAAATAATTTATCTGAAAAGTTAAAACTGATTTAAAGATGTCAATCGTTTTTATTTGGAAATACACATATTAAAATAATTAAGGATCGTATATGAAAGTCGTCTCCCAACAGGTCTAACACAGAAAGCCTTAAAATAATTAGACGCAAGCTCTCAAAAATAAAAATTAAATAAAAAATATTACATACACTTACGATGTTTTGTCGCACTAAACAAATGAACCTGGATCATAATCCTCTTCTTTTATTTTAGACTAGCGACCCGTCCCGGCTTTGTACGGGTACATGGAACTATAAATAGACAGGAACTGACATTTCCCCCGATGTCTGCCCGGTCGATTGAAGTAACTGAGCTGGATGTCACAAGATGGCTGCCGCTGTTTGCTTACATTCTAATCCAGCTCGTTTGAAATATTCCAATGTCATATTAAAGTGTTTTTAAGGTTTTACATTCTTTTAGTTGATATTTCTGTAAGTTTCATCTGAGTTGCATTTTTTTTTTTCACTTGGTGTATTTTTACATAAATTGCTCTGCTGAATAGGAGAGCAAAGGTGATCTTTTAATTTATTTTGGTTGATATTCCTGCAGTTTAAATGTATTCTTCATGCCTGGTATTCAGATCCCCCCCCTCAACACACACAACTTCTTCCAGTAGTTCTCTAATCGAACCAAGAGGGGGAAATGGGGAGGGGGTGGTTTTTTTTTGTGAAAACAGAAAACCCCCCCATAATTTCTTAATTATGATGCGTATCAAATCCGTTAAAAGTTATTATTACTTCTATGATAAGGGCCAAAAATTTAGATATGACAGATTTTTTATATCATTAAAAATGGCCACAAGGGGGGGGGAAGGGTTTTTTGGAAGAAAATAATTCATAGCATCGTCAATTCACAAGATATCAAATCCGTTTAAATTTATTATAAATCCTCTTAATATTATCTAAAACTTTTATATTGACAAGTTTTTTATATGTTCAACCCTTATAGAAAAAAAAAAAAAAAAAAAAAAAAAAAACCCTGCCGGCTCCGTTTGCAAACAAGTCAGGTTTCGAAATGGGTGGTTCCAACTGACGCATCATGGTAAAAAGGTCATTTCTTCCGCAATTCCCAACAAACAGGCGCCTCACGGTCTGCGTCCTCGAAATCTACCTGTGTCTGTAGGCCGAGCCGTCAAGGATTTTTTTTAAATTTAAAGCATTACTTTTTTTATTTAGAAAAATACAAATTTTAAATACATCTACTGCGTATACTTATCTATAAACTAATCCAATATAAGATTCCTTCTTTTTTTTCTGTTTTGATTTGTTTTTTTAGGAGGTACATAAAAAATTACGCCTGCATACTTTTGATATATTCCAAGAAAATTTGACAAAAAAGATCTAAAAACAAATTTTTATAAAAAGCAAAAATTGATAATGGATATCATTTTGGAAATATTAACTACTCGGAAACGTATTTAGCAGCATGAGCAAGCACATAGCTTAATCGCTAATTTCTTAAAATCTTGAAAAATGCTTAAGTGATAGAAAAAGAAACAACAAAAGCCTTATAAAAATTTCTATCACTTAAGCATTTCTCAAGATTTTAATTATATTTAGTGATTTTATTTAGTGATTACTCTAATTTCTTATCATTTTGTAATTATATTGTTAAAAGTGTCTTTAATTAACATTAAAAATCATTTTTGAAAATTGTATATATTATAGGATAATTTATAATGTAGAGTATAAAATGTATGAAAAATAACATGCAAATTTTTTCACATGTAATGTGTATAATTATTTTTTTCAAAACATCTTCTATCCTTTAGAATATTTTAAATAACTGTTACTTTCAGGATCCTCACATCTGTATATTCTCCGACAATTATATCAACTTTGGCTGTAAGAAATGAAAGTTAATACTAACTTAAGCAAAAAACATTTAAAGACATCTTTAGAGCAATAATATCATCATTTTACACAGAGTAACGACGTTTTTAAATGTATAGACAGGCTTGGGGCCCCCTAACAAGACTTCAACTGGCGCGGGGCTCTGGGCAGCCTCCCGGCCCAGCATATAATTATAGAAAAATAGCTCAGTTCACATAACTACTACAAAAATAAAAAACACTTCAGTTGCAGAAATAACAAGTAGACGAAATTAAAATATCAAATTATCTATATGTAAAGAGAGATATATACTTTTTGGTTGACATGTAACACCATCCCTGTACTCTGTAAACAATCAAGAAAATGAACAAAAAAAACTGCTGAAAGATAGTGCAATTAACGTGAAAATTAACACATACATAACAAAACTGTCAAAACGCGGAATATTCTGATTTACATTCATGCACATTACACTCATAGTTTTTAGCAATCCATTTGGATAGCTTTGCATACATCAAGCAATTACGTCTTTAAAAAGTAAATAAATTACTTATCGATGAAATTTTATTCAGGAATCTTCTTGCTAAACCTATTTGTGCAGCCATATGCTTCCCACGAGCCCATTGTTTTATAATAATTAAATTAAAACTATGGCTTAAATCTCACTTACTAACGTTGTCAGGGGGAATGTTTTGGTTGTCACAACTTGGCGGAACGGGCGAAACCGGTTATAGTTGAAACTTCATCATTTGGGGGATATGTCAGTTCCTGTTTGTTCTTAGTTCCATGCACGGGTAGACAATGTAATTTTTTTATTACATTCGTTTTCCTGAATTTCGTGCTCCAACCTAAAACTGTTGCTGAGATATAGCGAAATGACCTAAAACTTTCGAATTCCCCTTTAACCACCTTCGAGGTGGGGGGGGGGGGGGATTTCTAAATTCACTGAAATACAGTATAGGATCCGTTATCCAGAATGCTTGGGACCTGGGACATTCTGGATAAGGGGTTATTATAAATTTGTTCATTTAAAACATTATTTGCACAAAATTAAAAAAAACATTTTAAATTACAAAAAATAAATAAAATTTCATTTTGGGAGTTGGGAGCAGAATCTTTTGATTTGGAGATAGCGAGGGCATCAACTGCTGTCATTTATCCAGCTTGTTTAAAATTTATACAAGTACCCTAGATTGAGGCTAAAGATTATCTGCTGGAGTGAACTGCTGCTGCGCATACTGGAGTGTGACGTCATGTGTATAAAATTTACTGGAAGTATAATCTAAAAATGAATTTTAGTTTTTTATTCAGAGAAAATCTCTCTGACTGTGAAATTTTTTTTCAAATCTAAATTTACAAATTATCAAGTAATTATTATTTTATGTATAAAAAGGAAATGTTAAAATCAATGCGTAATCTGACAACTTTCAATAACCTGTTATTATTGATGCTGATCGCAATGGCGGATTCGCCAATTCTTAGCATAAAAGTGATTTTTCCAGGCTCAATTTAACAAAAAAAAAAAAAAAAAAAAAAAAAAAAAAAAAAATGTTAGTTTTCTGCTCACCATATTTTTTCGGAATAACACCGTGGCATAAAACTACGTTTAACTTTTTTTTAATGAAACTTGTAACAAAATAAAATTTGTACACAGACATGTTTTATTTTTCTAACGTAATTGTTTTTAATTTTTTTTATTGTAATGTTTTTCGTATCATAATTTTTTTTATATTTATTTATTGAATTTATAAATTAATGAATGAAGGCAATATCATTTTGTTAGTTTTTCTTTTACTGACACTTTAATTTTTACTTTTTTTTTTTTTTAACAATTTTTTTTAAATGAAATTTTTTTTTTTTTTTTGTTTAGTGTTTTGCATTCCGGTTTTCGGAGCGTTCCGGATACCGGGACGCCGGATAATGGATCCTATACTGTACGTGTTTAATCATTTGTTTAGTAGATTTGTTTTCCTGAATTTCGCGCACCTACATAAAACAGCTGCTGAGATATGGCGAAATGTCCTAAAATTTTCGAAACCACCCCCCTTTAAAACCCTTCGGGGGGAACTTTCGAATCCCCCTTTAACCACCTTCGAGGTGGGGGGGGGAATTTCTAAAATCACTGAAATGCGTGTTTATCCATTTTTTAGTAGATGTGTTTTCCTGAATTTCACGCTCCTACCTAAATCCGCTGCTGAGATATGGCAAAATGACCCGAAACTTTTGAATACCCCTTTAGCCACCTTCTGGGGGGAGTTTCCAAAATCGCCGAAATACGTGTTTAACCAATTTTTTAGTAGATTTGTTTTAATTAATTTCGCCCTCCTACATAAAAGCTGAGATATGCCGAAATGACCTAAAAAATTCGACCCCCCCCATTTAACCACCTTCTGGGGGGAATTTCCAAAATTGCTAAAATATGTGTTTCATTCTTTTTTTAGTAGATTTGTTTTCCTGATTTTCGCGCTCCTATCTAAAACTGATGCAGAGATATGACGAAATGATCTAAAACATTCGACCCCCCTTTTAACCCCCTTTGGGAGGAAATTTCTAAATTTGCTGAAATACGTGTTTAACCAATTTTTTAGTAGATTTGTTTTCATTAATTTCGTGCTCCTACATAAAACTGCTGCTGAGATATGGCGAAATGACCTAAAACATTTGACCACCCCCTTTAACCACCTTCAGGGGGGAATTTCTAAAATCGTTGAAATACGTGTTTAATCATTTTTTAGTAGATTTAATTTCTTGATTTTTGCGCTCCTACCTATAACTGCTGCTGAGATATGGCGAAATGACGTAAAACATTCGACCACCACCCTTTAACCACCTCCGGGAGGAGAAATTCTAAAATCCCCGAAATACATGTTTAATCCTGTTTTTAGTCGATTTGTTTTCCTGATTTTTGTGCTCTTAACTAAAATTGCTGCTGAGATACGGCAAAATGACTAAAACATTCGACCCCCCCCCCTTTAACCCCCTCTGGGAGGGGAATTTCTAAAATTGCTGAAATACATGTTTAATCATTTTTTAGTAGATCTGTTTTCCTGATTTTCGAGCTCCTACCTATAACTGCTGCTGAGATATGACGAAATGACCTAAAACATACGACCACCCCCCTTTAACACCTTCAGGAGGGGGGGGGGGGGGGTGGATTTCTAAAATCGCTGAAATACATGTTTAATCATTTTTTAGTAGATTTATTTTCCTGATTTTCGCGCTTCTACCTATAACTGCAGCTGAGATATGGCGAAATGACTTAAAACATTCGACCCTTTTAACCCCCTTCTGGGGGGAATTTCTAAAATCGCTGAAACAGGTGGTTAATCATTTTTTTAGTAGATTTGTTTTCCCGATTTTCGCGTTCCTACCTATAACTGCTGCTGAGATAGGGCGAAATGACCTAAAACATTCGACCATCCCCCTTTAACCCCCTTTTGGGGGGAATTTCTAAAATCGCTGAAATAGGTGTTTAATCATTTTTTTAGTAGATTTGTTTTCTGGAATTTCAAGCTCCTACCTATAACTGCTGCTGAGATATGGCGAAATGACCTAAAACATTCGACCACCCCCATTTAACCCCCTTCTGGGGGAATTTCTAAAATCGCTGAAATAGGTGTTTAATCATTTTTTTAGTAGATTTGTTTTCTGGAATTTCAAGCTCCTACCTAGAACTGCTGCTGAGATATGGCAAAATGACCTAAAACATTCGAACCCCCTTTTAACCCCCTTCGGGGGGGAATTTTCAAAAATCCCTTCTTATTGCTTGCCTAGGCCATAACAACAATCTACAGTCCAAATTGCGTGACCCTGACTTTAGTAGTTTCGGCTGGGCGTTGATGAGTCACTCACTCAGTCAGTCAGTCACCGTTTCCTCTTTATATAATAGTATAGATTTTTCTTTTCAATTTTTATTAATATATAAAAATGCTTCATCAGTTGCTTTATATTTTCATTAAAATGGAATACTGTTAATATAACAAAACTGTGATATCAACATGTTATGAGATTCATTTGTATTAGTAAATTAAAATATTTGTTAAAATTTGATAAAAAGAGTTTCTAATATTCTTATTAAAACATTTATTTCGGTAACAAATTGTTTGAAACTTAAATATTCAATTATCAAAATTCATTTTTTAATTTGATTAAAAAAATGTTAACGTTATACGTATAATTTTATTTTTATAGTATTTTACACATTGAATTTTATATTGTAAAATATGCTTTGCATTTTAGTTTTAGTAATAATAAACCAATAAGGTACTCCATAAAAAACACACCCATCGTATGCGCACAGATATTTTCGCACAATTCTTATTTGCTAAAAAAATATTAACGAACTGGAATGAAAATTTAAATATTATAAAGCGCTGTAAAAGAAAATTTTAATCGGGAGATTGCCCATTTATCGTATTTAAATGAGTATTTTATAATAACAATAGAAATAAATCTGTAATTGTTATTAATATCAAAATTTGCTTTTATTAAAAATATTCCATTTATCATGAAAAATATAAAGTAGCCAATAAACACTTAAAAAAACAAAAAACAAAAAAATTCTGAAATACAATATTTAAATAAGTATTTTATTTTAATAATAAATATTAATCTGGAACTGTTATTAATGTCAAAATTTACTATTTAGCATGAAAAATATATAGCAACTGACAAAACATTTTTCATTAAAAAAGCAGAAAAAAAAAAACTCGAAGAAAGCGTGCGATTCGAACTCAAACTATCTAGATCAGTGGTTCCCAAACTTTTGGGCACGCGGAGCCCTTTTTGTAAAAATTTTTTAAGGCGGAGCCCTTTAACCACACGAAACTCTGTGGTTTACAAATTAATGTTTTTTATGCCTAGGGCGCAGAGAAAGATCTTTTGGATAAGAGTCCGAACCAGTAGTTTCCAACATGGGACCAAGATTCTCAGTTTGGCCCTTTTCTGAATACAGAAATTCTGAATTCGTACCAGAAATTTTGAAACTGAAATTTTCTATTATTTAACCCCTTAACAGTTTTATATATTATTACTATTATTGGACACAATAAATTAAAAATAAGGACTAAACGCCATTTTTTTGTATTAAAATATCTGCATTGCACAATCGAGATATGTCCGCCAAATACAGCAAAAATTGTATTTAAAAATTTGTGGTTTCTGAAAGCTTTTAATAACGAAGAGAACAAACTCTTCTTACCCGAGCGACGTTCGAGGAATACTGTCAAGGGGATAGTGACATCCATTTTTAAAATGAAAAATATTCTTTCGGGATTTCCAGTATGAATTCGGAATTGAAGGTCAAAATGGTAACCCTGTCTGAGTCATGCATTTCATTGGGGCTTACGTGAAACTATTATTATTTATGGCGAAAACCACACACACTCAGAAAAAAAGGTAAGTTGTACAGTTTTCGTTTACAAAGAGAGACTTCTGTATAATCCCAATAGGCTACTCGCGAAAAGAAAGAAAGTGCATATGCCCAGTCGCCCCTGAGTAATTACAAGCAGGGAATATACTCTGTCAAAATTAGCTTTGAGTTCGAATATACTGACGCAGGACCAAAATGACCCACTAATCAAATTTTCTCAAACATGTGACATAGCCCAACAATCTTCTCGTGCCCCAAAACCATAGGAGGCAAATTTAGTCTAAATAGTCGGAGCCGTTTTTAAGATAAAATAGCTTGACCCATAATGACCCATGACCAAAATGACCCACTAATTGAATTTTCTCGAAAATGAGACCTAGCCCAACTGTCTTCTTGTGCTCAAAAACCATAGGAGGCAAAATTTAGTCTAAATAGTCTGACCCATAATGACCCATGACCAAAATAACCCACTAATCGAATTTTTTCGAACACATGACCTAGCCCACAGTCTCCTCGTGCCCGAAAACCGTAGAATGCAAAATTTAGTGCAATTAGTCTCATTAACGCATTTTAAGATAAAATAGCTTGACCGATAATGACCCATGACCAAAATGGCCCACTAATCGAATTTTCTCGAACACGTGACCTAGCCCAACAGTCTTCTCGTGCTCGAAAACCATAGGATGCAAAATTTAGTGTAAATAGTCTGAGGCGTTTTTTAGATAAAATTAGCTTGACCCACAGTGACCCAAAAATGACCCACTAATCAAATTTTCTCGGGCATGCGACCTAGCCCAATAATTTTGGCGTGCCTGAAACTCGTAGGATACAAAATTTAATCAAAATCGTTAGAGCCATTTTTTAGATAAAATTGACTTGACCCGGGTTGACCCAAAAATGACCCACTAATCGAAAGTTCTCGAACATGTGACCCAGCCCAATATGACTCGTGCCCAAAAATGGTAAGATACAAAATTTAGTCAAAATTTTTTGAACTATTTTTTAGATAGACTTAGCTTGACCCTGACCCTTGATGATTCAAAATGACCCACTAATCGAATTTTCTTGAACACGTGACCTAGTCCAATGGTTTTCTGGTGCCCCAAAACGGTAGGATACAAAATTTCGTCAAAATCGTTAGAGCCGTTTTTAAGATAAAATTTGCATATATATCCTTTTTAATAAAAAGCTATGCGTTGCTGACGACTGGAATTTTCGATACATTGTTGCCACAGATTAAACTCGGAAAATGAAACATTTGAAGTTACTGAAAAAATTAATAGCTCGAAAAGTATTTGTCAAAAAATTGTTAGACAAACTGCGTTAGAAAGGTAAAAAATTGTATTTTTCTTGATATAAATTCCAAATCTAATGATTATGCAGTTTTTTAAATATTGAATTTCAAAAATTACCAAATTTCACAATGGAGTACCATAGCGAAATCTTCACGCGTAAAAAGATAATGATAACGGCCATGTGACCTGACGTATACTGGCTATAGCATGAGTCACAAATTATAGTAGCCTTACTATTCTGTTAAAATATAAAAGTGAATTATGATGCCACGAGTGCATGATTTTTATTTAATTTTAATATAATCATCTTAGAAACAAGGTTTTAGAATTTTTTTTCGAATGGGACTAATAAATTGCCAATACTATATATTATTTTAAGTTTAAAAGAGGAAAGGTGGGGGAGCGCTTTATATTATTTAGGTTTCCTCAGGAACTTTTGGTCAGAATTTAAAGTTCAACATATCAAAACGTCAGAAATTAAATCGGCAATAACTATAACGTCTGCCCTTCAGTTCGTTTGGATAGATTTTCCTTTAAAAATATAAAATCATTCAACATTGATTTTAAGTATTTTTAAGATTATTATCACGGGTCCGGGCAACGCCGGGCATGTCAGCTAGTATATATATAACCACACACAAGATTTGCTCGTATTAGAATATAATGATATAACACGTTTTCGCTAGTCCCGCCCACCCGTAATAGAATCATGCGATTAAGGATTCTTTTTTCGTTATTTTTTACGTTTCTAGTACTTCTAAATATGAAACGAAAACGGATCACCTTTGAGTTTCTTCTTTTGAACCATTTTTTCAAAATACATTTTGAAGCAAATCATCATTTTAGTGTTTAAGTCGGCGGGGCAAAATCTATAACCTGTATTGTTAGGTGCAGCATCGTTCACTGTTTTTGGATGTTTTATTTGAAATATTTAGCTATTAATTACAGTTTTGAAAGAAACTTTCTTTCACCATTGTTTTTTGCCTCAAAATAGATATACGGTTAAAAACTACACATGTTAAAAAAGTGCAAGTAGTAGAAAAACATTACTAACAAAACGGGATATATTGGTGGGGTTAAATTTATATCAGGGCGGGTACTCATTGACGAAACGTCTAAGCAAGGGGTGGATCTGAGCAAAAGTTTCGATTCTTAGTATGATGACAAATGTAAAGAACGAATACATATTTTTTCAATTGCTACAGCCTTATTTCTAATAGGAAAATGTGGCAGTATAACATAATAATCTTAGGTATAAAAGGTACACTTTGTGTAGTTATTAATACGAAAAAGCTAAAAACAACGTTGAAGCACACAAATTACAAAACTTTAAAACACATACAGCCGTTTCAAGGATACAAAGATCCCCTTCACCAGTGTAAGGTTCGAAAAAACAAACAATTAAAAACAAAAAAAAAATGTTAAAAGGGTTCAAAAGAACCACGCTCGGCTATAGCCCCGAGTACTGGCTGTAATCTGACCAAAATGGCAAAGCAAGTGTAACCAGACGAGCAGAAGTGACACAACTGACAGGAAATCACCGAAAACAGGCATCACCGCGCAGGCTCTCTCCAAGCGGGAGAAAGAAAACGGGGTGCTGGACATGTCATTCACCAATGAATCTGTATATTTATAAATATAATGTGCCTCGTAAAAGTCAAGATCAAATATTGAATTGCAATTTCTAATAATTTTGGCTCCGGAAAAGTTAAATCTATGGTCAAAATTCCAACAATGCTTCGTTATTGTAGGTTTATCAAGTTCCTGCTTTTTGAGATAAATTTAGATTAAAAGAACACGAAGGTTAAGTGCTCGCCTCGTCTGTCCAATATAAGAAAGACCACATTCACAATATATTCTGTAAATACCCCAACTATTATGACTAGGAATCGGATCTTTAAGATTGGAGAAAGTAACTTTATTTAAAGATCCGATTCCAAGTCATAATAGTTGGGGTATTTACAGAACATATTGTGAATGTGGTCTTTCTTATATTGGACAGACGAGGGAGTACTTAAATTTAGATTAAAAGAACACGAATGTTATCTGAAAAAGCAGGAACTTGATAAATCTACAATAGCGAAGCATTGTTGGAATTTTGACCATAGATTTAACTTTTCCGGAGCCAAAATTATTCAAAATTGCAATTCAATATTTGATCTTGACTTTTACGAGGCACATTATATTTATAAATATACAGATTCATTAGTGAATGACATGTCCAGCACCCCTTTTCTTCCTCCCATCCGTCCTCACTCGTGTGTTGTACACATGCGTCAGTCGGCGTGAAGTCCGCATTCGCCGACACTGTAATTAAACTCTATCAATCAAATACTTCCGGTAGGAAAATACCTGACGAAAGCTCTGAAAGAGACCTTTTTCTTTATCCTAAAAAAAAACCAAGCCGGCCATTTTGATTCTCCTCCAAACTCATTCCGTCCGCACTGCACGCTCCAAACTTCCCCTAAAACTAGTAATCGATTAGTTGAATGATTGTCATTAGTGGGTAACTTTACTTGATACGTATAATGTTTCAAATCACCGAAGTACCAATCTATCTTACTCTGCGTATATATTCAATCTATATTCTCACATTACCTTTTTTCCTGTTAAAAATTTTTCGGAAGCATCTTTTACGTTTTTATTGTTTTTGAAATAAAATACAATTCAGATTTTTAAACATTTTTTATTACATATACATATAAATATTTATCACATATATATGTATACACATCTGTGAATACATATCCGTTCCGTAGTCTTTTATTTATTTATGTATTTTTTTATTATTAAATGCTTAAAATTGCAGCCATAACTATATGCGAATGATTTGGAATCAAACAGCGATTTTAAGTTATTGATAAATTTATTACATATTGAGTTATAATCGATTGAAAATAGACTTTGACACTATTTTATCAAAGGTAATTTATTGTCTTTATAGAGAAAAAATATATATTGGATTTCTTGATAACCAAACAAGAATTTCTACTAATTTCGTAAATTTACGAATAAATATAACTTCTTTGATTGTATTAAGGTGTTTTACAAATAATTTATTATTTTTGGAGAATCGTAGAACTGGATAAAAAAAAAGGAATGTTCTTCAAAAAAAGCAATGAAAAATCAACATTTTCTCCCCCTCCTCCCCCCCTAGCCCCTCAAATGAAAAGAAACAGTAAATAAAATTCAGCGGTTTGGATTAGAATTCTCAATTGGGTCGGGTTACCCGCACCTGACCGAACTCGCGGTTCGGCTCGGGTTGTCGCTATATATTTTCGTCGCGGGTCGGGTCCGGGTTGACTTTCATTGTTTCGAGCTCAGGACTTTTTCGGATTTTGACTCTTGCGAGTTGGGTTCGGAGTAGTGGGGAAACGACAGTTCGAGGACAGCCGGTGGCACTGTGGCACCGTGCCACCGGCCGGAGGCACCGTACCACCGGCCGGAGGCACCGTGCCACCGACCGGAGGCACCGACCCCCCGATCGCACCCGCAACGCACCCTAGCGGGAAAAATGGAAATTGTGAAAAAAAGGGTTAATTTTCTACTGTAACACGAGGGGTGAAAATAAGAACTCTAAGAAAAGGTTAAATGGACAAGATTATCATACTATAAGATGAATATTGATTTTATATACTAATTTTGAATGACAAACACCTTAATGAGTATCACTAATTAAGCGAAACAATGGAAAAATATCAACCTTAACGAAAAAAGCAGATTTCTTAAGAATTTTTCAACTATAAGATGACGATATCAACTTATATGAAGAAATTTAAACTTACATTTTAGTTTTGAACAATGGACACCTTAACGAGAATAATAATTAAGCAAAATAAAATAACAATTTTAACGAAACTGCTGATTTCTTATGAATTTTTCAACTATAACATGAGAATATCAAACTATAAGATGGATTTTAAACTTATATTATAGTTTCTGAACAATAGACACCTTAATGAGTATAATAATTAAGCAAAAGAAAATATTACTTTTAACGAAAAGGATGATTTCCTATGAATTTTTTCAACTATAAGATGTGGATATCAAATCATAAGCCGTAGAATAAACATATATAATTATTTTAAATGACGAACATTTTAATGAGTATTACTAATTAGACGAAACAATTGAAAAATATCAATTGTAAGGTATAAAGCTGATTTTTTAAGAATTTTTCAAGTATAAGATGAGAATATCAACTTATAAGAGGAAATTACACTTTTTTAGTTTTTCAACCGTAATACACAGAAAATATTCAAAATTTGAATGAATTTTATACCTAATCAATTGATTTTCCGCACAATAATAGGAGTTTTAACAACCATTATCTAATTTTACTGTGTATACTTGATTTAATTCTGTTTAGACGTACGTAATATAATCTTTTTATATCATTTAGACTTGAAATAAGAACCATATTTAAATAAAAACCAGTTGTTTATTTATTCTTAATACGCAAACTTTTTTTCTTTCCTAAAATGTAGCATTTCTGAGGAGGGATAATTCCACCCCACATTCTAAGGAAAAGGGGAGCCTAACAATGACCGTCTAGGTCACAACTTTTACTATAATATAAATATTATTCGCTATCAATGTTTACAAAAAATCCATGTTGGGAGATAGATATGAGTTATATTTTAATAAAGTTTACCCTCCTCCATCTTCTACACGATGCTAACAGTTATACAAAACAAAAGAAATGCCGATTTTTAACGAAAAAGGGTGAATTTTAATGAATTTTTACACAAGTTTTCGGTATTATTGTACACTAACAGGTATGATATTATTTCTTAGGTGATTACAATACAGAGAAAAGTATTCACCTTTAGATTACTTTTCGTGAAATATTTAACAGTAATTATATAAACTCCTGTTTACATCACTAATTTACATTTGAAAATAAGGATTTATAGGATAAAATAAATAATCTTAACTTATACTTAGTAAATTTTACACAATTCCAATTATTTTATACCGTGTTTTTCACGAGTTTTATATTAATTAGTAATTTTATATTAATTAACTTTGAATATTTTCTATGATATGGTTAATCCATTTTTATCACAGAAATACCAGTACCTAAAATTTCACTTAAACTCATATTCTAAGTATTAATATTCACTTATAACTTTACTTTTAGTTATACTTTTACTTGAAACCATGTGAACTTGTAGAACCCTGCTTACGCATATGGAGTTTAGTACATCACACTGTTATCTAAATGAATATGAATACCTTATTGTTTTAAATTTTCCAATTTTAACAGAATATGCACGAATATAAACTTTAATTTTATCTAAACATTTTATTTCAAATAGCCTAGTTTATGAAAACGATACATATTACAAAATATTAGACAACATTTTAATTTTAACATGAACTTAGATACTGATCACATACCTATTTTAGCATAATTTATTAGCATACATAGCATTTCTTCCATTTCTTTCAGAAATATACATATAAAATTATGGATTTACCGAGTATATATCCAATTTTAGCTTTCACTTACCAATTTTTTACACCATTTCAATGATTTCAATGATTTCAAGCTATTTTATATCACAGAAACGAAAAAATAATTGAATACAGACGCGAGTAAATAATATTTGTATTGTATTTTCCATTCAAAGATTTTGAAACTCAAGTTAAAATTTATGTTATAAGTATTGATATCCACTTTTAGTTATACTTTTACTTGAAACCATATGAACTTGTAGAACCTTGCTTACGCATATGAGTTTAGTACACACTGTTATCTAAATGAATGTGAATACCTTATTGTTTTAAATTTTCCAATTTTAACAGAATAAGCACGAATATAACCTTTAAGTTTATCTAAACATTTTATTTCAAATACCCTAGTTTATGAAAACGATACATATTACCAAATATTAGACATTTTAACATAAACTTAGATACTGATCACATACCTATTTTAGCATAACTTATTAACATGCAATAGCATTTTATCCATTCCTTTCAGAAATATACATATAAATATATGGATTTAACGAGTAAATATCCAATTTTAGCTTGCATTTAGTGATTTTTTACACCATTCCAATGATTTCGAGCTATTTTATATCACAGAAACGAAAACATATTTGAACATAAACGCCTGTAAAATAATATTTGAACTGTGTTTCCTATTCAAAAATTCAAATCTCAAATTAAAATTTATGTTCTATCACTTATCAACTATTTATCACACATAACTTTTACCATAAAAACATCGTAGAAATTAAATATATGTTAAATGAAAATAATAAATTGTAAGTACCTAAAAATATCAAACACAAAATCTATTAATCAAAACTTAAAAAATTTTAAAAAAAATTAAAAGTTCTTACGAAGTTAAAAAAAAAAATTTACAAATGAAAAAAAAATTTACAAATGAAAAAAAATTACAAATGAAAAAAAAAATTACAAATGAAAAAAAAATTTACAAATGAAAAAAAAAATTTACAAATAAAAAAAAAAATTTACAAAATTAAAAAAAAAGTTTTTACAAAAAAAGTTAAAAAAAAAGTATTTTACAAGAAAAAAAAAAGTTTTTTACATAAAAAAAGAAAAAAAAATTACGAAGGTTTAATATATTACAAAAAGTACCCATTTTTTAAAAATTAGAAGTTTAATTGCTATTATTACCACTATCACTTCTCAGAATTTAGCAGCCTAGACTTTTGTACACTATATATTTTTAATACTATAAAGAAAATTTCAATTGCAATTGTACCAACACTATTATTAAGTTCGCATAAACCAAATTTCATACTGTATTTAGCGAATTTCCAATTAACATCTTCCGTGTAGAGTAACTTTTTCCTCTAACATTTGAAATCGTGTATATCTGCTACTTTCATATTTATAATTAATATTTCAGAATTAAGACCATACTAACCATTTTAATATAAGACCATATTTAAGCAAGATTCCATGATAAAGCTTATTATACTGATTATTTTTATTTAGTACGCATGCGCAGTTTTGTCACATGATCACTTTAACTGATGATAATATAAAATTTTGAAAACTGATGCAGAGGTTCTCATTTCCCAAGTCAAATTCTTGCAGATGACTATTCAGATGACTGTATATGTATAGCTCCAGTAAATTTCCTGATTTTAACCCAGTTGGGGAAACAATTTATCTGTTAACGAATAAAGTAAGTTGTACTATATCATTGTAAAACATCAATAAATGATTATTTATCTATTAAATCTTTTCTAAGTATATAATTATATTTCTTTTATTGTATAGATGTTACACCAAGATGAATCAAAACAGCAGAAACTCTCTTTACCAGAAATGGATACCCCGGATGATTCATCGTCAACACATATAGAGTTAAAGAATAATATACATGTGAGTACTTATATTTGATATATTAGAATACATATATTAAACATAATTAGAGTGAATTTACAATAAAATATTGTACCAGATGTTCTATAAAATGTGATGTTTTTTTCGTCTATAGTGTTAGAAGGAATTCTAAATATATGCATTTATTTCTCTTGCAGATGTGTTCCACTTGTAACAAATACTTTTCAAGTAAATGGAATTTAAAAGAACATATACAAATCCATACTAGTGAAAAACCATATACTTGTAATCATCGTCAAAAATCATCTACAAGAAAGCGTGAATTATCTTTTACTAGAAAATACAGACCATCAGTTCATATGAAAACACATCCTGTTAAAAAATTGTTTCAGTGTGAAAAGTGTGAGAAAATATTCGTTATTCGTAATAAACTGAATAGACATATGACTGTTATGTTGAACTTGTCGAAGACAGTATCCCAAATCATATTGAAGATGGATATTCAAAAATTAACCAGTAGTTTGAAGAATTTAACAGTCAAAGATCAGATTGGATACTTCGAAAAATTGACTGTATAGAACATAAACCAACATAACATTTACCCAAACTACTCATGCAGCATTATTGATTTGACATATGATACCCAAAAAGTGAAATTTGTAAAGAAAAATCCAAAGTGTTGTAAAGAATTTTATTGATATAATTGATAAAATGTATTGAAGAGAAAATGATATAAATGTAGACAATATTCACAATGTATTGTTTAAATACACATAATAATAAAAAATGTATCTATACACATCTGTGTTTATTTTTATAAAACATATTTCATTGTTAAAATACATTGTATGATTTTTAACATGAAATTTCTACATGACAGTAAATAACTAATTTTGCTTTACGTAAGACTTGAGATTTATCATAACTTGTTCAACGAAACAACATTTTCCCCCAATGAATATCCAGTTTACACACATACATATGAAAATCAACTTTTGATAATACTACACATCAGATTAATGAAAAATATATAAAATTCATTAAAAAAATGTTTTTACAAATAAAAAATTAAAAAATTTTTACAAATTTAAAAAAAAAAGTTTCTTTACAATTAAAAAAAGTTTTTACAAAAAAAGTTTTCACAAATAAAAAAAAAAGTTTTTACATATATAAAAAAAAGTTTCTACAAAGTTAAAAAAAAAAAGTTATAAAAAAAGTTTACAAAACTAAAAAAAAAATAAAAATTTAACAAAAAATAAATAAATATTTCAAGTTTTTCTAAAAATATTTACATATTAACAAAAATTTACTCAAAAGTCAGAACCAGACCTATGTCTAACATAGCATTTTTTCGACTTCAGTTGTTAAAATCATAGTGTTAGCGCTGTGAAAATACAAAATAATACCTTCAAATGGTAATCTATCTTGGATCCAATATATGGTATATTAAGAATCATTTGTGATTTCAACAAATTAAATATGCATGAGAAAACCATTAATGTATCAGCAACTGATGGGACTCATTTTGCTGATGTTATATCAATCTATAAATCTGGAAGTTACCGACAGTAACAGTAACCAAAGACTAACAGATAGAGATGCTTTAAGGGTGTTGACATTACAGACAGATACAAGAAACAATTTATATCAGTCTTAATCAAATAAAAAATCTTCAGAGTTTCCTTTAGATTTACCTATTGAAGTGTAGATAACTGAAAACATATCTATCGGTCCAGAAGTGACTAATACAACAGCAAAGCATACAGATAATGGGTATCGCGGACTTTTAGTTTATGTTATCACTTGAAGTGATAATCATTTATTGAAATTTTTATTATTATTATTTTTAATCATTTAGTGAAATAATCATTTATTGATGTTTTACAATGATATAGTACAACTTACTTTATTCGTTAACAGATAAATTGTTTCCCCAACTGGGTTAAAATCAGGAAATTTACTGGAGCTATACATATACAGTCATCTGAATAGTCATCTGCAAGAATTTGACTTGGGAAATGAGAACCTCTGCATCAGTTTTCAAAATTTTATATTATCATCAGTTAAAGTGATCATGTGAGAAAACTGCGCATGCGTACTAAATAAAAATAATCAGTATAATAAGCTTTATCATGGAATCTTGCTTAAATATGGTCTTATATTAAAATGGTTAGTATGGTCTTAATTCTGAAATATTAATTATAAATATGAAAGTAGCAGATATACACGATTTCAAATGTTAGAGGAAAAAGTTACTCTACACGGAAGATGTTAATTGGAAATTCGCTAAATACAGTATGAAATTTGGTTTATGCGAACTTAATAATAGTGTTGGTACAATTGCAGTTGAAATTTTCTTTATAGTATTAAAAATATATAGTGTACAAAAGTCTAGGCTGCTAAATTCTGAGAAGTGATAGTGGTAATAATAGCAATTAAACTTCTAATTTTTAAAAAATTTTGTAAAAAATGGGTACTTTTTGTAATATATTAAACCTTCGTAATTTTTTTTTCTTTTTTTATGTAAAAAACTTTTTTTTTTCTTGTAAAATACTTTTTTTTTTAACTTTTTTTGTAAAAACTTTTTTTTTAAATTTTGTAAATTTTTTTTTTCATTTGTAAATTTTTTTTTTCATTTGTAAATTTTTTTTTCATTTGTAAATTTTTTTTTTTTCATTTGTAATTTTTTTTTCATTTGTAAATTTTTTTTTTGATTTGTAAATTTTTTTTTTAACTTCGTAAGAACTTTTAATTTTTTTTTAAATTTTTTAAGTTTTGATTAATAGATTTTGTGTTTGATATTTTTAGGTAATTACAATTTATTATTTTCATTTAACGTATATTTAATTTCTACGATGTTTTTATGGTAAAAGTTATGTGTGATAAATAGTTGATAAGTGATAGAACATTAATTTTAATTTGAGATTTGAATTTTTGAATAGGAAACACAGTTCAAATATTATTTTACAGGCGTTTATGTTCAAATATGTTTTCGTTTCTGTGATATAAAATAGCTCGAAATCATTGGAATGGTGTAAAAAATCACTAAATGCAAGCTAAAATTGGATATTTACTCGTTAAATCCATATATTTATATGTATATTTCTGAAAGGAATGGATAAAATGCTATTGCATGTTAATAAGTTATGCTAAAATAGGTATGTGATCAGTATCTAAGTTTATGTTAAAATGTCTAATATTTGGTAATATGTATCGTTTTCATAAACTAGGGTATTTGAAATAAAATGTTTAGATAAACTTAAAGGTTATATTCGTGCTTATTCTGTTAAAATTGGAAAATTTAAAACAATAAGGTATTCACATTCATTTAGATAACAGTGTGTACTAAACTCATATGCGTAAGCAAGGTTCTACAAGTTCATATGGTTTCAAGTAAAAGTATAACTAAAAGTGGATATCAATACTTATAACATAAATTTTAACTTGAGTTTCAAATCTTTGAATGGAAAATACAATACAAATATTATTTACTCGCGTCTGTATTCAATTATTTTTTCGTTTCTGTGATATAAAATAGCTTGAAATCATTGAAATCATTGAAATGGTGTAAAAAATTGGTAAGTGAAAGCTAAAATTGGTTATATACTCGGTAAATCCATAATTTTATATGTATATTTCTGAAAGAAATGGAAGAAATGCTATGTATGCTAATAAATTATGCTAAAATAGGTATGTGATCAGTATCTAAGTTCATGTTAAAATTAAAATGTTGTCTAATATTTGGTAATATGTATCGTTTTCATAAACTAGGCTATTTGAAATAAAATGTTTAGATAAAATTAAAGTTTATATTCGTGCATATTCTGTTAAAATTGGAAAATTTAAAACAATAAGGTATTCATATTCATTTAGATAACAGTGTGATGTACTAAACTCCATATGCGTAAGCAGGGTTCTACAAGTTCACATGGTTTCAAGTAAAAGTATAACTAAAAGTAAAGTTATAAGTGAATATTAATACTTAGAATATGAGTTTAAGTGAAATTTTAGGTACTGGTATTTCTGTGATAAAAATGGATTAACCATATCATAGAAAATATTCAAAGTTAATTAATATAAAATTACTAATTAATATAAAACTCGTGAAAAACACGGTATAAAATAATTGGAATTGTGTAAAATTTACTAAGTATAAGTTAAGATTATTTATTTTATCCTATAAATCCTTATTTTCAAATGTAAATTAGTGATGTAAACAGGAGTTTATATAATTACTGTTAAATATTTCACGAAAAGTAATCTAAAGGTGAATACTTTTCTCTGTATTGTAATCACCTAAGAAATAATATCATACCTGTTAGTGTACAATAATACCGAAAACTTGTGTAAAAATTCATTAAAATTCACCCTTTTTCGTTAAAAATCGGCATTTCTTTTGTTTTGTATAACTGTTAGCATCGTGTAGAAGATGGAGGAGGGTAAACTTTATTAAAATATAACTCATATCTATCTCCCAACATGGATTTTTTGTAAACATTGATAGCGAATAATATTTATATTATAGTAAAAGTTGTGACCTAGACGGTCATTGTTATGCTCCCCTTTTCCTTAGAATGTGGGGTGGAATTATCCCTCCTCAGAAATGCTACATTTTAGGAAAGAAAAAAAGTTTGCGTATTAAGAATAAATAAACAACTGGTTTTTATTTAAATATGGTTCTTATTTCAAGTCTAAATGATATAAAAAGATTATATTACGTACGTCTAAACAGAATTAAATCAAGTATACACAGTAAAATTAGATAATGGTTGTTAAAACTCCTATTATTGTGCGGAAAATCAATTGATTAGGTATAAAATTCATTCAAATTTTGAATATTTTCTGTGTATTACGGTTGAAAAACTAAAAAAGTGTAATTTCCTCTTATAAGTTGATATTCTCATCTTATACTTGAAAAATTCTTAAAAAATCAGCTTTATACCTTACAATTGATATTTTTCAATTGTTTCGTCTAATTAGTAATACTCATTAAAATGTTCGTCATTTAAAATAATTATATATGTTTATTCTACGGCTTATGATTTGATATCCACATCTTATAGTTGAAAATATTCATAGGAAATCATCCTTTTCGTTAAAAGTAATATTTTCTTTTGCTTAATTATTATACTCATTAAGGTGTCTATTGTTCAGAAACTATAATATAAGTTTAAAATCCATCTTATAGTTTGATATTCTCATGTTATAGTTGAAAAATTCATAAGAAATCAGCAGTTTCGTTAAAATTGTTATTTTATTTTGCTTAATTATTATTCTCGTTAAGGTGTCCATTGTTCAAAACTAAAATGTAAGTTTAAATTTCTTCATATAAGTTGATATCGTCATGTTATAGTTGAAAAATTCTTAAGAAATCTGCTTTTTTCGTTAAGGTTGATATTTTTCCATTGTTTCGCTTAATTAGTGATACTCATTAAGGTGTTTGTCATTCAAAATTAGTATATAAAATCAATATTCATCTTATTGTATGATAATCTTGTCCATTTAACCTTTTCTTAGAGTTCTTATTTTCACCCCTCGTGTTACAGTAGAAAATTAACCCTTTTTTTCACAATTTCCATTTTTCCCGCTAGGGTGCGTTGCGGGTGCGATCGGAGGGTCGGTGCCTCCGACCGGTGGTACGGTGCCTCCGGCCGGTGGTACGGTGCCTCCGGCCGGTGGTACGGTGCCACAGTGCCACCGGCTGTCCTCGAACTGTCGTTTCCCCACTACTGTTCGGGTTGACGAGATTTTTCAAAGTAATGTTCACGATATTTTTTTCAGGTTAAAAATCTATATACAATAAGACCACCATAATGGAAATTCCCGAAAAGCGGACACCTCTATTCAGCGAATACTTTTTCAATTCCTAAATATTCGTACGCTTAAATATACCTCTGATTAGTGGGCACTTCCTAATCTACACACACATGTGCGAGTGTATGTGTGCATAAATTATCACAAATACGATACATATATTTTTGTTTGTTTGAAAGACGAAATGTTGGTAATAATTTTCATATTCCGAGAAGAATAACTGGTTCTTAAAGAAGGAATAATTTATGATCACATTTTTTTTTATAAAGTACTCTCATGCAGTAAATTAAATATATGCTTATTCAGATTGAAATAGGTATTTATTTTCATCTGAAACATAATTCTGCTGAAACGTTTTGTGAAAAGACCAAAAATCCAACTTGCAAAAAAACTTACTATGACACGCAAGAATTCTTCTAGGGTGAAACCTACCCGCAGAAAGAAAATTAGAATCATCCTGACCCGAAAAAGAAAATTAGGGATAACCCGAACCCGACACCGACACGATGCAGAACTTTATTCAACGATGCCGAAGTTTCTATTCAGAGGTTTTAGTATATTTGAATATTAAAAATATGGATTAGTCCATTTTATTGTATAAAACATAAAATTGGTATTAGAGATATAATTGTAAATTACTTTTCATTGCATTAAAACATGATTTACTTACATTTTATGTCGGGATCGGGTCGGATTGCCGGTTGAAGTATTTCATGTTCGGGTCGGGTGCTGAATGAAATATATCGGGTTGCGGGTCGCCTAAAATTATTTTCGCGGGTTCGGGTCGAGTACGACCTGGATCTGCCCCCCCCCCCTCCCACCCGAATTTTGTGAATTATTGAACATAGGAATCTTCACGATCTTCTGATTACTTCATTTTAATGACTTTAATATTCTATCAAATAAGTCATATGCACCTAAGTATGCTAAAATTTAAATTTATTTCATACTAATGCTTTCTACGTTGTGCTTTCTTGTAATACACATTTATTGTACATAACAATTTAAGCATTAATACACAATTATATATTTTTAGTCATTATTTTTTAGAAAACCTTGATGTCTCAAGCAAATCTGATTTTCCCTTATTTTCCTCTTTCGTTCAGGATAATGGAATCCGTTGTGTTAAAGAGCCTTAAAATATATCTTATTATGTATTTTACTTAGAAGTAAATATTTGCTTATACATTCAACATAATTTTTAATCAAAAATTTAAAAGAAGAAATAAACGTTTTTTTATTACGCAATCTCTTGTGGGATTTTATTTATACAAACTCCCACCAATAATAGATTTTGGATACATTGACCACGCAGTAGCTTTTTAAAGCGAAAATCAGTTCACTGAACAAGTTAATATTTTCTTCTTGACCTAAACAGTACTTTAAAATTATAAACTAATTATTCTTCAAGACAGTATCACCCTATTGGCTAACTATTTTGTATAAATCTCAGTATCTGAGCTTAATTAAGAATTTTTTCATATTTAAAATTTTTTCGCCTTTTTTTTTTTTTTCAAGTGATAACTGTAAGTCAACATTTTTGGCCTTTAAATTCAGCAAGTAACAGAAAAGATACACTGGTGTTACTAAAATGCTGTAACTGGCACCCAATTTTTGAATATCATTTTATTCAATTTCATATCTTGCGTATTCTTAAATTGTATTCGTTTAATAATTCTTGTATTGTTAAAGGATAATCTTCCCAATCGAGAAAATTTTTCTTTTAATATGACCAAATACTTTAAGAGCATCTTATGTTACTAATTGCTGTAGATAATCCCATTAAAAAAAGAAAAAAAAAAGAGAGAGAGAGAGAGAGAAAACATTTTAAGCTAAATGTTGAATATTTTTTATCTATATTATTTTCTGTTAGTTGTATCATGTAGTGTGCATATGTTTATACGCGTTGAGTATATTTTAAGATAACTCTTTAGGGAATCCGATAGGTTCATTAATGCATGCTAAATTTCATACTAATATACATACAAGCATGACCTTGGACTGACTATACATCATGTTGGTTGTAGAAAAAAGACTGTATTAAAAGTAGAAATTATTTTAGCTCTAAAAATGGAAAATTAAATTACAAAAAAGGGGAGAAACAAAAAAAGGGGGGGGGGGACAGGTGATTTAAACCATGGTTGATTTACCACAATACTTGTATCGAGCATAATAATTAGCAGCATATGAATTAAACTACAAATGTTATGCTGGATTATGATTATATTAAAAAATTACTCTTTGCAATACTATTAGTATGGGCAAAACAATTTTGATAATACCATATTTATGCAGCGATATATCAACGATATGTTATTAAAAGATGAACATTCTCTTTATTTTGATGATAATTTATAAGTCTGAATGAATCGAATTAGTAAAGTAATAAATTTTCAAGATTTTAATCTTATCATATACGATGATTCCTTGAAATAAAACATGTGATTAAAATAAAAATATTCCATTTAAAACAAATATCTTCACATCAAAATTTGTGTGTATTTCTAAATATTAAATTGATTAAAAAGTGCTCGCATTATATGAGAAATTACAGTTTGAGTTTTATTTAGACGTAATTAGTACAAAACTGTTTCGTGCCATTTTCTGAGTGCGCTGTACCAATTTATTATTAGACAATTCTAATTTTCATTCACTTGCTATTTTTCTTTCTCTGAAATGCATCTTTTAGAGTTCGAAAGTTTCTATAGCACTTAAGGTGGTTTTTTAAATATTTTCCCTCACTCAGTAACTCAAAACTGATATATTCACCGACTCATTTTATGCATAAATGTAAGGAATTTTCAGACATGACTATTGGGGTAATTTGAAATCTAACAGTATTTTACATTTTCTATAATTGTATATCATATTGAATTCTAATTAATTGCTGTCTCAAAACAACATTTCCCGGGTGTTAGAATCCAGAAAATCGGCTTAAAACGCCAACTTGGACGGCATATTCTGAATGGTGTTTTGTCTTTATAAAAATATGAAAAATGCTTTCCGATTCCTTAGTCCATGAAGAAGAATAACTGCTTATTTTGTGCATTAACAATAACTTTCTGAATATGTCAGAAAGAAGCCAGCTTGGATTTCAATGCTTCAGTAATTTTTAATTTTTTTTAAATAATTTGTTTCCTATAAAATATGTTTTCTCTCTCTCTCCTCTCTTTTAATAACCTTATAAAAGTGAAAATATTGCAATAAAATATTGAAGAGACTTATCTAGCCTCATGAGAAATTAAATACAGACAAGTTCTAGAAGATACAAAACAAGTTCTAGAAATTGCCACTTTTCGCGCCCAAACAGCAGGAACGTGCACTGGACATTGAATATGGCTGGTATTATGTGGTATCACTAGTTTAATTACTGTACTTTTCGTGCATTTTTTTGGATGTTGTGTTTCAAATAATGCGAGGCTAATTTCATATTTTTAGTACAATATTTTCACTGCTATTAACTGTTTAATAGACTTTTATCCAATTACTTTTTTCCAATAAAATTGTTAAACATTTTTCTGTAAATTTCCTAAATATAATATATATTAAAGAGGTATGAGTTTAGTAATTCGGAAACTTTTTCCTTGTTCATTTTCTACATTATTTACAGTTACGGTAATTGTTACAAAAGGAAATTTCGTCAGCAACTGCGCATTTATTTTCCATTGTAGAATTAAAAAATCATTGGCCACAGGTCAATTTCTGACGAACACCCCTATATGTAGGTAGATGATAGATATCATTTAGATAGAACATCCCGATTTGCTTCGAAATTGTGTACTTTTAATTTATTTTATGCCGTGTCTTATTGTTATGTGATGTAATATAAATGATAAATTTTACTAAAATGTTTACTTGAAAACAAGCACTAATTTAAACTTCTCACAAAGTAGACACTCATAATAAAAACTGCTATTTAAAAAATATATATATATCGTTAATTATCTTATTAGTTATGTATAAAATCTTCACTAAGCTTCAAAATAATCATTTTATAAATATAGTACATATCAAATAGACAGAAAATCAGACAGAATGTATTTATTTCGAAAAGCAAAACAGGACTAGTCATCCAAATGTACTAAATAGGATATTGAATTAATATAATTATGTAAATCCATGTTGCCATTTATCAAACTACTTTTTAAACTTGCAATCTTTTCATTTAATTCTTTATATTTAGTTTTTGATGCTGGTGCTCTTGAGCTCCCTACTCTGAGCATTCGCATTGTTGCTTCGTTCTCTTCTTGCACATCCTTTATTAAATGTATTATAGAATAGATATCCATATTAGGATATCCTCGTCTATTCATTTTGGAGTGGAAGTCCTCAACATTGTTTGTTGTTCTTTCCGTCTTGTTGTTGAAATGATTCCAAATTGTGCTGAAAAATAATGAATGAAATTAATAAAGATACACATGAATCAATGCACAAACAGATATGTGTATATATACATGTGTGTGGATATATATAATGTTTACAATTACAAAAAGTTTTATTTTATATTTATATACAATACATGTAATATATACATATATTTTTCTCTGAAAAAAAAAATGATATGAAATGTCCCATTTTATTGGATTTAAAAGAATTCTCAACATTTTATCTGTACTATAACTAGACTAATTTTGTTTATAAATTATATTTACAAGTAAAGACGTGTTCAAAGTACTTAAAAAATACTATAATATCAATGATATATATTTTTAATTTCAATAAACATTTAAAAATTTATGTTTCCCATTAATTTAGAGATTTTTTTCTAAAACTTAAAAAGTGTTATATCAAAAGTATTAATCTTTTAAGGTTAAACTTCATAATTTAACAAAATGATTTTATGAAATAAACCATGTATTTATCTAGTTGAAGAGTAAGGATTTAAGGAATACTCATCAGTTGTAAACCATCAAAAAATTGATATTTTGTTTTTCCATTTTTTTCGTTTTATATCATACTATTCTGAAAATAATAAACCAAACCAAATGAAAATATTAAAATTAGAGCGGGTCAGTTTCAAACTGACATGTATATTTTTAACTCAGACTTCAAATGATTTTTAACTGTGCAAGCTTTTTTTCTCACGAATGTATTTTTGCTTGCTATTTGCACACATTGTAAGTAAAAAAGAAAAAATCGTTTTCAGAAAGATAATTTCTTTTTCACAGATATATATACAAAGATTATACCTACAATCATTACCCACTGTTTTGTTATTCAAAGGGTACAAGTTTTATTTATTGCTTTATTTATTAGAATATAATTTCCAACGTGTTGCAACTGAAAAAACAGCTTCTAATTACAACTAATAAAATTTGCGTCCTTTAAATGTCAAAATCTTAAGCAAGATTTGTATGATCATCGTCATAATCATACCTTAAAAAAAAATTGAAAGCGATTTTTTCTTAATGTTTTTTTACAGTGCGCAAATTGTAAAAACATATTTTTGATAAACGCACATGAAAAGTTAAAAATAATGTTTTCAAGCGGTTTATTTTGTTAAATTCAGAATACTACAACATATTTAAAAAAAAAAAAAACGGATTTTTTAAAAATGTTTAAAATTGTGTCTTTAAGACTACACAAGTAAAGGAAAATTTTGGAGCTGGTTGTAAAATTGCGTTTTTGGTACATTTGTTATACAATCATTTATTTATTATACAAATTTATTATTCAAAAGATGCAATGATTATCATAATTAAAATAATATTTGCACAAAGGAATGATTCAAATTTTTGCGTTAGGAAGCAATATTTAGACATTTTTTCCCCCAAAATTTTCATAAAATCTTATTATAATATTTTTTACATTACTTTTATTAATTTACTTCAATTTCTGAAGTGAATGAAAGTAATTCCTTGTGTCATGAATTTTGTTTAAAAAAAATAATAAATAAATAAAATATATATATATATATATATATATATATATATATATATATATATATATATATATATATATATAATAAAATAAAAAAAAATTTTTTTTACTTTAATGAACATTTATTTCAGCTACATTTTATTCAACGATGGATTAATTAAAATGTAAAAGAATAACAATAAGTAAAGAACACTAGCTATTATTTTACCGTAAAATCCGGAAGTAAGCTCCCCCCCCCCCCTCGAAAGTAACCCCCCCCCCACACACACAAATAAAAAAAAAGGTGCACAAAATTTTTTTACAAATCCAAGGAAGAAAATTTTTAATATTTTGCAAATTTTGGCAGATTTCCACTTTTGCGTACATATATTTTTAATGAAATTCCCCCCCCCTTCCCCCCACGTGAAATGTCTGAATTCCTTCTCTGCCCTCCCCAACACAAAAAGTTCAAAATCTTGAGAATCTTAAATTATTCTGGTCTTCTTACTGCTCTCTAGTAATATAACAACAATAAGTAAAAAATCAGTCCTCCAAACTACAATCCATCCAAAATTTATGTTTCTCCCTCCCCCCTCAGCATACAAAGTTTAAAATCTTTAAAACTCTTTATTAAAAAATAAATGCTGTATTTGTTGTTGTCTAGTGACAAAATAAATAATCAACCCTTATAATTACCTCTCTACCCCCAAAATTTCTGTTTCCCCTCTCTTTGTCAACTCCTATAATTTTTTTAAGTTATTTATTAAAAAAAAATCTTCTGTCCTATTTGTCGTCTCTATTAACAATAAATAAATAATAAATCATCTAAATTACAAACCCCATCCTTTGAAATTCATATTATCCCCTCATTCCCAAGAGTACAAAATTTAAAATTTGTAAAACTTTTATTTGAAGAAATATTTTGTCCTATTTGTTGCTCTCTAGTAAAAATAAATAGATAATTTGTCACCAAAATTTTATTACTCCAAAAATACCCCGCCCACACACACACATGCAATATTTAAAATCCTTAAAACTATTTTTTTTTTTAAATCTGCTGTATTTGTTTAGTAACAGTTAATGAATAATCAATCATCTAAAATACCTCTCTTTCTCCCAAAACTTCTATTTCCCCCACTATCCCCCCACTCAGCAAATACAGTAAAACTTCTTTTAAAGGCCACCCCTATTCAAGGGCCACCTCTATTAAGGGCCAATATTTTTAGGAACGAAAATTTTCCCCATAGGCATAATGTTAATTTTACTCCTATTAGGGGCCGCACCCACCCCTCATAAAGGCCATTTTTTTCTTCACATGTGCCTTAAATCCTAAACAGGTTCAACTTTCGAAAGCTGCTGAAATTGAATATGATTCAGACTGAGATAAATATGAAAATGTGGTTCAATGCTATGAGGATTTATAAGAAGATTGGGAGAAAATAATTATAAATGAAATAGGTACAGGTAAAATTATAAATAATAAAAAAAAATGTTTAAACTTAATAAAAGTTATTTTTTTTAAACTTTCAAATTTTATTTATTTATTTTTTTTTATTTTAGGAGTTCAATCTAATTCAGATAATGACGTGAATATATCCTGTCAGAAAATGCTAACAAAAGTAAATAAACTAATATCTCATTCTAAGGTATGAATAAATGATGCAAATTTAAGTAATTTGTTCCATAAAGTGAAAGAATCATTAGAAACTAAAATTGTCTACGAAAAAATTATGAAAAGGAAACAAACTTCAATAGAAAAAAATTTTTTGTATAGAGTTTTAAAATGTTAATAAACAGTTTTTTCCACTATATAGGTTTTGATTTCCTTATTTTAGTTTTTTTTTGTCACCCCTATTCAAGGGCCACCCCTCATAAGGGCCAATTTTCAATGGAACGGCAGGTGGCCCTTACAGAGAGGTTTCACTGTACTTTAAAAAAATCTTTAATATATATTTGTTTAAACGCTGTTCTACTTCTTATTTTAAAGTAAGGTAACTCAGCTCATCTACATCATCTTATATAAGTATCACTCATCTAAAATACCTTTGAAAATCACCTTTGAAAAGGTGATTTTCAAAAGAGGGATCATTTTAAAGGAGGGTTTTCAATGGTTTCACCTTTTGAAATCCCTCTAAAATCACCTTTGAAATTTTTGTTCTGTCCTTTTCTCCCAAGGGAGGGGGTTGAATTTCTAAATATGTGAAAGGAAAGCAAAAATGTTCATCTTTTTTGCAGTTTGGCTGTTCTTTCCTCCCTGAATCATGTGTATGTTTCGAAATAAATGTTTTCTAAAATAACTCCCCTCCCATTAACAAAATATCACCTGTGAGAACAGTCAAACTACAAAAAATATTCAAATTTTCTCTCGGCCTTCCCCCCCCCCGCCCGCCCCCATCCATGTCTAGAAATTCCCCGCTTTTCTGGGGCTGGGGAATGGAAATTTAAGAGGGGAGTTACATTATCATTTATTTATTGTTGCTACAAACTAACAATAAAGCATAAAAATCTTTAAAATTTTTTAAAAAAGATTTTAAAGTTTGTGTGCTGGGGGGGGGGGGGGGGCTGTTTAACGATTTTCAAATCCATATCTTAATTATATTTATTTTCCCTCATTAGGTCGCAATTATTTCCTTTCATTTTCCGAAAGTAAATGGAGGGATTAGTCAGAAGATTACTTTTTAGTTCAATTTTTAATGAACGCCGACCCTTGTCTAGATCATTTTTGAATTTTCGCGTCAGTTTTTTTTTGGAAAATTAAAAACAAAAATTACCAATGAATTAAAAAAAAAAATAGATATTCGGATGCAGAAATTGTTTCTACGTATGTAGTCACAGTTTCGAATTGATACCTCAAACAGTTTTTTTTTATTTTTATAAATTAGTGAAAATTAGAAAATTCCATCGTCTTATTATTTCATATGAAGGCAGGTGTTTTATTTTCAGATTAAAACGATTGCATCGAATAAAACATTCGCGGGTGTGCTTCTGATTTTCAGGAAAAAACATGCGTTTTCGATGAGTTTTTAATTAATAACTCAACTATTTATCAGAAAAATAAAATTCTGAGTCACAGGTGCATTTGGACATACCTCGGACTATCATCACCTAAATTTTCAGCCTTGTTATGTACGGTAGATTTTGCTAGACATCGCGAACAGACACACAGACAAAGCGAATTTTTTTTTAGTAGTATAGATTTTGTATGTTTCACAACAAGGAGATATGGGGAATCTTATATTTTTTAATTAAAACAAAATTTATGAAACAAAGAAATAAATGCTTACCAAAATTCTCCCATTTTCATTCTCGTCATGTAGTAAAAATTTATTCCCATCAATGGTTTGTGTGTATTCTCCGTTCAAAATTAAATCTTCGATTTTTTGGGGAATCTTTGGTCTATTTTTTGTCTTTACTGAATAAATGCTGGTTTTCACAGATTCATAACTTTGAATACATTCAGCGATTTCATCGGATTTTGCTTTTTTGGCCAAGTGCTTACTGTAATAGGAATGATAAATAATGACAGGTCGTAAGAACTAAATATAAATACAAAATAAATTAATAAACTAAAATTACAAATTAAAATGCTATTCTAATGTATCGTTTAAACAACTAAACATAAAATTTATGTTCAACATAAAATGTAACATAAATTTTCGTTAACAGATTGTAGTAGATGTAAAATAAAAGGCACGGCATCTTATTGGTTGATGTCTCGATGATGATGATTGGTTGATGTTGGTAGCTTTCACTATAAAAAGCTACCTATTGCAGCCGTTCCACAGTGGGGTAAAATCCCGAAAAGCTGGCCAAAATATTAAAATGTTATTCAAATTTGACGAAAGTTCGTACACTGGTGTTTTTCAGGATGCTTATTACGATTCCGTAGTTAAAATTAAAATAAAATGGGAGATCCAATATGGCGGACTAAAAATTTGAATGTTTTGAAAGTTATTATATTTGTATGAAATTTCGCATACAGGTGCTTTGAAGGATGCTAATTTTGATTCAAAAGTTTAAATTAAAAACAAAAATGGCGAATATTATAGATACCGAAAGCACGCAGTAGAAAATTGTTAATAACATTTTAAAATTGTTTCAAGAATAATTTTCGCATTTAAAAATCTCTTCTTATGTAGAAATAGTATTAATCGTAAACATTTCCTGATGACGACAACGTTTCGTGATTTTCATGCCCCTGAAAATCGGTTTAAATTTGCTGATATGATTTATGAACTGAATGTGACTGATATGAATGTGACTGAATATGAATGTGACTGATCATGTGTACAGAACATACCAAGATCTCACTGAGTTCTCTGGCCAGTTTCATGCGCCATCTTGTTTCAAAATGGAAGCAAGTTAAATGTTTTAAATGTTTTTAAAAATTTAAAAAGATGTATAAATAATTATAAATTGAAAAAGTTGTTTCCGTTAAGGAAACAGATATGTTAGATCGTGATACAAAGATTCCGGAACATTTTTTGTTTTGGCTTTATCTTAAAAAATGGCACAGGTATGGCAGTTTGAAGTTCTAGGGTGGCTGACATTTTGAAACAATCTGATTTTTATTATGCTGTATAACTCTCATGATGAAATTCGCATTCAGATTCAGAATTGACTAAAACCGGGATTGAATTTTCTATAATCGAGTTCCAAGCAACTTCGTTTCGGGTGTTTGAGTAAAATGAAGTGAATTTTGAAAAACAAGGAATATGAAAGCGACCTTTTCATCCTGGTACGCAGGCCGGAATAATTTATATATATTTTTTTAATTTAAGCAATGAATTGCCAGTTGTGATAAACCTGCCACTAGCTACTTCATAGTTTTGTGTCAAACAATACAATAAAATGAGTATATACTATGAGAGTATACTCATTGTGAATATAGATTTTAAAAATATACCCATGCTTGAAAATTACTTGAAAAGTTATTAAAAGTCAATGAGTTGTTCATTGAGAGTACACTGAGTTGTTCACGGCATTGAGATTTCAAATACATTCATTTAAAAATACATATTTTTTTCCACTGGATGATGTAAAAATTTAAATTATGCGATATTTAGAAGGGATGTATGAGCGATAAAAATAGCCATGAGTTTCTTTCGAAGCCATCCAAAAGTGGCCTATATATTTCTGTGGAACACAGAAGAGTCCATATATAAAGAAAAGTGCTAACTGTCACTGATAAATCATTAAAAAAACTGAATTATACGCATAGACAAATTTTATTTTGTGTCAACCAGTTTAATAATAATAATAATACATTCAGCTTTGTTAAATCAATCTCTCTCTCTGTATATATATATCACTCTATTAATAATTATCTCATTGGAGATTTGGCTAGAATGTTGCGAGAACTTGATTAATGTTTTTTTGAAATTTAAAGATATTACAATTATATATATATATATATATATATATATATATATATATATATATATATATATATATATATATATATATATATATATATTAAAAGTGTATATAGCTGACATAAAAGAAAGTTCTGACTAGGTGACTTAAACCTGTCCTGTTTTAAAAACTTAAAATTACATAATGTTTAATAAAAATGGACAAGTTTTTCAGTTTTATGAATTATTTTCAAATTTTGAAAATAAGTTAAATTTAAACCTAATTTTTATTTTTTATTTTTTTTTCTACATTGTGTAAATCAAGCACAGTACAATCTCACTTTTGTGACCTTTCTCATATTTAAGCAAATAACAATTACAGTTTATTTATTGTGTCATCATTGTACAATTCAGGCTTAAAATAACATGCCTTGTACGTATTTTAAAGTCCCTTTTGCTTAAAAGATTGTTTGTAAAGCTATATTCGATTAATAAATTATAAAACAGATACATTTCTTAGTGATTTGTTTAAAAATATATACATTTTTTCAAAATTTATAATTATGTGTACAAGTCTCTGTCAAAACAGTTAATCCTTAAACAAATAAATAAATAAATAACCCTTGTGGATGTATTACTGAGTTCAAGACAAAATCCTTCCTTATGCCGGACAAAACTGCGACGAATGGCAATCCTATGTGTATTTCTCCTTGTGGTAACAAAAACATCTATGCATAGTACTGAAATTTACAGTGGCTATTTACCGACACATTCACTAATTTTATTTTTGATGCATAGAAATAGGAAGTGCTTTTATTAAGAAAGTTTAAAATCAAATAGCGTGTTCTATTTTTTGATAAAGGCAGACACGGTTCAGGGAATGCTGTTAAAATACATGTTTTGAATAGAATTTTCGGGTGTGGCTGTATTTAGAAAGGTTGTCACGAAGCAGCAATCGCTTTTACTGTAGATGTAATATATCTAATTGAAAAAAAAAAAAAAAAAAAACCTCTTTTCGATTCCAAATCATTCAATAGGCATCTCTGCCAATTTCTTGCATTTACGTGTAAAGGAGTTTTTCCATGTAGGATTTTTCTTAGAAAATAATTAATAAACATTTAATTCTTTCACATTTTTATAAAGCATTGATTAAAACCTATCCATATTTTTACACCTAAAAGTCACATTATACAACTAAAATTTTATATTTGTAAGAAAATACCCATAATAGAAGACGCTTTCTCAAAATAACGTATAAAAACCCTTTTAATTTTCTGAAAATGTAGGCTACTACGTCAAAAAGAAACATCATTTTCATGTCTTATTTTCCCCCCTTTTTATGGTGAAAACTTTAACAATGTTACTTAGTGCTTGTATTTTTATACTTTCTGCAGATTGGTCTTCAAAAAGTTTTTGTATTAACGCATATTATATTTCAAACACATATTATAATTGTATTAGTCGAATCACACAAGCTAAGCTACCCCGCTCCTTTTCTTAAAGTGAAAAAAAAAATGCAGATCTATATGTTAGCAATTCTTAAATTTGATCATATTTAAATCATTATAACAATGCTAGGCGAAAACGCTTTTGAACTATATTCATTAATATTTGTGCCCAATACATTTTCATTATTATTAATAATTACTCGAAAATTAAATGATTAAAGGAATATTGGTAAATGTAATATTCGTATACACATTCAAGTAATTTTACAAAAATTGGAAACAAAAAAGTTTATAATGAAATATTTTTTTATGATTAACATTCATTTCATATGACATAATCTCGAAGTGCTCCAAACACTTTTAGAAAGAGGAGGAATGCTCCAGAATTGTATAACATTATAAGCAAATTCATAATTAGGACAAAGAAACAATGCTCAATTAAATCATATTTGTATCATGTTAACAATGGTAGATATCAAAATGACTGATACAACTTATATTTTGTAAAGAATGGCATTGAAATGTTATTAAAAAGATTACAAAAGGAAGACTTAGAAAATACGGTTGTAACATTTAATACAGACTCGCTTGATCGATGTTCAGAAACAAATATTTTGAAATTCTATGTATGGAAATTTTGTTATGACTTGCGCTTAAATGACAATATCCGAGTAAATTTTTTTTTAATTTTCAGACGAGGTAAGACTACATTTTTTTAGTTAAATTATATTCTGTAAGGGCTTTTTTTTTTTTTTTTTTTTTTTTTTGGCTTCATTAAACAGCTCAAAAATGTAAAAACCGATAGATGTGTGTGTGTGTTAAAATTGAAGTGTTATTAAGAAATATAATTTGAACTCTGTCACATAAGATGGCATTTTTGTCAGTTGCATATTTTCCCGTCGAGATATGGTGGGGTTTTTATATATAAACCACGAGAATAAATGTGATTTATTTTATAGTTTATTTTGTAATACATTTAAAAGAAAACTTTTTTAATTTTATAACATTTAATTAATTTTATAATAATATTTATAATTTTATAATAACATTTATAATTTTATAATATTATTTACAATTTTACAATAATATAAATTTTAAATTTATAACATTTAATTTTATATATATAACATTTTAATTTACATAGCTACATGATAACTTACATAATACCAACTTGCATTTAAAATATTTACAATATGATAATATATTCAGTTCCTTTTGAGTCAATGTTTTAATTTAATTTTCCTATTTTACGTATCAAATAATCGAGAGGTAAAGTAATCATAAAATTATTTTGACTTTCAATGAGAGCAGCCGTAAATTCAAATCAATTATACTGGACAAATGTAATTGATTTATATCGTGGTTACACTAATTTGTGTTTTACAAAAAATGTATAAATATTAACAATGGAACACAATAAAGAATGTAAAATATTATTCCAGTATTTATACGATACTACAGGGTGTCTCCGCGTATTGTTAACTAATAAAAAACATCCTCCGTTACCTTACAAATAAAACAGTAAAAATTCCCATTTTTCTAACTTACCGAGCTAAGATACTTTTAATTTCTAGCGGTGTCTTGCACTAAAATAAGAAAAACGCTTTTTTTTTTTTATTCTTCGCGTTTTGTGCATTGTTTTGTATAAATTGTTTTCTTTCTTTCCTTTCAGAATCCATTTAACAGAACACTAAAAAATTTAAATTAATGCATAAGATATTGCTATTAACTTATAATTACTCATTATAAAATTATAAAATAAATGTTGTACTTATATTGAAAGAAGCAAATTATGTTCTGTTAATCCATAAAACTTGTAAAATTAATCCGCAATTAATATAGAAAATATTGTTATTAATTGAACATTACTCATTGTAAAATTGTAGAATAAACAATGCACTTATCTTAAAAGAAGAAAATCGTGTTATATTAATCCATAAAACTTGAAAAATTAATCCAGCTAGTTCTGACTTAAATAAATTTAAATCAATGTAATGGATTCTAAACGGTAAGTCTACCTTCTCAACACGCACATATATATGTATACAAAGTATGTTTTTAGAATATAAGATTTTAAAACATTAAAAGTATCTTTTAATATTATTTCATGTGAAATGCTGCATATTGTTACAATAAATTTTTTACCATTCAAATAAAAATTTTAAATGTTAAAAATTAAGAAAAGTACTTACCTATATAATGTTGGCACAGGTACATTGATATTTTCTCTGGCGGATTCTTTAACTTCTAACGCAAATTTCTTCCTGGTGATTTTGGAAGTATGATCTTCATGATTATGGTTATTGTTGCTTTTCTTTATTTCTTTATTTTCAATATTAACAGTCGCGCTGCATTTGTCTGTAACACATTTCCAATACGGTTTATTTTGTCTTTTTTTACTTATTCGAAAGAGAAAATTTTCATAAATTAATAGTAAACCTCCACGCTCACTTTTCATATAACTAATTTCAGACATTCTTTTTATAAGAAAGGCGTACTGCACTTGAGGATTACAGTGGAATAACTAACTGTATGCATTTTGTATACTGAAAAAGGGGAATTTCAAGGATTTTTATCAGTTTGTGAGTATTAAGTATAATTAATGAAAAAAAAAAAACAGCTCCTCCTTCACATTCTAAATGGTTTCAGAAGTGCCATGTGTCGCACCTGTTTGTAGCTAGAAACAGAAAAATTAACAGAAAAATTCTAACTACTCCGACAGTGGAAAAATAGTAAAGAGTACGAAAATCATTAAGGTATTTAAAATATTGTACAGTACGTGCCGTTTATACAAATTACTGTTTAAAAGAAAAAAGCATTTATGCATGAAACAAGTCAAATGAAAGAAATTACGTCATATTTGCTTTCTAGTAAAATTAGGCACTTAACAGAATAAAATTGATTTTTACATAGATATTTATTTATAAATAATAAATATATAGTATATGAATAAATATATTTAAATAACAGATTGAACGGTTTATTTTTATTTTTTATTTTATTTTTTCAGACTACGCAGGATGCTGTAACCAAAGGACAAAGAAAAATCATGCGGCCTGTCCCGGAAAATTTTTAATTCAGTTGAAAAATATATTTTAAGACCCCACAGGCAGTACGGTATTCGAATTTATTTATGCAACCATTATGTTTTTATGTAGAACGTTATGGTATGCTAAAACTTAATTCAACGATAAAATGAAAAGTGCATAACACAGTTTAAAATTGACTTCCAACAATTTTCGACTGTAATGCATTCGAAATGTTTTGTGCAGTCCTGCATATGATCTTTAGACAGATCATTAATATATTTCACAGAATATGATAACATTTATTTCAACAGTAACACTGTTAGCATAACTATAATCGCACTTATACCAATCACCAGGGCTTTACAAACTTGATCAAATCTGGTAGTCAGAAAAAAAAATAGCCGCCAGTAAAAAACATTTACCCCCCCCCCCCTCCGCTTCTCTTTCATCGATTTAAAAAAACACAAGAGTTTTTTTTATGAAATAATTGCGAAAAAATAGTAACAAACATAGTTTAGAATTATTAGTTACATAGTTTAGAACAATACATAATTTAACACGAAAAAGCTAAAAACAACGTTGAAGCACACAAATTAAAAAACTTTAATAAAACACATACGGCCGTTTCAAAGATGCATATATCCCCTTCATCAGTGTAAGGTGTGGGAGGGGAAAAAAAAAAAATGTTAAAAGGGTTCAAAAGACCCACGCTCGGCTATAGCCCCGAGTACTGGCTGTAATCTGACCAAAATGGCAAAGCAAGTGTAACCAGAGCAGAAGTGACGCAGCTGACAGGAAATCACCGAAAACAGGCATCACTGCGCAGGCTCTCTCCAAACGGGAGAAAGAAAAGGGGGTGCTAGATATGTCGTTCACCAATGAATCTGTATATTTATAAATATAATGTGCTTCATAAAAATCAAGATCAAAAATTGAATTGCAATTTTGAATAATTTTGGCTCCGGAAAAGTTAAATCTATGGTCAAAATTCCAACAATGCTTCGCTATTGTAGATTTATCAAGTTCTTGCTTTTTGATATAATTTTCGTGTTCTTTTAATCTAAATTTAAGTGCTCGCCTCGTCTGACCAATATAGGATAGACCACATTCACAATATATTCTGTAAATTCCCCAACTGTTATGACTTGGAATCGGATCTTTAAGATTAGAGAAAGTGACTTTATTTATTGGAGAAAAAACAACTTTAAAATGAAATTTATTTAGAATCCGAGAAATTTGAGAACTGACTTTTGGAAAATATGGTAGTACAATAACATTTTTAAAATCTTTGTTTCCAGATATAGGATTATCTATCTTAGGGGATTTAGATAAAATACGATCAATGGTATCCAATGGAAAACCACGATCGATAGCAATGGCTTTAATATAATTTATTTCAGTATTGAATAACTCTGTATTCGAACACACGTTATGAGCACGGGAAATGAATGTATTGAAAGAAGCAAACTTATGTGCAGGGGGATGATTAGATCTGAAATGAGGGGGCAAACAAACAGCAAAGGGCTTACGAAAAACAGTCGTAGAAAAATCATGTTCATTACGAATTACTAGAACGTCAAGAAAAGCCAGACGTTGCTGACTTTCTATTTCATAAGTAAACTGGATGTAGGGGTCAATTGAATTTAATAAATTAAGAACAGCATCAATATTATATTGAGACAAATCGATTAAGGCAAAAGAGTCATCCACATACCGAGTATAAAATGGAAACTGTATTAGTTTAAATAACTTAACCTCAAAATAGTGCATATAAATATCACTTAAGACGGGGCTCAAAGGATTACCTACATAGCCAAACCATCAGACATTCTGTAAAACTTATTTTGAAAAACAAATGTAGTTTGAGACAAACATTTGTTGGTTAAAGAAATAAGGTTATCAATCTCGTACTGAAAGAAATGAAATTCATTTAATCTATTTCTTAAACATTCCAAAGCGCCCTGTACCGGTACATTTGTAAAAAGTGACTTAACGTCAAACGAAACCATAGTATATCCTGCTGTATTAAAGTTACGTATTTTATTGGCAAACTGAACTGAGTTTTTTTATGTATAACTATTGTTAACAATTAGGGGGGAAAACCTGGAAACTAAATATTTTGCTAACTTATAAGATGCAGTACCAATATTAGAAACAATCGGGCGAAAAGGAACATCGAGTTTATGTACTTTAGGTAAGGCATATAAACGAGCACAGTTGGCAATAGAAGGAATAAGGGACTGTTTAATAGAATCACATATAATGGGAGAAGTCTTAACCGCAGATTTTATTTGATTCAACTCGGAGCTGGATGGATCTTTTTTCAAATTAATGTAAGGCCCCTCATTAATCAACTTCAAAACATTTGAAACGTAATCAGTTTTATTCAAAACAACAATTTGACCTCCCTTATCAGCTTTGGTTATAATAATATCAGGATTAGATTTAAGAGTTTTGAGAGAGTTTTTAACTGAATTATTCAAATTACTATTGTTAAGCTTTTGATTAAAGTCTACATTATTCTTAATGAGATGTCTAATGGAATCTTTTTGTAAGGGGGATAATGCACTGAACTTAAACGCCCTTTCAATAGGAGCAATTAATTTAGGAATATCGGGAGGTTTACTAATTGAAAAATTGTTATTTAGTTTAAGAGCATCAATATGACTATCATTGAGTTCAAAATCAGATAAATTAACCACAGATTGAATATTAACAGTAGGTAAATTATTTGGGACGGTAGGACTGAGACGACTAACTAAATTAGAAAATTTCCTTTCCAAACCAATTTTATGGTAATGAGCAGATGAACAGGCTCTATTCCAAGACATGTTATCAAAACTCGAAAAATCCTGATGGGAAGCAGCTAATGAAAGATGTGACTTGTACAATTCTTTTTCAATCTCGGCCAAACGAGAGCGAGTGTCTTGAATCAGTGCTCTCAAAAGAGATAAGCGAAAATTAAATAAAGATTTTTTAATCCTTATGGAATGAAATAAATTGCAATTAACTGAAATAAAACCAGGAATAATTCGCTTTGTGAGTCTCCGACTCAAGCGCTTTAAATTTCTCAATCATTTATGGTTTTTAATTAATTGTCGTCGTCGGAGAATTATTCCTGGTTTTATTTCAGTTAATTGCAATTTATTTCATTCCATAAGGATTAAAAAATCTTTATTTAATTTTCGCTTATCTCTTTTGAGAGCACTGATTCAAGACACTCTCTCTCGTTTGGCCGAGATTGAAAAAGAATTGTACAGGTCACATCTTTCATTAGCTGCTTCCCATCAGGATTTTTCGAGTTTTGATAACATGTCTTGGAATAGAGCCTGTTCATCTGCTTATTACCATAAAATTGGTTTGGAAAGGAAATTTTCTAATTTAGTTAGTCGTCTCAGTCCTACCGTTCCAAATAATTTACCTACTGTTAATATTCAATCTGTGGTTAATTTATCTGATTTTGAACTCAATGATAGTCATATTGATGCTCTTAAACTAAATAACAATTTTTCAATTAGTAAACCTCCCGATATTCCTAAATTAATTGCTCCTATTGAAAGGGCGTTTAAGTTCAGTGCATTATCCCCCTTACAAAAAGATTCCATTAGACATCTCATTAAGAATAATGTAGACTTTAATCAAAAGCTTAACAATAGTAATTTGAATAATTCAGTTAAAAACTCTCTCAAAACTCTTAAATCTAATCCTGATATTATTATAACCAAAGCTGATAAGGGAGGTCAAATTGTTGTTTTGAATAAAACTGATTACGTTTCAAATGTTTTGAAGTTGATTAATGTGGGGCCTTACATTAATTTGAAAAAAGATCCATCCAGCTCCGAGTTGAATCAAATAAAATCTGCGGTTAAGACTTCTCCCATTATATGTGATTCTATTAAACAGTCCCTTATTCCTTCTATTGCCAACTGTGCTCGTTTATATGCCTTACCTAAAGTACATAAACTCGATGTTCCTTTTCGCCCGATTGTTTCTAATATTGGTACTGCATCTTATAAGTTAGCAAAATATTTAGTTTCCAGGTTTTCCCCCCTAATTGTTAACAATAGTTATACATAAAAAAACTCAGTTCAGTTTGCCAATAAAATACGTAACTTTAATACAGCAGGATATACTATGGTTTCGTTTGACGTTAAGTCACTTTTTACAAATGTACCGGTACAGGGCGCTTTGGAATGTTTAAGAAATAGATTAAATGAATTTCATTTCTTTCAGTACGAGATTGATAACCTTATTTCTTTAACCAACAAATGTTTGTCTCAAACTACATTTGTTTTTCAAAATAAGTTTTACAGAATGTCTGATGGTTTGGCTATGTAGGTAATCCTTTGAGCCCCGTCTTAAGTGATATTTATATGCACTATTTTGAGGTTAAGTTATTTAAACTAATACAGTTTCCATTTTATACTCGGTATGTGGATGACTCTTTTGCCTTAATCGATTTGTCTCAATATAATATTGATGCTGTTCTTAATTTATTAAATTCAATTGACCCCTACATCCAGTTTACTTATGAAATAGAAAGTCAGCAACGTCTGGCTTTTCTTGACGTTCTAGTAATTCGTAATGAACATGATTTTTCTACTACTGTTTTTCGTAAGCCCTTTGCTGTTTGTTTGCCCCCTCATTTCAGATCTAATCATCCCCCTGCACATAAGTTTGCTTCTTTCAATACATTCATTTCCCGTGCTCATAACGTGTGTTCGAATACAGAGTTATTCAATACTGAAATAAATTATATTAAAGCCATTGCTATCGATCGTGGTTTTCCATTGGATACCATTGATCGTATTTTATCTAAATCCCCTAAGATAGATAATCCTATATCTGGAAACAAAGATTTTAAAAATGTTATTGTACTACCATATTTTCCAAAAGTCAGTTCTCAAATTTCACGGATTCTAAATAAATTTCATTTTAAAGTTGTTTTTTCTCCAATAAATAAAGTCACTTTCTCTAATCTTAAAGATCCGATTCCAAGTCATAACAGTTGGGGAATTTACAGAATATATTGTGAATGTGGTCTATCCTATATTGGTCAGACGAGGCGAGCACTTAAATTTAGATTAAAAGAACACGAAAATTATATCAAAAAGCAAGAACTTGATAAATCTACAATAGCGAAGCATTGTTGGAATTTTGACCATAGATTTAACTTTTCCGGAGCCAAAATTATTCAAAATTGCAATTCAATTTTTGATCTTGATTTTTATGAAGCACATTATATTTATAAATATACAGATTCATTGGTGAACGACATATCTAGCACCCCCTTTTCTTTCTCCCGTTTGGAAAGAGCCTGCACTGTTAAAAATAAATCCTCAAATTCACGGTAAAACTACTGGCAGCAAAGTAGCCGGACTTTTTCCGTTCCGTTAGTAGATTTTCCGTTTTGAAAGATAAAAGAAGGACAAACTCCGTTTGCAGAAGCGGTAACTTTCCGTTAACGATCTCAGAAATCACGGAAATATACCTGGCAGCACTGGCAGGAAAGGAAATTATCCGTAAAGAATACACTCGGCTTTTAAAAAATTACCTCTCTACATGTGCTGCCATCTGTCGACTATGACAATTGTGGGAGTATTTACGATCTGATATACTTGAAGAATATTTTCCGGCCGACATCGGGTTTGAACCAGGGATGGCCACGTCTCGAGTCAAGTGTCTTGCCCGTTAGACCAGTGGGCGCTTGTTAGAGTAGCAGTTTTACAGGATGATATGGGGTTTTTCAAAATGGCGGCTTAGAACTTGGAAGCTTGGTAATTTTGAAGTTAATAGCGGGGAGATTTCGTTATCTTATGAGATGATGTTCATGTTTTAAAATTGTAATATTAATAGAGAATAAAAATATGCATTATATATATTCTTAATTTGATTGTTAGATGTAAAATATGAATGTTATATTTTGAAATAAATTCGATAAAAAAGGTTTGCTTTTTTGAGAAAATCGATTTTTTTTCAACTATTATATATTTTTAAAATGTGTTCGCTTAGAATATATTTTCAGTGCGAGTGCTTTTTATTACTTTAAAAAATAAATTTCGAATAATTTTAAATGAATGAGAAAACTGTTATTATTATTTTTTTATTTATTCGAAAGCATTATTATTATTTTTTTTTATTAAAATCGATTTTTTTTTTTTACTTAATTTAACTTATTATATATTTTACTTAATGTATATTTTTTAATCTGTTTGTTTAGAATTTATTTTAAGTGCAAATATTTTCTTATATCTTTAAAAAATAAATTGCAAATAATTTTAAAAGTAACAATTTTCCCAATCTTAATGGGAAAATTGTTACTTTTTTTAATTCCAAAGCACTATTTTGTTGTTTTAAATAAACTCGAAATTTTAATTTATTGAATTTTTAGTTTTTCTGTGCAGCAACATGTCAGTTTAAATTTTTTTTTTTAAACATTCAGCAGATAACGGAATATCTCCGTTGGCCCCTTTCGTCTCCGTCCGTTCTGTTGTTTTCAGGAAATATGAGAAAATTTTCTGTTTTTTAACGGAAAATACCCTTTTATCGCGAAAAGGGACTTTTTCTGTGAAATTCAGGAAAAAAATACCCGTGAATTTCAGATTATTTTTAACAGTGTGCGCAGTGATGCCTGTTTTCGGTGATTTCCTGTCAGCTGCGTCACTTCTGCTCTGGTTACACTTGCTTTGCCATTTTGGTCAGATTACAGCCAGTACTCGGGGCTATAGCCGAGCGTGGGTCTTTTGAACCCTTTTAACATTTTTTTTCCCCCACACCTTACACTGATGAAGGGGATCTATGCATCTTTGAAACGGCCGTATGTGTTTTAAAGTTTTTTAATTTGTGTGCTTCAACGTTGTTTTTAGCTTTTTCGTATTGATAACCACAGAAAGTGTACCTTTATACCTAATACATAATTTAGAAAGATAATATAAACTATGTTTTCTAATGAAATTTATAAAACTTATAATCACTTATATTATGTTGAAAACTTATATAAAGACAAAAATCAGATTTGAAACGTAAAAAAAAAAAAAAAACTTGAGCATTTTTTATCATATTATCCAATTTTAGATGCCACAGAGACTGAATTGACATTATTTCTTAGTGTTTTATTGAAATATCTTCTCTCCCTCACATTAAAATCACGTGACACATACTAGCTGGCTATAGCTGAAAAGAATGGTGTTTTCTGTGCATGAATTGGAAAATGCCTTTTAAATTTAGTTCTTCCATTAAAAGTACGAGAGAAGAGGAAGATCACTGCTTGTCGCGCACGAGTAGGGGTAGGGGAGAGAAAAAATGCCATTTGTGCATGTCAATTTTTTTACAGAAATCACCCAGAAAGATCCAATCATTTTGATCACCAGATCAAAAAACTTGGTAGCCAGTGGCGACCTGGTGACCGCATTTGTTAAGCCCTGCCAATCACCATTCATAAACGGTAATGTGCCTCATTTCTCTGGAGAAGGCTTGAATATGTATTTATTATGTTCTACAAACATTCCTTAGAATATAATCTAATATATTTCAGCTGGAAAATAAATACCATAGTTCGAAATGCACTTTTAAGACATTCACGTCTATAGATGGCTATTTAAACTACGTAATATACTAAAAATTAGTTGAGCTTAAAACATCCTCCTCGAAAATCGAAAATAATTTTATCTTAATGATTGATGGTGCAGAAAATTTATTTCAGTAAGAATCTTTTTATTATTACTATTATTATTAGCAATAAAAAATATCATTTAAAATTTTGGAGTTTCATTTAGTGCAGCACTCAAACAATATCTGAAAGCCCTTGTTTTAATTTTTTTTTCTTTTTCTTTCGATATTGCGGACATTGTTTTAAAAAGTTGCGCTTTCAGAATTATCGATCAACTTCAAATTACTCGAATAGTAATGTATCTAAATTTCTTATTTTTGAGTAAAAAACGATTATACGATTGCGGAAAAATGGGAACTATGAAAAATATAGCTAAAAAGGATTAAAAATCGAAGGGAATTTTTCCTTTTTCCATAAATGTATTACATTTTAAGTTATAAGAAGTTATAAGTGATCATACACGCTTACCTCTGTTGGTCAGTATTGCCCAGAAATTTAGTTCTAATCGCCAAATTTCACAGATTTTATGAGATTTACTTTGCTTTTATCAAAAACTTAAAACCACTGTTCGATTTCAGTTTGTGAATGGCAATATCTGAAGATATTTCAGTTTAAGAATACAAATCAATTGAGCAATAGCCAGAAAGAAGGTAGCCAGTTTGGGGGGGGGGAGGGGGGCTGTACATATATAACGTTATCAACATTTTGCTAATTTTGAACTCCCTCCCCCCCCACCCTTATGATATACGTTATCATTCGTCAGTGTCATTTTTTTCCCTTTGTTTGCAGTGTATATAGATATGATATGGTAATACAAATATTAGTCGCATACTTTACGGATTCAATTCAAATGAAGAGATAAAGTCAATAAAATATCGATATACATGAAATAGTTATTTCAAATAACTTCTAAAAAAGATAGTTACTATTTAAAAATATTAAGTAATAGCTTAATGTTACATAATGTATTCAAAAGTAATATTGTATTCTTCCACTTGCCCCTTGCCCGAGGAGAGTAAAAGCAGAACTTCTTATCAACAAAACAGTGCACAACATTCTTTCTCATTATTTACTGTTAAACACAAGTATCAATTCAAACATTAATCGATGTTTTAACATCAAACGATCTATTCAACCAAGCTACGCCTGCCAAACACCGCTAAAAACCCAGTAATGTGCCCTGTTTTAAAAAAAAATTACCTGGTTATGGAAGACTGAATGATATTATCACGAACGGGAATTATCTTCTGTAATCGGGTTGCCATGCTTTTCCGTTTGAATGGAGTATTTTTTTATTACCATGGCCTCATCCACCGTTGTCGCGACAGCTGATGGCTGTTTTTGATATTGATAAGTAAGATAAATTACACATTTGGAAATTAGCTTGATTAAAATGGTTAGGTTAAAAATGTCGCTGCCTCTTGGACTTCTATAACGACGCTATGGACAACATTCTTCCTTTGGGTTCGAGGTTAAAAAAAACTCCGTCTGCTTGGGAATAAATATTGAAAAGCCCTGCGTTTTGAAATTTTACGCTTATATTTCATGTTTTGATAGAGTTTTAAATATTTTCAGGAACAGGTATAGCTTATGTATGAACTCTTTTCTCTGTTTTATTGCACCATCATGCATATTTCCATGCTATTATTAAAACGTAAATTGCTTATTTTAATTAATAAGTATGTGCGAATTTTCTAATATGTATTTATCGAATAGTAATTGGTAAAAAATAAATCGAAAGTATTTTGCGCATGCATTTATTTCTATTTAGGCTGCATCAAGTGATGAAATATATAAACAAATTTGCTAGCCGCGCTGCTTGTAGAAAAAACCTACGTAATACATTGTATTACGTAGTACATTGTACGTAATACTTTGTACATACCTTTTACATACATTGTACGTAATACCTTGTACATACCTTTTACATACATTGTACGTAATACCTTGTACATACCTTTTACATACATTGTAGGTAACCCCTTGTATTACGTGGGTCGCGCTTGTATACCATGTGATTTGCAATGTAAACATCACATTAATAATGTCCATAAGAAACTCGTTTTAAATTTTAAATATATGATGTAATTTTCACCATTAAGTGCGTTTCGCGTGCAAAAATCTAATTAATGTTTTTTTTTTTTTTACTTTTTTTTTTAAGATTCGCGTGTAAATATATTATTCAATTTAAAAGTGTTTGGGAATATCAGTACATGAAAATTTTAAATATGAAATAATTTTCATCATTAAAAGTTTTTCGAGCGAAATAATGTAATTATTTTAGGCATTTTTCATATGACAATATTCAATATTTCGGTATTTTACATATGACGTAATTGTCCCCATTAAATGCGATTCGCGCGTAATAATTTAATTATTTTGAGATTTTCTTACTTTTTTAATACTCACGTGTAAATGCAATTTGTATGACGTTTTCCATATTTGCTGCTTTTTACACGTGATCATTTTATTATTAGTTTAAAGTTTCCTTTCTTTTTTTAATAATTACGTGTAAATACATTTTTTATTTGAGAGGAAATATAATTCTTTGCGCAGTTTTACAAATTGGCAACAACATTAAAAAAAAAATACCTTTTCTAAATATGAAAAAAAAGTCTTGAAATAATAAAAATTTGAATAAAAAATTGAAAAAAAAAAAAAAAAAAAAAGACCTCTAAAGAATTAGTAAAAAATAAGCGCAGTTTGCACCCCCACCCCCTCCCCAGCTACACTCTAAGAACGACATTTTCAGCAAAAAGTACTCAAATCTGAGTATGTTACATAGTCAAAATAGCTTTGAATCAAAATGACTCAAGTTTGAAACATGTATATAATCAATTCTGTAAACATGCACATACTTAAGAATAAAACATAATGTACTCATATTTGAGTATGTCCATCTTTCAAAAATGAATATAAATTGACGTCTATATCTTTAGTTTTTAATATTTCCATGTTTCAAAAATGTATTTGAACTGATTCTAATCATATCCAATGGTTGGAGTATCATAGTTGAGATTTTTTCCAACAGAGTGAAAATATGCCGGGACCAGGATTCGAACCTGGGTACTTTGGTACGGCAAACCAAAGTAGCCAGGTTCGAATCCTGGTCCCGGCATATTTTCACTCTGTTGGAAAAAAACCTCAACTATGATACTCCAACCATTTGATATAATTTGCCTAGTTGAATATACTTTCCTCTTGTAAAGAATTGGGCCTCCTCATCCAGGTGCGCGATGTGCCATTCTAGCATTTCCTGTGAGTACACTTAACTACATACCTTCCCTCGCTATTTTTGCCTTGAAGATTAGCAGACGCCGAATTCTATTGTACTGTGAGCGGAAAATTCGGACAGTGATGTAGTGGTAAGGCGTTACCCAAAGAGGGGTCTTATGCTTTGATCCTTGCCGAGTTCGTGGGAAAGAATTCATCTGCGAGAGAAGCGATCTCTGCACACGATTTTTAGGTTTGCGCCCGAAACTTTGCCCTTTGTCTTAGAACGTCCAATGACGGACTTAGTGAAAACGAAACAGAGGGATCTCAAGGCTGCTAAGAGGCTGGAGAGTTTCGAGGGGCCCGCCACGACAAGACCCCGCCCTTAGAAGAAGGTCCCCTGCGAGAATGAAGAAGAGAGAGGACAGTTTTTGGAGAGATCGAAAAGGAGAGTGTTGACTCTCTGGAGAAGGGAAAAGGAAACGTCAGTTTCGAACTCAGCGTGGTGTAAGCGCTAGTGAGGTCCGACCTCTAGAATTGATACAGCAGGTATCCGGTGAAACTCCCAGAGAAGAGAAAAGCACACCAAGTGCGAGAGTGAGAGTTCTTAGACTCAGAATTAACGAGTATTAGTAGATCTTCCGAAGAGAAGGAACGGACGAGCCTTGGTCCGAATGAACTTTGTTTTGTAGTCACGACTGACTGTAATGTTTAGAGACTTTTGTTTGTTTCAGTTACACTTGGAGTCAAGAGGTCATTAATTTATAAGCGATTGACTCACGAAAAATAATTAAATGCTGTAATTAACTTTCTTGTACATATTTATATTAGAATTAATATTGGTATGCAATAAATTCTATTTTTTAATTTATGCAAGATAATTCTCTTTACCAATGATCTGATCTCGCTACCACTCACCATCTTTAATCGGGTCGGTATAGAGGAGTTACTACAACTGGTGGCTTGCGGTGATGGATTAATTAGCAAAAATTAATGACATTCTCTAAAGACAAAGAGTGGACTCTGAAATTTAAATCATCAAAGTGCTCCAAGAAAGAGTCTCCTTGTGACTTGTGACCTGAGTCTCCTTAGACGCCCCTGTGGATCAACACAGCATCAGAAAGAGAAATCTACCAAGAATTCTGGAGAGTGTTCCCCCATCAGAAAGAGAAATCTACCAAGAATTCTGGAGAGTGTTCCCCCATCCGGAAGAGTCCCCATCCGAAAAGTGTGACAGAGAACCCCGTCTGTGCTCCTGAGAATCTCTGAAGTCTGTGCTTCTGACGCCCTGAAAGACTCTTAGTAATGGAGGTAAGCTCTTTTTATACTCAGTGTGGCTTTAATTGTTATTAGTGTTTGTATAGGTGTTGTAGGCTTCAAAAAAAAAAAAAAGTTGTATGTTTATTTTTGTGAGAGTAAATATTTTGAGAAATTTTTCCGGTAGAAAAAAAAAGTATGATGAGATATTTCCGATATAACTGTAACTTATTTGATAGACAAATTTTGTAGTTAAAATTAAATTATTGTTGAATTAATTTAATGCAAACTGAGAGTTGTGCAGTGTTACAAAATTTTAGCTGAATCTATAAATGAGAGTTCATTGAAAAAAAAAAAAAAAGTATCGAACGCATTTCATATTTTACGATAACAGAGTTGATTTTATATGTTTTTTGTGAATTATTCTAAATCTTTTAAGAGTGGATGCAGAGATTAAGACCACCATTGATTAAAAGAGAAAGGAATTGAATAAGACTTTTGCAATTTAAAATATTTTTACTGTGCTTTTTGAAATTGAAATTGTTGTTTTGTGTAGAATTTATCCCATATGTATTTTATAACCAAATACCAAGGTGAATGTAGACGTTAGGATAGAGTTGCTTATCTTTATATGTTGCATATTTCCTATATTATTGCTAAGCGTACTTTTTTTATGAGCGTATATTTTGGTAATATTTTGACGCACTTGGTAGGATTTGATTTAATCTTATTGTATTGTTTTATATTTGTGGGAAAGATAATTTCTAATTTTATACTTTAAAAATGTCGGAGCTTAAATATTTTAGGAAAGCTGATTTGCAAACGTTAGCTTACGAATTTGAGGTCATTTTAGAGGAAAATGATACTGTACCGAAAATTATAAAAAAAATAGAGTCGTCAGAGGGATTTGATAAAGAGCTAGCCTTAGCGCAAATTAAACTGTTAGAAAAAGATAGAGAAAATAAATTATTGACAGAGAAGGAAGAGAACGATAGACTTTAAAAAGAGAAAGAGCGCGAACATGAGTTAGCTATGTTAAAAGCGACACGAGAGTCAGATGACCGGAGTACTGCATCCAGTAGCATCTCAGTTAGAACGAATCATTTACCCCTAAAAACAATTATGCATCGCTTTGATGAAAAGAATTCGGATATTTCGTTGTTTTTGAATTTATTCGAGAGACAGGCAAAAAAATGTAATCTAAATTCGGATGAGTTGGTGACGAACTTACTATCATTATTACCTGTGGGAATGGCCGAGTTAATTTTGAGAGAACCTGAAGACAAAATTGATGATTTTCAATATGTGAAAGAAAAATTGTTAGAACGATATCGTTTGAATGCAGAGACGTACAGACAAAAATTTAGTCAGCATCCCCGAAATCCTAATTCAGTTTGGAAGGACCTGATCTTTGAACTTAATAGTTTTTTAGAAGGATGGCTGTCATGCTTACAAGTTTCGGATTTTGAGGGTTTGAAAAATTTGCTTGTCACGGACCAAATCAAACGGAGAGCGTCTCCAGAAATGCGCGAACATTTTATAGATAACTGGGCGGAGATTAAAGATCCCGAAAAGTTAGTGAGGCTTTTAGATGCGTACGAGGCAATCAAGCGCCCGTCAAAAAAAACTTGGAATACGAAACTCCCTTTAGAGAAGAATTTTGAAAGACCCAGGACTTTTGAAAATGGGCGAAACCGTAACAGAAATCCGGAGACTAACTTTAACTGGAGGGATCGCGATGATCATAAAGAAAGGGAAAGGGTTTACGAAAAAAGGCGAGAAGTTAAGTGTCATGCGTGTTTTCGAAGCGGGCACTACAAAGTAGATTGTCCGGAAATTAAAAAGAGAGATGTTGCACGGGTCGGTCACTTAATAAGTATGCCGACACTTGAAGAAACTTTCTTCCCTTATTTGAGTAAAGTATTAGTGAATGGAATTCAGGCAACTGCTTTAAAGGACAGTGGGAGCCAGATAGATTTGGTCCCGCACCATTTAGTCAGTCAAGATAATTTGAATGGAGATCATGTTTGGATTAAAACACCGGTGGACAGGAAATTGTATTGTTTACCTATAGCAGAAGTCACGTTAGAAATTGAAGGTGTGGGGGTCATTGAAACCAAGGCAGGAGTTAACAATAGAAATTCAGATATGTACTACTATTTGTTGGGTAATCGCACTCAGAAATTGTTAGAACAGGCGAAGAAAAAACCCGAATTGATGAATGCAGTTTTGACACGCGCTCAAACGAGGGAAAAGGGTGGCCCAGCTCCGAATCCGGTAAATAAACAAATTATGATTTCCGAGGAAGAAAAAGAAGAGGATATTTCTAGCGGGAATGTGGAAGCGGAAACTTTGAATTCCGAGGAAGAAAAAGAAGGGGGAATTTTTCGCGAGTGCAGTGAAGCGGAAGCGTTGAATTCAAAACTAGAGGGTGAAAACCTAGAAAACCCTATTGAACTGGTCAGTGTGGATAAGGGATTATCGCCTTTGCCGATATGTGAGGAATCTTCGATCTTAGCAAACATTGAAAGAGGGGTTAGTAAAATGGAAAATGACAGGTATCCATCTCTCGAAGAGATTAGAGGGAAAGGGGAAATTGAAGAAACGCATTGTAATGCAGGAGATTCTTTAATAGTGGCAAAAGCCAGAGACAATCGCATGAGTGGGGGAATGCGGGTGCTTGTCCCATTGCATTATAGAGTGGATATATTTGGCGCGTGCCTAGAAAAAGTGTCATTACACTTAGGGAAAGGGAAAGTTAAAGGAAATGTGTCAAAATACTTGGACCTTGGGAAAAGATTGATAAGCGATTTAACTACCGCATTTATAAAAAGGTTCGGTGTTAAATTGAAAAATCCGAGAGTGTGTCGCACAATAAGCGATAGTATTGCATGTTGGCATCGAAAAGTTAGAAAGCTTTTGAAAGCGTTAGTATTTGGAGAATGGATAAGAGAAACGGAGGAAAATAAATTCGTGAAGGGTTGTGTGTTTAATCTCACGAACAGGTTAAAAAGAGGTCGAGTTTTAGCCGTTGAAAATGTGTCAGAAAAACGAGAAAAGAGGAAATTTTGGTTTGACAGAAAGGCGGTAAAACGGAAGCTTAATGTGAAAGATGAGGTTTTAGTTTTAACTACCAGAAAGCCAATTAAAATGTCAGATAGACGGATAGGGCCGGGAAAAATTGAATCGAAAATCTCGGAAACAAATTATATTGTGAATGTTCCTGGGAGGCGACAGAAATCCCAGATTTCTCACTTGAGTTTAGTAAAGCCTTACAGAAAACGGGTGGAGTTAGCAGATATCTTAACGCGGGAAATAAACGCACTTGAGGAATTCTGTTTACCGTATCTAGATGATATGGCGTTTTTTTCAGACAGTTGGGAGGACCATATGCGTCATCTAGAAATAGTATTAAAAAGGGTGAATGACGCGAAACTAAAAATCAAATTGGCGAAATGCAAGTTCGCTCAGAAAACCGTAAAATATCTTGGGCATATTGTAGGTGAGGGCAGACGGAGGCCAGCTGAGGCGAAAGTAAGGGAAATTAAGGAATTACCGGTTCCGAAATCGAAAACTGAAATTCGTAGATGTTTGGGAATGGCTGGATATTATTCCCGGTACATAAAAGATTATGCAGTGATTGTAGAACCATTAACGAGGGCGCTTAAAGGGAAAAATAAAAAAGAAAAGATTGCATGGAGCGACGAAATGGGAAAAGCCTTTGAGACTTTGAAAATGAAACTTACTGAAGAACCGGTGCTATACGCTCCTAATTTTCAGAAAGAATTCATAGTACAAACGGATGCTAGTGACTTAGGTATTGGCGTGGTATTGGCTCAAAGAGAGGGATCGGAAGAGCACCCCATAATATATTTAAGTCGAAAATTTACTGATAGTGAGAAAAGTTTCTGCGCCACTGAAAGAGAGTGTGCAGGGATTATTTTTGCGATAAAAAAGTTAAGGCATTATATTGATGGACAAAACTTTTCTATCGAAACAGACCACAATCCCTTGGTATTTCTAAAAAGAAATTCTGGAAATAATCCCAGGTTATTAAGGTGGTCCTTACCTCTGCAACCTTATAATTATGCCATTTCTCATCGCGCAGGCAAAGACATTCCGCATGTTGATTGTCTGAGTCGAGTTTAAGGAGATTCCTTGATGAACTTTTGTATATAATTATTTTAAGATTTTTTATTTTTTATTTCACTGTGTTTTATTTCATTATATGTTCATGATTTCTTATCAGAGCGCGAAAAAAAAAAGAGGAAGGTAGTATTATCTTATTCATGTATGTTTTATTTCTTGCCACTCTGATGTAATATGAGCTTGCAATTCTTTATCCGACTCTTAGAGATTCTTAGTGTTTCACCCTTAAGAATCGTTTGAGGAGGGGGTGTTGTAAAGAATTGGGCCTCCTCATCCAGGTGCGCGATGTGCCATTCTAGCATTTCCTGTGAGTACACTTAACTACATACCTTCCCTCGCTATTTTTGCCTTGAAGATTAGCAGACGCCGAATTCTATTGTACTGTGAGCGGAAAGTTCGGACAGTGATGTAGTGGTAAGGCGTTACCCAAAGAGGGGTCTTATGCTTTGATCCTTGCCGAGTTCGTGGGAAAGAATTCATCTGCGAGAGAAGCGATCTCTGCACACGATTTTTAGGTTTGCGCCCGAAACTTTGCCCTTTGTCTTAGAACGTCCAATGACGGACTTAGTGAAAACGAAACAGAGGGATCTCAAGGCTGCTAAGAGGCTGGAGAGTTTCGAGGGGCCCGCCACGACAAGACCCCCGCCCTTAGAAGAAGGTCCCCTGCGAGAATGAAGAAGAGAGAGGACAGTTTTTGGAGAGATCGAAAAGGAGAGTGTTGACTCTCTGGAGAAGGGAAAAGGAAACGTCAGTTTCGAACTCAGCGTGGTGTAAGCGCTAGTGAGGTCCGACCTCTAGAATTGATACAGCAGGTATCCGGTGAAACTCCCAGAGAAGAGAAAAGCACACCAAGTGCGAGAGTGAGAGTTCTTAGACTCAGAATTAACGAGTATTAGTAGATCTTCCGAAGAGAAGGAACGGACGAGCCTTGGTCCGAATGAACTTTGTTTTGTAGTCACGACTGACTGTAATGTTTAGAGACTTTTGTTTGTTTCAGTTACACTTGGAGTCAAGAGGTCATTAATTTATAAGCGATTGACTCACGAAAAATAATTAAATGCTGTAATTAACTTTCTTGTACATATTTATATTAGAATTAATATTGGTATGCAATAAATTCTATTTTTTAATTTATGCAAGATAATTCTCTTTACCAATGATCTGATCTAGCTACCACTCACCATCTTTAATCGGGTCGGTATAGAGGAGTTACTACACTCTATTCATTATGATTCTAATCATTTTTGAGTATGTCCATGTTTCAAAAATGAGTATGAACTGACCTCCATGTTTTCAGTTTTGAATATGTCCATGTTTAAATATTCTGAGTATTTCTGGTATTTCAGAATTGGGTCCTCCTATTTGAAACAAATAGTTTCATAACAAAATGAAAACATCGATTTGCTCAGATTTGAAAGTGTCATTTTTCTCAGTGTAGCTTGAGAAGTATATCCCTACAAAAAAAAAAAAAAAAAAAATCTTATGTTTTTTAATGGAACAATTCTGGCCGACTTCAATATTAAAAACCTCTTTAAATAATTCTTCGATTTAAAAACTGTCTATTTCAGCGTGTTTATCAAAGATTTCTCTATAATAATGCTATATAATTATTGTTAGTATAATTATTATTATTAGTAGTATAATTATTATTATAGTTATTATTATTATTATCATCATCAATGCATTAAATATGCGAGATAAAACATTTCTTAACTATTTTAGCAAAGAATATTGTTGCAAATTCATTATTAATTGTCAGAAAATTACACCAATTTCTGACTTGTCTTTCAGACGCTTATAAAATACAAGCATTAAAATTTAAAAAAATTGTACTTATATAAAATAAGCATATTTTTAACGTAAAAAGAAAATTTTTCTTTTTTGCTGAAAAAAATACCATTTCATGTAATTTTTCAAGTTGAACTGATAAGATAGATAATCAACAAGAAAGGATTTATCTTAATGGTTTAGTTTATTTCTTTGCTTACTTAATGGTTTGAGAAGTGTCAATAGTCACCTGGAGCATCTTTGGACGATTGTAATTAGTCGCGTAATCGTTTTTGAGGGGAAGATATTTTTTCTGAAAAGGGTTCGGAAATGTCTCATTTTTGAAGTTCGGTTTTTCGCGTTTCTTCGGTCGCATTTTAACTCCCTTCCCTGTCATCTCCATTCGCTCGTAGGGGCTGGGCTGTCAGGAAACAGCATGGTATCTGAGGGGATTTTGTCGGCGAAAGAGGACAGAATCGTCACTCGGCGCTCTTGTTTGATGCCTGTTTTAGCGCTGTGATCTCGGGAGCTGATTCATATTTCGTCTACTTTGGCGCTGCAGGCGAAAGGGGCATGTCTTTCCAACACAAATTAGAATGCTCCTCTTAATTGTCAAATCTTAATGAGTTTTCCATTTGTTCTTTTAATTTTCACGTAATCCATAATCATCAAATTATTTTAAATTAATCTTGCTTTCACATTTGTATTCCCCAATCACTGGTATATAAATACCAACGACACACATTTTTCTAACAGAATTTTAACGAAAACGATGCTGTAAAAATAATTTGGATCGCGCACCTTTGATCTGAGCTTCGGCTCGTGTCCGAGATCAGCATGTGCCGATTCTTATGGAGATCACTCTCGCGTTTTAAAAGTTTTTAATGTTCTTTAGAATGCTGTTGTAAATTTAAATTTAATATTTTAAAAAGTTTAAATTAAGTGGTAATTCAATTAATTCTATAACTCTTCATGGATTCGGCCAGAAAGAATATTTAAAAAAATCATCGTCATTTACTCGGGATGTTCGAGCTAGAACTTTAAAAAATAAAAGGATGTGCAGCCACCGTCATTGACTATTCCTTCTTCTTATTGAAAGAAAGTAAAATAAAGATTTTGGATCCAATTCTAAAGGAGCATTTATTTCAAGTCGTCTGAGTCTATTATTTTAAAGAACAAGTAAGAATATTTTATTCATTTATTTTTAGATGTGATTCTCTTCATGAAGAATATTGACCTAAAGAACACCATGCAACTTTATTGCATCGGGTTATTGCTCTCACATAAATATTTCCCCTCCCATCAATAATTATTATCGCCACAGTCGGCTAACGGAAAAAGCCTTAATTTATTTAAGTAATGCGCGGCGGCGACAGCGCAATACTTAATATTTCCAGTGTGACTTTTCAATGTTAATTTAACACGGAAAATTTTATGGACCGCATAATTTTTGACTTGTTCCCACCGTTTTGTCTCGATGCCACAAAATTTTTACTCTATGCTAATTCTAATAATATTACAAATCTGAAATAGTGAAATTGTTTGGGTGACCTTAGGATCAAAACGGATGATTAAATGCCTTTGCATATAGGTGGATTATAATCCAGAAAGAAATATAGGCTATGTTTTGTTTACTGTATTCAAATATTTTTCTTAATAATTCAAAATTTCATTTTTTTTCCCATTGAGAATCATGGACATTTTCCCTATAAAATTTAACCATGTTTCGTTATTGTTCTCAACAATTCAAAAACTGTAATAATTTTTTATCCAAAGTAATTAATTTTCAATTGAAAGATTTCCACGTGCAAAGTGAAATTAAAATAAATTTTTTTAAGTATTAAAAAAAGGAATGAATATGACGTCATACTCTAAATAAAATGGACATTTTCAAATATTTGCTAATAATACAAGCAGAAAGCTGGCGAATATGTCGTTAAATTTGTAACAAAAAGAACATTTTCTTAGTTCAGCAGCAGTCATACATTTGTTAATACCACAAGGAGCATCAGTATGAGTAAATACAGAAAGCAGGTGAATATGACGTCATATTTAAAACAAAAAATTGAAATAATTTTTACCCATACTGATTATTAAGAATGAATATCAGTTACATTCAGAAGAGAATTTTCTGTCAAACAGGTTATAAGATATTTCGCTAGGGCGAAAAGTGACGTCTTATTAATTATTTATGACATAAATGGCTATTATGAAATATGTTGTACTGGTTCAACACAATTTACCTTTTCGGTTATAGCGCCTCCTGGGAGGAAATAAGGTAACCAAATTTAAGTAAATTTGATTTTTTTATGTGTTATTGTATAATAGTTATGCTGAAGTTAAAAATAGTTGGCACAGATTCAACACAATTTTCTTTTGTGTTTATAGCGTCTCCTGGCGGGAAATATGGTACCTAAATTACAAAAAAATTGATTTTGTACCTTTTTAAATAAATAATACGAATATTGTTCTGCCATGGTCACATTTACGTTTAATAAAAAAATTCACATGATAGTTTTTTTTTTTTTTTTTTTTTTTTTTTTAACGCCGGTAGCGCCCCTTGTAGGAAAATTGTCTAACTAAAACTTTAAAATGAATTTTGTTTGTTATCTCATATGGCACCCATGCTCCAAGTTAGAATTATGTAATACTGATTCAACAAAATTTATTCTTGTGTGTATCGCGCGAAATAGCGCAACCAAATCATATAGTATAATACGAGCAAATCTTGTGTGTGTGTATGCAAATTTTATAACGACTTTCACTATATTTTGTATCCCACCATTTTGGGGTACGAGAAGACCATTGGCTTAGATCACATGTTCGGAAAATTTAATTAGTGGGTCATATTGCAGTCACTACGGGTCATTCATTTCGGAAAATGAAGGTTGAACAGTTGGCAGTAAACAAAGTTGCAAAATTGGCAACATTTAGTCAAATTTGACAATATTTGGCGACATTGGGTGCAAAAACCGACTTTCAAGATTACCAATGCCCAGGGCTGTAGCTAGAAGTGAATAATAGAGGGGGGGGGGGAGCTCAAGAAAATTTAGGGGAGGCTCATATTTTTTCTCTCACTCTGACACATGCACACACAAACACACACAGAGGTATATATGATGAAAGTATTATATAGAAAGATAAATTAGTGTATATTCATATTGTAGGCACTATGTTTCTTATTATACTGTTTATAATAACCTCATTTTATACTAAGAAAAGGAAAGGCTGCAGAATAAAAATTCACAGTGTACGACTAGTGTATAATTATACTGGTGAAATAATAAGTGATGATGTCAACAAGTAAATAAAAAGCTTGCAGCTCACCCTTTCTTAAAGAGTTGCAACCTTTAATTTTTTCTGCATAATTCCTGTCCTTAAGGATTTTAAAGTTGTGTTTTTATATGATAAAAAATATTAACAAAATCAAGGATGCATTTTTCATTTTTAAATTATTATAGTTTTTAAAACACTTACTAAAACTAATTTAAAACACTTATTTGCAGTTTTTACACAAATACAGTAGAACCCCAATTATCCGAAAATCGGCTTAACCGAAAGACCTTAAACCCCCCTTTGTTTTATGTGAAAAATTTTATTTTTAAACAAGCATGCTGTTTATGAAATAAATAAACAGCGTCAACTTACTAATTTGGACTATTTCGTAAATGCAGGCATTTTATTGCATAGGTACATACAACACTTCTTTTCTTTACAAAATATGTTGTGATTTTTTGTTTGTTTGTTTGTTTTTCAACTTCGCATTGCTTCAATGCTGCCTTATCACGCCACCTTTTAACGAACAACAAATCTGACGCTGTTGCATCTCCCTGCACTTCAATATATTGAGGTGGCAATATCAATTTTTTCAACTCCTTAAGCTCTCCATGCTTATAAAAACCCGTTTGTATTTTAAAATATTACTCATCGTAAATAAAGTTTGGCGGAAATTAAAACACGTGTAAACAAGAAGGGGCATCCGAACAGAAAACGGTCTCTTGCAGGACCTGCAAGCACTAACGCTTTACCTGAGTGTGGGGAAGTGAGAAGGGTGAGTAGTGTCATCTGGTAGAATAAAATTAGGAAGCCTCCCGGTTATACGAAAATTCCTATGGAACCCAGGTTAACCGAAAATCCTTTGGTCCCATGCTTTTCGGATAACCGGGGTTTTACTGTACTAGAATTTAGTGTTTGTGCAAAACTGTAAAAGAGCCCCAAAACTAAGTTCGATTTTTGAGAAGAGATCCATTTGGTGACCTTAGAATCTTTTCCATGGGAGGGGGGGCTCAAAAAATTTAGGGGGGTGGCTGAGCCCCCTGGCACCCCTCTAGCTACGGCCCTGCCAATTCCAAAACCCATGCTCGGCGCCAAATGAAAGAATATCGCCAAGTTGGCAACCTTTCGTCAATTTTGGCGACATTTGGTGAAAAAATTGGAATTTAAATTCTGAAGGATTTTTTTTTTTAGAAATTCCAAATTGGAGCTGAGATACATGATTCAACTGATCAGAGACCATAGAACGTTCTCGAAAACAGAATTCAACCAATCAGGGCACGTAAATCTTTCTCGCAATTAATCCACACCTACATGGGCGTAACTTGGCGGGGGCAAGGGTGGACATATGCCACTAGTTTTGCAGGAGCAGGGTCAAGACTTACCTTTTACCCCTCCAGTTTTTTGTATTGTTCAGTGGTTAAAGCCAAGTTTTGTATTTCAATTTTATTTTTTTTTTAATTTAACCATTTATTTGCTATTTTGGGTGCGAACAAGAATAAATAGCGGTTAATTCAAAATACCCAGAATTAATGTTTTTACATTCATAGCAATAATGTCTGTCTTTCTTCTTAACAAAATTTTCAATGTAGTCAAAGTTTAAGTAAAAATATTTTGACAAAGCGTCAAATATTTTTATTGCTTCCCCCGAACGGCTGCAATAGGTAGCTTCTTACTTTTTGTAATGGAAGCTATCTAAAAATAATATTTGGGATTACCCTGTAAAATAAAATGCACGAAATTATCTGTCTTTGCAGCACATGGATATGTGGATATTGTACAATATTTCTGTTCATCTGTGGTAGCACGTATATTCATGGAGATATAACGATTTCTTTAAAATTTCCAGAAATGTTTGCAGGTTTTTTGTTTATTGCAAGATTTTGAACCAAATTTAACACCAGTTTCAGAAAATTTGTTAAAATGAAGTAGAAGTAACATAGTATAATTAAGAATATATATATTAAATAGTTAAGGTAATATGAGAAAGTGCATGAAACACGTTTTACCTGCCCAGGCACGAACTATTCCAAAGATTATTTTTCATTGTTTGGAAGTGAACTCTATAGAGCAACTAATATAAAAAAACCAGTCGAATATCTTAAAAATTCATAAAGATGTCGGTGGTGCATTGAGCTAAAATTCGGTAAACCTGCAAAAATTTCTGGAATAATAATAATAAAAAATCGTTATATCTCCATGAATATACGTGCTACCACAGATGAACAGAAATACTGTACAGAAAATTAGCCAGATGATAAGGGATTTTCCACAAATTGTCATTTTTTATTAACTGATTAGTATTTTATGAATGTCAACTGGTAGATTTGAAACGAATACTCGATTTTGATAATTCTTTTATTATTGGAATAGGTACGTTCTGGTGTTTTCAAAAAACCAAAGCATAAATTAAAAAAATGAAAAATAAAAATAAAATGACAAATTTTGGACATTTGTGGAAAATCCCTTATCATCCGGCTAATTTTTACGTATGTTTTACTTTAATTTTCATGTATTAATATGTTGTAAAAACTACGATGCTGTTATGAGCGATTAATATAGAAAAAAGTCAAATAGATATAATTGAAATACATTAAAATTTGTTAAGAAAACGTACGTTTCTGACCTTGAATTAAACATTTAAACAATCTTCAAACAAAAATCAATCAAAACATCTTAGAATAAAGGAAAAAAAATTACCCTGTCGGGGTGGTGGTGGGGGAAAAAGTCAATGCTTATTTAGGGGAAGGCAGGGCAAAGTGGCCAGGGTGGGCAAAGTGGTCACCCAATAAAATGACGTCATCAGAGCACTGGCATTGCGTGGTTTGTGGTCAAACTATTTCGTTTGATGGCAGTGAGTCCCCAAACAATTGTTGAACAATGTGGTTCCATGTTTTATAATTTTAGAGCGGGTTTTCCAGTTTTTGAAGTTTGTGATCTAAGGTAAGTGACTTATATTACATACAATTAACAATAACCTGTTGTACTTGCATTTATTTATTGAATGTATAAATAAAGAGCATGTTTTTAGCTCCACATTGGTGGGTGAGTGGTCACTGACTGTTCATTAGTTTCCCCTGTAGAACGTATTTTCTGTCATGGCTCCCAAAGTCCCAAACGGGCAAAGTGGTCAGGATAGTGGCTGTTGATTGGATCAAGTGATGAAGGTTGGATCAGGTGCAATGTTTGTCACCTCTGGGCTCATGAGGTCTGTTCACTTCGTGAAGAAAATGACGTGGAGTTCATTTGCGAAAAATACAGTGTTTGATTCTGATTTATAATTTTTTATATTAGTTTGTCAACTGTTATTGGATTTTCATACCATTTTCAATCTTTCATTATGTTTCATATAATTTGTTATGAAAATAAAAATGTTCTAATCATTTAAATAGTGTTTTCAATCTTTTTATACCTGTAGGGCAAAGTAGCCATGGAGTGACCACTTTGCCCGACCCAAAGAAGGTCATTTTGACCTTTTTTGGAAAAAATCAAATTCCCACTTCCACTTTATTATTTCGTAAAAAATATAACTACCCTTACACTTCTAATTAGTCACTCTAGTTAAATGCAAATTCTCAGTTATGTATATGTATTTTAAGGGGTAACAAAATATTCCCAAACCTTAGGGTGACCACTTTGCCCGGCCTTCCCCTACTGATGTTCTTTAGTTTAAAAGAAAATTATTATAAAATAATTATCGGATCACTTTTTCATCATTCATGGAATAATTTATTTTAGCAAAATTGTTATTCAATAAAAAAGTGCTCAACGTAACTTTATTTAAGTCGATTTTAATTTATTTGCAAATCAGTACAAAAACATGTCTTAATGCGCCGCCAATCGTTTGATATGAAATATCCAATATCAAATTGCTATGAGATTGCATGAAATTGTTTGTTGCATACATTAGTTTATAATGTACTACCATACAAAAGAATGCATGCAATGGCCTCTGCATTTTCTTTTATATGACAGATATGTATTATTTGTGTTTATTTAGAATATTACGCATGATTTTCAAAGCATAAAAAACACGTTTGAATAAAAATAAGCCTTTTCAAACGATAGCCTCTTTTTTATTATTTCCATTTATTTTTTTGTTTTCGTAAAAAAATTAAACATATTTAAAACTTTGAAACACTTTTCAACTTTCTTGTTTTTAATATTTCCATACATTTAAGACGGTTTTATACATCTGTATTTTAAAAATGATATGATTATTTTGGTTCTGATTGATACAATAACACTTAGAATTTTCCCCGAGTCTACATTTTGTTTTTTCTCCATCGAAATACTGCTTTACATGGTGACAGTGGTTGTAGGAGTTTTCTACATCCTCATTTATCATCATCAGTGTACGTATGTCCGTGGCTTTTCATCTTCATGTTGCCAAATAAAATGTCACGAACCATCCGTTCCTAGAATGCAAATAGAATCGTTTAATATTTATATAAAAGAAAATGAACAGAATGCTAAGAAAACTGAATGAAATAACTGCTGTGTTATAAATCTACATTGTTGAAAATCTGCAACTAATTGTCCAGTCATACAACCGTTTTTGCAAATAGCGGTTACTTGACCATATTATGAAGGTATATTATGACCCTATAACTAAACTTATAATGGTCAGGATCAATTAAAATTACGATTAAGTAATCGTTATTTATAAAAAAAAAAAGTCGAATGACTGGTCAGTTTTCTACAAATTTTTAACAGTATATACCACTGTATTTTTAACACTGTATTAATTTATAATTAAGCTCTAAAAATATTAAAATGTTGTACTGTCATCGGAAACACGCCTGTGAACGTAATTTATATACTTCTATCATATCAGGAAGCGAGTGAAAAATCGATTACAAAATTATATATTAATTTACATACAAAAACTAGGTTGAGTTAAATGGAAGAGTGTGATATAAAAACAAATACAGTTGTTAGATTTGAAATGAAATTTTAATGAGAAAATAATAGAGTTAACAAGACAGCTTTTAAATATGCTTTTTAAGGGGTCAAGTGCCCTTTAAAGTAAAAAAAAAAAAAAAAACGATTTCTTTTATTAGCTTATAATTAAATATGATTCTTTAGGAACATTTTTATGCAAAAATTCACTTTAGAAGAGGAGTTATGTCTAAAACAGTGTGACCTGTTTTTATATGATCAAGGGGTAGTTTGATCTTTAAAGTCAATTTTCTCAAAACTGCGATTTAGGTCATTGCGCGCACGATTTCTGAAAAATGGTTGGTTAGAATTTCATGAAATGTTGAATGAATGTCTTAATCATACAGATGCACAAAATGACTTATTATTATGTTTCTCAAGTAACAAGTTTGGAATTTATGACTACTTTGTCATTAAAAAAAAAACCTCGATATTTCGAATTTCTCTAATTTTTATTATTATTTTTTTTTTAATCGTAGGTCATTTTGAGAACACATTATATCTGTACTCATTAAAAAAAAAAAAAAAAAAAAAAAAAAAAAAAAAAATGGCGGGTTTTGCAATTCAAATGTGAAAATTCATGCGCGCAATGCATGCAAGAATAATTCTTTCGTAAAAAGTGTATTATATTTTAAAATAAATTAAAAAGCTTTATATGAGTGTATACATTTTTTGAAAATTTTAATTGATAAAATAAACCTTTATTAGTATGCGTTTTAAGTTTTAGAATTCAAAGTAACATAATTACGGAGTTACTGTAGTTCTTATAGAGGTACCTTTTTCATGTATTTTGTGAGTACAAAGGGTACCTGATTCCTTAAGTTGATTCACCTGTGGTCAAAGTGAGACGCATATTTTTTAACCAAAGCATTATTCTACAGTTAAAAAATGTTAAAAGAATATTGTATTCATATTTATGCAAAAATATTAAACCAACAGCCTGTTTGCAAGCAATGGAATGTGAAATAATAATATTAATACTCACTTAGACAATTATCTACATGAAGACCCATTAAAGAAATTAATGTAGTTTATAACGAAAGAAAAAGAGAAAGAAAATCATAATTTTAAAGCTCTCAAAAGAAAAAAAGGTAGATTTAAAGAAAAAAAAATCTCTCTGAAATTTAATAAAACAAAATAATTTTGACAAACAAATATACAACATCACTATTATTTTTACCAAAATGAAAAAAAAAAAATAAATGCCAACTCGACATGGTAAAAAAAGAGTGAAGTCCAGGGCCGGCCAGAATCTATTGAAAGAAAATTGATCCGTACTTCTAAGCCACACTGGAAAAAAAAAAAAAAAAAAAAAAATTGTTGATTTTACAGTATAATATTGACATCCCAGCTGCCAGTATTGTACCTTAAAATTAACAGTAATAAACAGTAAAATAAGCAGTAATACGCTGCCGCGCAGTCAGTATTATACTGTAAAATCAGCAATTGTTTTTGCAGTGCACATACAGAATCTTATTATTGAAAGTGCGTAATTAAATTGCGTTCTGTAATGTCTGCGGAACGATTTCTCACATTGAAACATCTGCAATAAACTCTTTTAGCCGCAATAATTGTGCGCCGGTTTTTAAAATTAATTTTCTGTTAAACCGCATGTATAAATTACAAATCATTATTAACTATCAAACATTATTAACTTTTAAAATTACCTACTAAATTTTAGGCCACCCCGTGCGCTTAAAATGATAAAAGTGCTGAAGAACAGTGACGTGGCAATTTAATAATTATCACAGGAGATCAAGTAGTCATTAAAAAAAAAAAAATTAGAATTATCAATAATTAATGAAATATTTATGAGAATAATTAATCATACAAACTTATTATTTATATAATTATCAGATATTCAATATTTCAATTATTTTAAATAAAATAATTTTGACTCCTAATTCTAAAGAGTTTTGATTATGAAGCTAATGAAACAACGGTATAGGTGGGGTTCAGGTAGGCAGCCTCCCTCTCCTGATAAAATATGAAAAATTTCATAGCAAATAAATAGTTCTGGAGTGTCAGCCATAGACATCTGATATAAATCCCTCCTTTATGGTATCAGCGCATGTAGCCGTATTTCGCGTTACAACTGAAAGCTCCTGAAAATACACTGGTGTACAAAATTAAGAGAATTTGCATATTTTGTCGATTTTTATGAAAAGAACTGAACTGAAATGTAAAACCACTGCTTTGGAAGAAAGATGCAAATATTGCGTGCCAAATACATAGGGTAAACGTGTGTGGGAGGAGATAAATAGAGATAGAGGCTTTATAAGCGCGCGTGGCAAAAGCCGCATTTCGCTCGCTCGCACACTTCAGCGAATTTCTGGGTGTTTTTTTTCAGTAATCGGTTGAATTCAAATTCAAACAGTCAAAATGAGTAACCACCGACGTTTAGACGATGGAATGAGGTGGCGAATCGTGGGGAGGTTAGAAGCAAGCCAGTCTCAAATCCAGATTTGTAGAGAGTTTGATGTAATGCACAGCGTCGTGTTCAACTTATGGAAGCAGTTTCAGGATAGCGGATCCATCGAGAGAAAGTCTGGCCATGGTCGTCCAAGAGCCACGACGGCTAGTGAAGATCGTTATTTGTCAATTACAGCGAGGCTAACAGGCATGCTACAGTTTCTCAGCTCTCTCGTGACTTCTATGCGGCCACAGAAAGCCGAGTTTCAAGGGTTACTGTTTCCAGATGGTTTTATGACAGAGGCCTGTTTGCAAGAAGACCTGCTGTTTGTGTTCCGCTCACTTCTGCAAAGAGGAGAGTCAGTTAGCATGGTGCAAAGATCATATAGATTGGTGCAGGGATCAATGGGCAATCGTCTTCTTTACTGATGAATCGCGATTGAGCCTAACAACTGATTCTCGCCGTACTTTAATATGGAGAGAACCAGGGACCCGCTACCTTCCCTCCAATGTCCGAGAAATTGACCATTATGGCAGCGGGGTTTGATGGTCTGGGCAGGCATCATGTTGGACGGTCACACAGACCTCCATGTCTTTGAAAAAGGCACTGTGACTGCTGTGAAGTATAGAGATGAGATCTTGGAGCCCTATGTTCACTTTTTCAGAGGTGCAGTTGGCCCTGATGTCATTTTAATGGACAACAACGCCCGGCCAAATAGAGCTCATCTGGTCGATGATTTTCTGGAAACTGAAGATACTCGCCGGATGGATTGGCCAGCCAGATCTCCAGACCTCAACTCTATACAGCATGTTTGGGACGCTCTGGGGAAGGCAATTGCAACTCCCAACCCCCCTCCGAGGACCATCAGGGCCTGAAAACAGTGTTGCTGAAGGAGTGGGGACAATTCCACACAGGAATTCATAAACTGCCTAATTTCCAGTATGAAATCGCGTTGTGAGGCCTATATATCTGTAAGAGGGGACCATATCCCCTATTAACCCATTTTTTTGTTGGATATTTTAACCACTGTTTCACACCTTCTGTTTTTTGCGATGACTGTTACACACAATCATGCGTATGTATTATAACTGTTGAATGGTTATTTTATTTGCATTATATCAACCTATGTTCATACCAAATTTCATTAAAATCTGTCCAGTACTTCTGGAGATAATTGACCAAATCTGAAAATTCTCTTAATTTTCTACACCAGTGTAGTAAATAATATTAATATAAAAAGAATGAAGCCAAAAGTTTCAAATATGAAATAAAATTAGTTCAAAATCGACAAGCAGAGATGATGTTACGGCTCCGATCTGCAGATTTACACGTTTAAAATGCAAACAATATTTATAGTGCTTGTTTATGTACAGAGCTGTTTTTTCAGATATAAATTATCAAACACTGAAGGTAGAAAATAATGACCTTTGAGACATCTCATGTGACTGTCTTTATTTGAATGAAGAGGGCTTTATCACGGCCGATTTCAGTACCTGCCCGAAAGTTCTTGTTTGTATCCCCCAGGATGGAGTTTATGACATCAGATCACATGATCTAACGGCGACCCAATCGACCGAAAGCTCTGCTTGTTTCTCCCCTCCCTAAGACGGCTTTCGGCCGACTGGATCAGGTCGGCGGAGATCACGTGATTTGATGTCCCGAGCTACGTCCTAAGCCCCCTCCCAAACAAACAAGAACCTCATACACCTTGCCGACTTCAATACCTCGGCCGGTACTGAAGTCGGCCGCGGCTTGATGCCTATAAACCTCTCTCTAAGCCAATGCTGAAGAATTTTCTATATATTTGCGTTATTATGTATGCAGAAAGTCTTTTGTGACGATTTAAAAAGTTTTATCTTAGAAGGTGTCAAAATGATTTCAGTTAGAATTCAAGAATTACCAGTAAATCGTTGTCAATTTCGCTTTTCCAGTTTGTTGATTCGAGGCTCTCGTCTGAAGTATACTGTTTCTCTGTATCTTCGAACAGTCTGTAAGTAAAATAATAGTAGCTTAATTAATGTGCATTAAATTTAATTACAACAATTGAAGCATTGACAAGAAAAGAAGGTAAGTGACAAAATTGGAATTTTACAGGAGAGGCAAAAAGAAAAAAAAATAGCATGAGTAAAAATAGCAGGAACACGCTATTTTAAGTTGAAAATTTAGTATCGATATGCAAAAACAGTATTAGGTTATAATATAAAAATTATTGCCTTCTAGATTTCAATTTATTTACACATTTTTTTATAAAATTTTTGGTACTTTGCGTCCATGAAATTCAGCATCTGAAGCAGATCCTTCTTCTTTCCTATCATTAATCGACGGAACTTTTTTGATCTAATTCAAACTGCTCCATACCCATTAAATTTATGTATTTTCCCTTCTTGAAAATATTCTTTCTCTTCCACTCTTCCAAGTCATTGAAGGTCTGTTTTGTTTTTATATGTTGTAGATCTGTCTTGGAAACTTTGAGGCCACTTTTCTGGAATCTAGGGATCTTATTCTATACAGATCATTTTCAGAAAAAAAACAAAACAACAACAAAAAAAAAAAAAAAACGAGTTTTCGGAAGTTTTGGCACTTACCTCTTTTCAGTGTTAATGCCTCAATTCATTTAATGATGCAAAGTAGCGTATATAGAATTAAATGATAAATTGGAGGTCAAATCAAAATAAAATATCGCAATGCTGCACCAAGAGGGGATCATGTTATATACTGAAAGGGATTAACCGAGTTTGAGTTGTTTAATGAAGGATATTGTTCTGAAATAAATGTGAGTACATTAGGATAATTTTTTTGCTTTCAGTTCAAGAGGGTTTTTATTCGTGTTTGACCTTCCCCCCTCCTGTTGTCTCTAAATTCCAACTTTGACACCATTTACTGAAATATCATTTATTTACCTCTGTAGGAAAGAGAAAGAGAGAAACGCTATTCTATGTCTTAATATCTGAATAAGAATACTTGGAAATTTTGTATACAAAATTGATTTGATGTATGTATCAGAAATTAGCTAGTCTGAATTTGAGAAGAATCTTAATCACTTCGGACAAGCGTATACAAGCCGTATAGAGTGTGCAAAATTCTTGAAATTGAATTCCATTATTTTCGAACAGTAACTTTTTCCTTATCTAATCACCTAATTTGAGCGATTACGTAAAGTAAAAAATATTATTCGAAAAAAAAAATAGTGGAAACCAGAAGCAACATGCTGGACGCTGGTCCGGTAAGGGGTTAATGCCAAACGCCGATACAGATTATCATTTTTTTCTTTCAATGGCAAAGGACAATACAGATTAATTCTGACAACGTCTTTCTGTTTCTACTTTCTTCTATCTTATACAAGAATTAGTATTGCATTCGGGAAAAAATTAGATTTCCGGTTTTCGACGGATTTATACATTCTAAAAGGCCCTGAATACGATTTGACTGTTGTTAGACCATGTCTGTCCTCGAGTCTGTGTGGCTGTCTGTCTGTATGTGACATAAATTTTCTGACGAACTACTGCGTAGAATTGGATGAGATTTCATATGAAATTCTATCCTTATGAGAACTGGTGTTTATTAGTTTTTAGGCAAAATCCCCCAGAGGGGTTTTTTGTTCGATGATTTGTTCGATTTATGCGATGTTAATATCTCCAGTTTATGTGCACAGAATATAACGAAACATCAAATGTAGAATCTTCATGATAGGAATAGATTGTCATTCAATTTTGGTTGCGGTAATTTAAGAGGGATGCCATTTAATCCTTTCAAGGGCAGTGGTTCATTTTTGGACCACTTAAATTTAATTCCTAAATACCACATTGGCACCAGAATTTTGGAATGAAAAATTCACTTTTGTTAAGAGCGTAAAGAAAATATACTGCTTATATTCAAATAAATTTGTTTATAAATTCTGGTGTCATTCAGTCATTTCAACATTTAACGAATAGAAGTACCTTGCCCCTGAAAGGGTTAAAGTGTGGTCATTTAAGAAGAAATTCGACAGTTTGTTCTAAATATGCGATGCTTATATCACCAGTTTAAAAATGCAACGAAACTTCACGCTTAGCACCCTGAATATGGGAATACATTGTGTAAAAATTCTGTTTGCGTAATCGATGTAATTTCTTGTACTATTGAAATCGTTTAATTGATTTGATTTATAAAGAAGAAAGTTTAGTACCATCAACATATTAGTTTTAATAATTTTTACAAGCGTTTTGTCGAGACTGAGCAGCTTAATTTTATGTTTTCAGCTTGTTATTAAGTGCACTTTCGCGTATATATACAGGGTGATTCCAAATTCATGGTACAAACTTTAAGGGTTGGTACAGGACACTGTAACAAGCAATTTTTATATAGGAAAGTGGGGTTGGATATCCATTTATATAGTCAAAAATACAGGACGTCTCACTCCAATCTGAAGTCGCGTGACTTTAACAGCAGTGAAGATATTTTAACGAAATCCTTACACTATGCTTATGATTCATACAAAGATGAGTCTGTTGCGAATTTTGTTAAAATATCTTCGCTACTGTTAAAATTATGAACGAAAACGCGACTTCGGATTGGCGTGAGACGCCCTGTAATTTTGACTAAATAAATGAATTTTCGACCTTGGTTTCATATACAATAAATGTTTTTACAGTGTCTTGTACCAATATACCGTATCTTCTCAGAAAATTTCAAATCGATATCCTAATTAGTTTTCTTAAAATTCGCTAATTAGTAAATGAATTTCAAATTCGTTCATTTCTGTTTGCAAATCGAGAACAGCTGTTCTTTTCTTTAGCCATTTTGATAAAAAAGATAGCAGTTCGGTGCGATGTTTAATGAGATTCTAATTAATATATTGAGTAAATATCAAAATACAGGGTGTTTTTTTTTAAACTGACACTATTCAGAGCCGTCTGTAGCTCGTTCTAATAACTGGATTGACACAAAATTTTGTGAATGGACTAAGAAAACCATGGGAAAAAAGATTCCAACAACAAAAAAAAAAATAGTTCCAATCACCGCCGATAGGGGGAAATGTGGCGCTGTACATTGAAAAAAACCCATCAGAAACAGACAAAATTAATAATTTGGATAAAATGCCACGTTTTATTCATCATTTACACTTTCCCTTTCGTTGATCGTAGTTGAAACATCCATTATCACTTTTTCTGCCACCGGTTTACGTCCTCTGCCTGACCGAACTGTTAGCGAGCCTGTTTCTTGGAATTTCAGAATCATTGCTTTCAATATATTAACGGATAAAGGTCCTTTGCGCAGTTTATGGCGTGTTCTAAGTAAACGAAGAGCGGCTGGTGCATTGTACTGGTTACAATATAAGAACTTCACAAGTAACGCGCGCTGCGGTAACGTGAGATTCATTTTCAACCTGAGCTGAAATTGTTTCTCGGTGTTTTTCGCATGTATTTATAACTTAAACTATTGGCGCTACTGTCGCTTGCGTAAGTAAAAATTTGCATTTTCATTTTTTGCCCGTATTTTATGCTAATTCCCAGTTGCATAAATGACCACAGCGCCACATTTCCCCCTATCGGTGGTGATTGGAACTAATTTTTTTTTTTGTTGGAATCTTTTTTTCCATGGTTTTCTTAGTCCATTCACAAAATTTTGTGTCAATCCAGTTATTAGAACGAGCTACCGACGGCTCTGAACAGTGTCAGTTTAAAAAAAAAACACCCTGTATTAAAATTCCGAGTCTCAAGTGCATCAAATCAGGCTTTGGACTACCTAAATATAAATTTTGAGACTTCTAGGTGCGCTAGATTTCGTTGGTCATCGCAGACAAACAGACAGACAGACACACACCCACAGACACACAGAGCGAAACTTTCTTTTATTAGTATAGAGAATGATCTTAAGTATTCATCGAAATGGAGATTTACCTTACCAAATTATCTTAACATATATATATTCGTGTAAATTGGCTTTTATGCCTTCTAAAAATTTCCTTGTATGTTTACCTCTTAATAACCTTACTACATTTTAATTATTTTAAAAATGCTTACTTCCTAAATTATTATTGAATTATTAATAACAAAGACACATTGAAGGGACAGAAAGAACTTACGGTATGCTTGAAGACCTCTTTGCACTGATACCTCTGCATCGAGGATGGAAAACCATTCGTCTAAAGAAAAGAAAAGATGAATATATTTAAAATTTTGAAATTGAAATGATTGATATGTATTTAAAAGTGGTGCAATCCAGAAGTTCCCGGAATGAATTTGATAGAATTGCTATCCAATAACTTATTTTGAACTAACTAACTAAACATACATATAGGTTTATTCGATCCATAGAGTATGCTAAATGAATTCCGAGAACTTCTGTATTGCACAACGCATATCAATCTAGCCACTTGCATGTGCATCTATATTTATAATTGCATATGCTATTATTATGCTTGCATGTCTACAAAATGAAATCAGAACTCTAAAATTCAATAATTCATTAACTATAATAGTAGGGGTGAATCAAATGACATGTTTACAAAGTATCTCGTAAATTTTGACCACTGAAATAATAAAAAAAAGTTAAATTTTTAATGAAAAGCTTTCGGCATTACCTCAACCCGTAAGAATAGTCAAGCTGATGAGTAAAGCTGGATCAAGGATAATTCAGTTTTTACACTTAATTCTATTTAGCCGTTTAAACGCGAGAAATATACAGATTGATGAAGCTGAGCACCATCTATTCCCTGGAATTTTGACTAACTTCAAAATCAATGCAATACATTCTTATTTATTATAGCTAATGAATTATTGAATTTCAAAGTTCCAGAGAACATTTTAAAATATCTATATTTATTTGTGTATTTAATAAAATACTTAATGAAATAGTTTGGATTTTTCAACTTCATTAGAGGTAACAGCATCCAGTAAAATATTTAAATACCGTATAGACTCGTGTATAAGTCGACTCCCCAAATTCTTACGAAATTTAAAAAAAAAAAATTGAATTTTCGTGTATAAGTCGAATTACATTTCTGGTAGTATGTTGAAAAATGATTTGTAATCGAGGATTAAAAAAAAAAATTAATAAATTTTCATTAAATTAGTAAACGTTTCTAATCAGACTTTTTTTTTTAATTCAACATTTTAAAACTGTATAATTATGCAAAACTGAAGAAGCTTAAACTATTTTGAAACCTATTCAGATTAATTTAATCATACTTAAAAAGAAAAAAAATTCTTTGAAAAATCTATTCAAGCCTTATTTACAAGGGTAAACAACTTCTTAGACTGCTAAAAATGCATTGTTGCATAGCGCGTGTTCCAGTAAGCTATATCTTTCGTTAATTTTTTTTTAATTTCACGATGAACAATTTTTTCTTTTTACTTTCTCGTATATAAGTCGACACCCCATTTTCAACTCAAATTTAGTCTAAAATTCTTCGACTAATACGGTTCGACTAGTATATACGGTACTTTGTCAGAAAAAAACAAGTAACAATTTATTAGTAATAAGAAAATGACTGAAAAAATGAGACATGACATTATATCAATAACTTCAAATTGAACGAAAACAAAATAAAACAAGATCGAAAAATCATACATCAAGCATAGATTATCAAACACTTTCCAACACATTCAGACTACTGTAACAAAGCGTCCCCATTGAATAAGATGAAAGATGATGTCTAAGTAAACAATTTTGAAAACGCATAACACATTTCAAAAACCCAATTTCAGAAATTACCATCGATGATATATATCAATTTCAATATCTTTGAAATAGTGTAACATAATTAAAATACACGGCAAGCGACCTTTCCTCATAGACAGCAATGTAACGGAATTCTTTTGAGTGTCCCTGTAAAAGAACTATAAATGCTACACACTTCATTTTCAATACTGAATATGCCATAGTAAATCTCAATAACATACATCAATTGCATGGCAATCCGATTATATTTACACGAGTTGGAATTCGGACAGACGACAGACTGACAGACGGACAGACAAACCGAATACATGAACACTTTTCAACTATGTTGGATAGTGTTAAAAAAGCACAAAGATTCATTTTTATGATATAATCAAATTATTTCACTATTTAGAGACGTACGATTTCCTGTTTCATTTGTAATTAAATTTTTTTTTTTTTTTTTATTAACATTTTATTATGATGTTTGATGAATCTTTGTTAAATTTTCATTACTTCAACATATACTTTGTAATAAAACAACCATTTATGAGTATTTTGGATATATCCGGTTATTTCGGGAAACGTAGGCTATATTATTACAGCCAATGGCACTCGGGGAGTGTTGATAAGCATTTTGGTACCACAATTCATAAAATCCATCCACCTATTTCCATTTTATGAGCAAATAAAGAATGTTACACACATTGTAGAAACAATGACTGTTTTCACATTTTTTATTTATTTATTTATTTATTTATTTTGGTGTAAAAAAATCGTCTGCATAGAGGAATTATTTTTCACAGCTAATATCTTTTTCTATAATATAAATTCCCATCTGGCAACTGAATTGTTTGTTGTAAAATGGCTCTTTTAAAGAACCGATGGATAGAAGGCTATATTTCAGCACTTTCCGAAGAGAATTATTCGTATTCGGTTATTAAAAAACGCTGCGAAGACATGATTTTTCTATATCTAAAGCCACAATAGGTAATATTGTCAATAAGACAATAAAAAAAAAAAAAAAAAAAAAAAAAAAAACGTGAATACTGGTTCAAGTGGAAAAATTATTCCAAATATGTACGCAAGAACAAAAAAGAATTCTTCGAATATTGGAAAGGTGTGCATTGAAGTGTTAAAAATCAGAAAAATGCTATACATTAAAATATTCTAAGATGGAATTGCATACGGAAAAAAAAATGAGTTATAGACAATATGCCTTCTTAGCAGGTGTAAATGGTTGTCCCGATCCCAAAAGCGGGACAGGACAGGTATGCTCCTTCTAGCTTCCGACCTATCTCTCTTTTATCTTGTCTTTCTAAGGTCTATGAATACATCCTTGCAAACCGTCTGAAAGAGTTCATTTCCTCCAATTCGATTATGATACCCGAGCAGTTTGGGTTTCGGCCCAAACACTCGACTCAACACCAGCTTTGGAGAGTAACTGAACTCATTCATGAGGGTTTATACCGCAGCCATAAAACCGGCGTTGTATTCATAGACATTGCTAAAGCCTTCGATCGGGTCTGGCATTATGGACTTATTTATAAGTTAATTCTGCTCAAGGTTCCGCCTCAACTAATCCTAATATTCCTTAAATACCTTAAAGATAGATCTTTCTCTGTTAAAGTTAACAATACAATCTCCACCTCTCGATTTATTGAGGAAGGCGTACCTCAAGGGGGTATTCTAAGTCCTTGGCTGTTCAACCTCTACATTAATGATATTCCTCGTTGTATTCCCGACGTCAAATTAGCACTTTATGCTGACGATACTGCCATCATGACAAGCAACATGTTACTCGACACTGTGCTAACTAAACTCCAAGCTTATATTTTGGCCCTTCAAATTTGGCTAAGACATTGGCGCCTCAAAGTCAATGCTTCAAAAAGTGCCGCCATGATCTTTTCAAACAAAGCTATCACCCCAATTGCTAAACTCTCTCTAAATGGTGAATTCATACCCTGGGTCGCCAGTAATAAATATCTAGGCATTTATCTAGATTCAAAATTAACCTGGGCTAGGCAGATTCAAGACGTAATTGCCAAATCTACCAAAGCTCAAGGATCCCTTAAATCTTTACTGGCTTATCACAGCCGTCTGTCACTCTCGAATAAATTGTTACTGTATAAATCCTTCATCAGATCAACCATGACCTACGGGTCAGTTATCTGGGGGTCAGTCTGTGAAACTCGGATGCAGAAAATTCAAATTTTTCAAAACTTTTTGTTACGTAGGATTTGCAAGGCGACAACGTTTGTCCGGAATGACGTCATCCATGCTGATCTCAATATTAGGCCTATCTCGCAAGTTATTAAAAAACTTGCACAAAATTTCCACAGGGATCGACTTTTAATACCCAACGAAGCGTTGCGGTCCATTCAACCTTACATTGTAAATACCAGTAGAGGGAAGAAGAGACCGCTTGCCATCTTGTGTAGAGATGACGGCTTTGCTCCGCTTCCAAAAGAAGGCGAAGGGAACCACCCTAAGCACTTCGTTGTGCTATTCCAAATTCATAAAACTTTGGTACCTGCATTGTTATTCCCATTTGACATTCCTACACTAAATTTTTCCTATTGATGTCTTCCCGCCTTGCTTTTGGCATCGGGTTCTGCTAACTTTCCTTCTTACCTCTTTTGCAATTTTAAGGAAAAAAAATTATACTTATATTATTTTTTGCATCTTAATTGTATTTATACTTAATTATCTTTGCATCTTCAAAATTTAATTATTTGAATCTTATATAAACTAATTGTTCGCATCTTATCTAAATTAAATTGTTTGCATTAGTTTTTTAGATTAAAAAAATATTAATTATGATTTAGAAAAATTGTCTGGCTCTGATGGGGCCTTTCCCCCCCCCTTCCCCCCTATGCTCACCATTCCGACTCCAATCAAAGTATCAAAGCGCACATCCAGATTGCTCCTACATCTGCATCACTCCACCGCAGCCTGCTGCGAGAGAACTTTTATATTTTTGAATCTTCTGATGCCATCTCCATAGACTGTTCTCATCTAGATGTGAAGTAAACGTGGGCATTACGCCCCACGTAGGCATTCTTCAGTAATCGTCTTTGATCTTTTATAGTAAAATAAATTCGTTCAGGTAAAATGACTGCTGCTAAATATAGTTAAAATGCTCAGTGTCAACTGTGAACAAAATCATTAACACTGATTTGAATTTTAAATAAATAAATAAAAAAAGCAATGTAATTTGACAAATTACAACAACCAATGGGAAAATGTTCCAAAAGCTTAAAAAATAATAAATAAATAAATAAATAAATAAATAAATAAATAAATAAATAAAATTATTAAAAATATTAATTATTCAAAAATATTCATCGGAACCATCTACAAATAAACGCATTTTCCATTACTACAGTTGAAGAGACCCTGGCATTCTCTGTCTTCGCAAAAATATTCGTTTGAACTATCGCCGCAGTTATTGAGACGCATTTTCCATTACTACAGTTGAAGAGATCCTGGCATTCTCTGCCCTCGAAAAAATATTCGTCTGAACTATAGCCGCAGTTATTGAAATGCATTTCCCATTACTACAGTTGAAGAGATCCTGGCATTCTCTGCCCTCGCAAAAATATTCGTCTGAACTATAGCCGCAGTTATTGAAATGCATTTCCCATTACTACAGTTGAAGAGATCCTGGCATTCTCTGCCCTCGAAAAAATATTCGTCTGAACTATCTACACAATCAATCTCTCCATTGCACCCCTGACAGCGTTGAATGCATTCGTCATTCGATTGTAAGCAATGCGCCTTTCCATCATCGCATGTCGATGTCGCAGATGTTTCAACCAGCAAACGATAAACGTTGCGCGATACATAATAATATTTAACAACTTACTGTCTGGAAGAATTTTTTAAACGAGTAAGTTGATAAGAGAAGCAACTGAACGCTATTGAGTAACATTAAGTCGTGCAAATAAAGGGAAAGGTGCTAACCAATATATGTTAACCAATATACCTTAGTATTTTGTCGGGTCCTTCCTACAATAACTTTAACTCTTGTTTAGATTGATGTCTGAGCTAAAGGTATTTTGAGAAAGTTAAAGTTGAAGACCACGTTTTTAGTTTATAAGACGATTTCTCATCCGACGTCAATTTTTGAATTCGGCTTTCTTTTTTTTTTTATATCGGATAGTTTGCATCTATCCTTTTTGTAACTTTAACATTTTTGTAACGATTTTATGCATTTCTATTGCCTATTCAAAGAAAAACTCTTCTAAAGTTACAGAATTTCGTTAAAAACGCTTAAAAAAATAAAGTAAAGACGCCAAGAGGTCCATTCTCGACCGAAAACAACAACCATTTTCCCAATGATTAAAAAGCTAAAAAACACAATATTCATCGTCTTTCTCCACAACATATCGCCGAACGTAGAACACGATGCACAATTCTTTATGGGAAGCATTTATCCGGAGAAAAATGGAAAACATGTTGTTACAATAGATGAAGCCTGGGTTTATTTAAATGACTATAATAAAAAGAGATTCATTTATTATCGTCGACGAGAATTTTTTTTTTAAAGGCTGTTCTCAAATCCAAACTGACTACTTTATGACATATTTTTTAATTCATTTTTCTGCGGAAAGACATGGAATGGCCAGGTGTTGTTACTCAGAAACTTTGTAATCGAAACACGTTTTACATTTTTTGCTAAAAGCAGAAGATCTTTCAGAAAACACTGTCAAAGTCGGCGTTTTGAACTGAATTCTCGACGCGGCAGCCCGAGAAGCGCAAAAAACGTGTCGTCACGTAACCAGAATCACTTATATCTCGATAAGTAATCTATTTATCAAAAAATGGAAAACTCGTTTCGATTCCAAATCGCTTCCATAGTCAGGCCTGTCAATTTTATGCGTCTGCGTTTAAAAATGAGTCTGAAAATGTGTCAGAAAGTTTCGCGTTGTTAAGCAGGTCATTTGAGAATAACCTTAAAACATGGTTAAATGTATCTAAAGAAAGTTTTAGAAAAGAATTTGTGATTGTTGCTGGCTTTGCATATAACGGCAAATTAAAAGTAAAGAGAGTACAGAAAAATGTTAATACTATCAGAAACACATAATATCGGAAACATATTTTAATCCCATATTCAAACATGAAATCCCATATCTTTACCCCAAGTGCTACCGATCTGTTGAACTGTATTAAGATAAAGTAAGCAGCCACACATCACAATCCACTGTTAATTTTCTGGAAAAAATGGAACGAGAAACAGGTATCAGGGCTATATCCTTCACTGATATACCTGCTAAATCTCCTTATGTATTTATGTATTCTTCACGAATGGATGTTTGCTCTTTTGGACTTTTAGAAAGCGCGGTATCCTAACGTCGACATACACTGAAAAAAAAAAAAATATATATATATTGTTGATTTTACAGTATAATACTGGCATCCCAGTATCCCAGGTCTCGAAGCGGTCTCTTTTAAAAGAGATCAAATCAAAATTTTGACCACAATTATGTCCCTATAAAAATTTTCGTTTTAAATTTATCTTGCAAATGTATAGAAAGCTGCTTCGCGATGATCTTTTTCTTGCAATTTTTGTAGTAATCTACCACGAAAATAATTTGAAAAAAGTTAGTGGTGGCCAAAACAGAGACAGCTCCGAGGTTTACCATCCTTTTCCGCGAGTACTTGGTAAAAAATAAATATGAAACTGTCACTTAATTTCTTATTAAGATGAAGTAGCAAGATTTTTTTTGAAAAAATTATCCACTTATTTTACCTGATATGTATTTTTTTTTTTTTTTTTACTGTATTCAATTACTTTATCTGTGTTTTAATGAAGACAAATTATAACAGTACGATAGTACTGTTATAATGACTATAAAGTAAATATCAAATGATAAAATAATATAAAGTGAATATCAAATTGAGGCTAATTTTATGTTAAAACTTTAGCATTTCTTTTATATGTAAAGAGCGCTGTTTGATTTCTCTAACATTTTTTTATTTTTTTTTTTAAATTGAAACACACAAAATTTTCTCAAAATATTGGTTGTTTTTTTAGTGTTTGGATTTATTTACTTATTTTGATTATAAAACTGCTTTTGCAATAAATACATTTAAACTCTTTCAGAATTTCATTTTAAATATTTGTCAAATGTAAATAAAAATGCTATTTATTATTTTTCAAAACAGTTAAAATTCTTATTATGTTTGTTTTAGCCTACTTTTTTTTTTTTCACTCTGTGTATTTAGGTATTTATATTTTTATATTGTATTAATTTTATTCAATACTTCCAATTTATTTAGCTAACTATTTTTAAAGTATTGGTTCAGTTTTAAAGCTTTTCATTTTATTTTTCGTAAGAAATAACAAATTTTATAAACATCTTACAATGAAAGCATTTTTATTTGGAAAAAAAGTATAAAAGTAATTTAAAAAAAACATTCTTTTATAAGCATTCAACGTTTCTCTTGAAAATCACGCTAACTTGATGGCTGCATTTCATGTTTTTTCCCAAATTTTTCCGTTATACTACATTAATTTGGCGTGGGCACCGAATTCGATTACTGAAAATTCACTTTTATTTATTTATTTTTTATTTTTTATTTTTTTTAACGTTTAGTGGAACGCACGAGCTAGCGTTATTTATTTAGAAAATTATAATTTTTGGCCTGTTTCTTTATTTAGATATGACAACAGGAAAGGCACATGCGCGGTAGTGTATTACTGCTTATTTTACTGTTTATTACTGTTAATTTTACGGTATAATACTGTCAGCTGGTTTGGCAGTATTATACTGTAAAATCAACAATTTTTTTTGCAGTGTACAAAGTCAGTCCTTTATCTCGATCTATCCATATTAACGATTCATCCATATTAACGACTCATTCCATATTAACGACTCATCCATATTAACGACTCATTCCAGCATATTAACAACTTATACACAATGTCCAAATTCTTTAATGATTCACATTCATTTTTTATATGCAATACAACAATCAATTAGACCATATACTTCAATATAACTAACTTTTCCAGATTATATTCCAATATTTGTTTGATATTATTTGAGTATGATAAAAGCTTAAGAATGTTTTTGAAATCTTCTAAGAACAGAGAAAAAAAATTCTCTTTTGTTTCTTAAAATTAGCGAGTCTTTCTCCATTCATTGGTGAATAACATTGCAACACATAATGAATCTTCTGTATACAGAATTACTCCAACAAATATTTCACACCGAAATGCTTTAAGTCGATTTTCTAGGATAGTTACGTTGGATCCACCAATAAAACAAGATTAAGCCAATTGCAAAAATTTTAGAACTTTTTGCCTATAATCATCTTCCACATTTGGCTATAAGTTACACCTTTCACTCATTCACTGGAAAATTACAGTTTTTAGACATCCTACCTCGATGCTGTTACCTTAAGAAACAAACAAAGATTTTTAATTATTTCTATAAGATATAAACTAATTGGCGTGTCAACCCGATGTGTTGGATTTGCATTTCACGAGATCTTTCGATTTTGGAGAACAAAGAAATCTAATTTATTTCTACATTTACAAAAAAATTGTTATATTAATTTTAGTAAATTTATTATTATAAACAAGAAATCCTTTTCATAATGTAAGTGAACTGAAAATTACGAACATTTCATTTCGCAAATTACGTTATTTTCATGCAGTTATATAGTAAGGTCGGTCCTTTTATAAGAAAATGACTACATACGAGCAATAAAATTCCATTGGTAGAGAAGATTTTGTATAAAAATTTGGAGAAATTGCTATTAAATTCAAGCTAATGTTTGTTTATTTGTCTGACGTCCAAGCGGCTTCTTTCAGGCAAGTATTCTCTTTAGTTCTGTAGTGTGTGTTGCTGTGATTCAGGCAAAAACTTTTAATCTGGTGCCATGTAAGTATGTTCAAACTCCATGCTAAAAACTCCATGTTCTATCACAGTCCATTCATTTACATTTTAAACAAATTCGGAAAATACTATTTCATACGAAACAATAACATTCATACGGAATTAAAATCTTTCAGCTTTTTGATAATAATTTTAGTAAATGTGGAGGTATTACGTCATATGAATGTTCTTTACATCATTATATTTTTTTAAAGATAATATAAATTTAAAATCATTGAAACAAAACAAAAATAAAGATATTTGTTCACCATTTCAGATAGCAGAAGATATCCCATTATTTACCCTTTTCTTTTCTTAAAAAAAAAAAAAAAGAGTAATATAGTTGCCATTTTTATGGAAACTTTAATACAAGTTACAAAGAAATTATACCTCAGAAACTATTTCAAAGTTTATATGACATCCTCGGATCCATGCAGATAACTGGTGTTAACTTCATAGCGCGGCGTTCTCTATTCTATGTAGTTTTGAAATGCAAACAGACAGTCAGATTTTAATATAACAAATGCTATCTGACAGTCAAATTTTAATATAATAAATGCTAAATTTCCCTGAGATTTCTGATTTTTGTTATTTTGATAAATAAGTATCACAATCACAACTATTAAATTTTTAGAAATTTTAATTTAAAATTAGTTTTTACTTTAGAAATACCCTTTTTATATACAGGAAAATTCTTTCAATTAGAACTATTCAACCAATATTTGACATAAAAATCTACATGCAGTCCTTTAATTTTTTTTTCATTTTATCATGATGCATAAAAGTATAAATACTGTATTTTCTAAAACTTCTATTATCACTACCTTTTTCTGTGGAACGAATGGAGTGCTTCAATGCTCTCAAGCGGGAATTGTTTTTAAATGGATGAAAACATATCTAGCACTGAAAATCGATTTAAAATGGATTATTTAGAACAGAGAATGTAGATTTTTTAAAAATCTTACATAATAGAAGTTTTAGAAAATACAGTATTTATACTTTTATGCATCATGATAAAATGAAAAAAAAATTAAAGAATTATTTTTTTTAATTTATTATATATACAGGGTGTCCCTGGATTATTGGGACAAACTTTAAGGGGAGGTAGGGGACATCACAAGGATTCAGATTTGCATAGCAACCCATGGTCGGAAACGTCGTGGGAAAGTAGTATGACAGGTACAAGAAACGAAGAGACAAAAGACTGAGATCATCTGAAATAATTTATTGGTCAAAGATATTACATTTGCTGTGGTAGATGATATGTGAAAATGTCACAAAAGATGTTCAAAGATTCCACCATTGCAAGCGATGCATGCATTACATCGTGGACCATGGATTAACGGACTCGCTCAAATACACCTGGATATCAGCAGCAGCACAGACGAATCTTTCAACCAGATCCATATCGGAATCCCCAGGTGTTGCGTACACAGCACTTTTCAGTGCACCCCCAAAAAAGAAATCTATGCTGCTTAAAACAGGAGAATGTGGTGGCCAAGGAATTGGTCATCCACTGCCAATCCATCGGTGACCAAACACCTGATTCAAATGTTCAAGAACACATCTGCCATAATGGGGAGGTGCTGTTGAAACCACATATGGCGTCTGACATGTTGTGGCATAGTGTCAAGTAAGCTTGGTAGCACCTCTTGCAAAAAGATGCGATAATCTGCAGATGTTAGAGGTGCTTCAATACTCTTGTGAGCAATACCACCTGACGGCGAACGAAGTCGTTTCCGACCATGGGTTGCTATGCAAATCCGAATCCTTGTGATGTCCCCTACCTCCCCTTAAAGTTTGTCCCAATAATCCTGGGACACTCTGTATATATAATAATAATAATAATAATAATAAATAAATAAATAAAAAAAAATAATTCTTTAAATTTTTTTTCATTTTATCATGATGCATAAAAGTATAAATACTGTATTTTCTAAAACTTCTATTATCACTACCTTTTTCTGTGGAACGAAGGGAGTGTTTCAATGAACTCAATGAATTAATAACAACAACGATCTACTACAACAAATGCAAGCAAGAATGGGGGTTTACGCTATGCGAGAATGAAAGCCCGTAAGCAAGAACGAGTGAACGAGTGTTCTATGCATTTTAACCACAGTTGTTGGTTGTTATACGACGCAATACATCAGTTTTAACTGACCTCACATCCTAGGAACCACCTTAGCAACTAGATTTGTTTTTTGTTTGCCCGCCAAAGATGGTGGTTTGTGATTGGTTGGCTCGTAATACAGGCTACAAATTCACGATTATGATTGGTTCGATAACACTTAGTGGGCAGGTGATCACGTGGTCGAAACTGATCTATGCTCAGAGAAGCTTGCAAAATTATGTATTTAGAGAAAGACTGAAAGTCACTATTGTTTAGCAATATTAATCAAATTGTATGTTGAATATCTAGTTGTATATTTTATTGTTTATTAAACCTGCTTGTTTGTAATTGTATTTGAAGAATTTCAATTGTAGTGAAGTTATACATTATTCAGCTTAATCCAACAAATATATTATATATGTATATATAATAGTTATTAGTTTTTGTGATTGTTTAAACTTTGGACATATTAACACAACGTAGAAAAAAAATAACATTCGGAGAGCAAAAATATTTCGAGAAAATCTTCTCTCGTACAGAACAGAAAAAGGATTGTCAAAGGCAAATTTTTCAACTGAATATTTGAAAAAAAAGTCACTGCTATCTATTGCTGCATTTCATAAGAATTATTAAACTTCATATGAGGTATATCTATATTAATACATAAAAGTGGAGCACCTGTCTCTGACTTTCAGAAAAATACATTTTTCTAAGTTCATTCAACTATTTAGACGACGCACAGTGGTCAAAAATCGAAAAAAGCTGGCCGAAAATCAAAAAAGGTTGTAGATCCTTCTAAAAATTTTTACATATAGGTTTTTGAGGTCGCTGATTACGAATTTGATATCGAAATTCAAAAATTCAAAATGGCGGATCCAATATGGCGGACTTTCTTTTTAAAAAAAATGTTTTTTTTTTCTGTAAAAGTTTCTTTAAGTGGGTTTTTGAGGTCGCTGATTACGTATTGATATTAAAATTCAAAAATTCAAAATAGCAAATCCAATATGGCGGACATTTTTATAAATTTTTTTTTCTGTAAAAGTTTGTTTAAATGGATTCTGGAGGTTACTTTGTACTAATTTGATATTATAATGAAAACAAAATACATTAGCGCATTCAATATGGTAAGCAAATAAATGAAAAGAGCTTATATTTTGTGAAATATAAATGTTTTGTATTATTAATAATAAAAATACAGTGCATTATTTCATATAAGCAGTTTGAAATTGTTAAACTTAAAAACAACTATACTTCCAAGAATGCAAACCAATACAGCTGGTTTTTTGATATTTCTTAAACAACATCATCAGGAATTAAGTAAATATAGTGAGAACTCTGGATAACGCAAGATAAAAAGTATTTCGTTAATTAACTTTTACTTTGTACATCAATTAGAGGTCTGCACGGGCCGAAATTTCCAGGCCCGGGCCCGTCACGACCCATACAAAAAATAATTTGGCCCGGCCCGGCCCGATACAAAAATTAAAAGTTCGGCCCGAGCCCGGCCCGGCCCAAACAAAAAAAATATTGGCCCGGCCCGGCCCGATTTAAAAGTTAAAAGTTCGGCCCGCGCCCGGCCCGGAAAAAAGTTAAAATCTCGGCTCGAGCCCGGCCCGGCCCGAGTGAATTTCTACAAAACATAATTTTTACGTCGATTTGGTTAAAAACTTGCCTCGTAGGAGAAGATCTAACCAAAAATTCCTATCTTAGCCTTTTTTTTTTCATGTTTATAATCTTCATTTTTATAGAGGTGCCGCAAGCTGGAATATTTATTTTTTTAATAAATTTCGATTTGTTGTATGTATGTGTTTAAGTTATCATCAATATTGTTAATCCATATTCCATTTATTGAAGTGTTAAAAATCAGAAAAATGCTATACAGTAAAATCTTCTAAGATGGAATTGCATAGGGAAGAAAAAAAATGAGTTATTGACAATTTGCCTTCTTAGCAGGTGTAAATGTATTATATATTCTTTTCTTACGTATTAGTATATTCATTTTTAATGGATCAACACATTTTTCAATTTAAGACAGGATTCCATCATAAGCAGGTTCTTTTTCACACGGTTTACTATATTTTAATTTAGCCATATTTTAATAAGTGTATAAATCTACTATTCTTTAAAAATAATAAATTTTAATGTTTAATTATAAAATAATGGCGATTTAAAAATGTATGCATGTTTTGCAAAGATTTTTATGCCAGAACTTATTTTACTGACCTTCGAACGGACCAGGCACGCCGAGACAATGATTTTCATACGGGTCAAAACCAGGACTAAAAATTTTGAGGCGTGAAGACTAGGAAGAATGAAACCAGTCCCGGCTCTGTACAGAAAAAATAATTTAAGGCACGGCCTTATCCTTCAAGGAAAAACCTTCAAGAAAAGCCCGGCCCGTAAAGAGTAATCACTAGGCCCGGCCCGAGCCTTCAGAAAAAAATATGGCCCGGGTCCGGCCCGGCCCAAGTGCCGTGAAGAAAAATAGGCCCGAGCCCGTCCCGCGGGCCGGGTCGAGTACGGGCTTCGGGCCTTGGCCCGGCCCGTGCAGATCTCTAGCATCAATACGTGATTTTTTCGTGTGTATTTTCTTTTCACTTTTAAGACATAATTTATAATGAATTACATAAAATAAATATGTGCAAATATGCTTCTTACCTTTCGGAAGATCACACATTTTGCAGAATGTAATTTGCACACGTACAACAAAAGTTATTCACTGTAGAACGCGCGCAACATTTACCGCGTAAGAGCACGTGCGAGCGAGTGTTACAGAGCAGCTGACTTAGACCTTCGATACATAAGCAGGTATAAAAGATACCTCTTACTCTATGCGGGATAAGGCGCAGATGCTCCCTCTGAATGTAAAAAGGAGGTACTGAAATGAATTAAGAAACATTCATTTTTCGACTTTCGGCCAGCTTTTTTCGATTTTTGACCAGTGTGCGACGTGTAGTCAAAAATAACATTTACAGTTTTTTTAGGTAGATTTCGTAAGAAATATTACCTATTACATTCTTCCCTAAGTTGGAAATTTTGAAAATTTTTTGCAGATCTACGCCGATGATGACTCCCAGAGCCCAAAACCACCCTCAGTTCAAAAGTTTATCTATCTATCTATCTATCTATCTATCTATCTATGTCACTTTTTTCTGGACACAATAACTCGAATAATTCTTCACAAATCTCTTCCAAACTTATACATAAAATCAAGGGGCATAAAATCTCGGTCAAGTTCGTTAATGGCCAAAATCGAACCAAAGGGGGGGGGGAAGGCTTTTTGTGAAAACAGAAAAAAATCCATAACGTCTTAATTATGATACGTATCGAATCCGTTTAAAGTTATTATTACTTCTAGGAAAAGGGGCAAAAATTTATGTATAACAGATTTTTGATATCATTAAAAATGGGAAAAAGGGGTAAGGGGGGGTTAGAAGAAAAAAAATCATAATTTCGTCAATTCACAAGATATCAAATCCGCTTAAATTTATTATAAATCCTCTTAACATTATCTACAACTTTTATATTGACAAGTTTTTTTATAATAGCAACACTTAATAGCAAAAAAAAAAAAAAAAAAAAAAAAAAAATTGTTGCCGGTTCCGCCTGCGAACAAGTTAGATTTCGAAGTGGGCGGTCCCTTATGGAACCCAACTGCGGCATCATGGCAAAAAGGTCATTTCTTCCGCAATTCCCAAGAAACAGGCGCCCCACGGTCTACGCCTTCGAAATCTACCTGTGCCTGTAGGCCGAGCTGTCAGGGATTTTTTTTTGTCTGTCGTCTGTCGGTCCAAACATGATCAGAAATGGTTGTATAACAAACACTAAACTTAGCAGGGGCAGGTTACGAATGTTTGGCCAAGTGCGGATAAGCCAAGCGGTTTGGCCAAGTGTGATATATCTGCAATTTGTCGTTTTTCAATAGCTAAAATTATTTTTAAGAAAACAGTGAAAAACCTTTAGAATCAATCAATCAATCAAACAATCTTTCAATGCTCAAAAACTCAAGAACTAATTGATCTAGTTTAAGGAATCTTTTGAGAGCTGTGATTGAGATGTGTGATATATAAATGATAATAATTACATTATTAGCTGCTTGAGTTACACATTTTAGTTTAAAACTGGATTGGTAAGGATTTTTCCCGAAATCTCGAAAGATCTTTTACAATACAAATGCAATACAGTGGGTTGCTACGCATCTAGTGTGCAATAAATGAGTAGAAGTGAAATATGCACTGTTCTCTAAGTAATACAAAGTTTCTATGCATGACAGGTTAACAAGCATCGGTTCTGTAATAGTAGAAACTGTACTGTTCAAAAACATTTTCGTACATATTATTAAATGAATATATTTTAAGTTGCAGTGAAAGAATATGTGAATTTGTAAATTTCATAATCCATACGTTTGTTTGAACATTTGTTGATGTAACAAACGAAATAACAAATTAAAATCTTGACAGCCAGAGCCGAGAATATACTCAAATGATTTCTTAAATCGCGGAGCGCTGGTAAATGAGATTCCTAAATTTATTCTATGGAATGAGATTTTCTGCTGAATAAAAAGATGGAACAGGTTAATTTTCCGCAAAACATAGTATTTCTTTGCTTTATAAAAAAGCCTACGTTTGAAGATTTATTTCTTTAAATCTGTAACTAATATTTGTTTTTAGAGTTTATCTTAAGCTTTAATACATGTGAAATTTGAATATAATGTTACGATTTTAAATCGGCTTTAATTAGTTTATACTATTGACAATCAAGTCAATTTTCTGCAAAACATAGTATTTCTTTGCTATGTAAAGTCTACGTTTGAAGGTTTATTTCTTTAAATCTGTAACTAATATTTGTTTTTAGAGTTTATCTTAATCTTTAATACATGTGAAATTTGAATATAATGTTACGATTTTAAATTGGCTTTAATTAGTTTATACTATTAACAATTAAGTTAATTTTCCGCAAAACATTAATACCGCATAAACCATCAGCATACCGCATAAATCCGCATAAACCATTAGTATTTCTTTGATATGTAAAGCCTACGTTTGAAGGTTTAGTTTTTTAAATCTGTAACTAATATTTGTTTTTAGAGCTCATCTTAAGCTTTAATGCGTGTGCAATTTGAATATAATGTTACGATTTTCGATTGCCTTTAATTATTTTATACTATTGATATTCAAGTTAATTTCCCGCAAAACATAGTATTTCTCTACTGTATAAAAAGATTACGTTTGAAGATTTATTTCTTTAAATCTATAACTGATATTTGTTTGTAGAGCTTATCATAAGATTTAATACATATGAAATTTGAATATAATATTATGATTTTAGATTGGCTTTAATTAGTTTATACTATTGACAATAATTATATATCTATCTATCTTTTCTTTAGCTTCTTTGTACTAAAGTGTTTTAAAAGTTATGCATTTTTTGATGAAAAATAAAGCATTGACAGATACATTTTTATAAAAATGGCAGAAATAGGCGTTTATAAAAGATGATAAAAAGTAAAAACAAGAGGAAAAACATGTTTGTCCCCAGGCGGTACAAACTATTTTACATTCTGTTAAAAACATCACAAGGTAAATACCTGCACCATGATACATGGTACACATCATACATGGTTACATGAGCACTTATTTTTTGAATTGCGAGTTAATTTTTCTTTTTCAAATTAAATTTTCTCATTATTTAGTAAGACATTTGGGGGACCCATGTTAAGTGGCCTAAATTTGGAAACTGTTCCTACTCTGCCGTCTTCAATTTTGATGCGATCGGAAAAGAACATATATTCGGTCGATAAGTGGGATAGAATTAGGAAATAAATCCTTTTCATATCGAACACTGTTCTCTCTCAACGTTAATGTTTCTACATTACAACTGTCTGTCATAGTAATTTATCAGTTTTAACGGACAGAGTTTCAATCTTCAAGGAGACCTCCCACCCAAGCAAATACAAGGGAATGTCTTGAGGTCTTGAAAGAATTAAAGAAAGAAGCGATAGATGTATAGGCGTTTTAAATATTGTCCCTTTGTATGTTTTACAACTGATCTATGGAAAGGAAAGAATGTAAAATAAAATCTTTATTTGTTTCTATCTTCAAATCTAGACTCTGGGCTATATTAACCAGCTTTTTCATGTCTTTATCACACTGTTAAAATGAAAAAGATGTGAAATCAATAGCTCGAAAATTGCTTTTATTATTGTAATGTTAGCCAAGTTTTTCCGGAAAATTTTATATGATATTAATTTTAGCATTTAGATAATTACAGCAGTTAATAGTTATAATTAGTTTATTTGTGTGTGTGTGTGTTTTAAGATTTTTATTATCTTCACGGCCACGGGTATTACGAGTAACGGTTAATACGAGGATTTTTATAATTCCCTTGCTACTCCTATTAATCGATTTCGATTGTATTCCATTTTGCGTCTGAATGTGAATCGTATTTCCTGAAATCCTTCTTCTGTCTCTTCGCTTACCTTAAATAGATTTTTAGCGTCTTCCATTGCCTTTTTTGCACTTTTCAAGTTTTCAATTTCTTTGGACTATTTTTCGACATCCTTTTTTGAATTTAAAAAACGACGGTGTACATTTTCTTATGGACGTCTTAATCTGAGTAAATAACATTTCAAAATTTCATTTTCTTTTTGTATTTTCTTGACATAAGGGGTTGTTGGAATATCAGTTACTCTTCGAAGTTTCATTTCTTCATTAATATAATTTAATTTCTAAAGCCGTAAATTGACAGGGGGTTTCAGAAAGGACTCCCCAACTTTGCAATGACATAACTGCGAAACAGTGAGAGACAGAAAGGTGAAACAAGTGGTATGTTGGACAGATAGATCTGAAATTTGTTATACTCAGGTTTGCAGAAATATTTCCAAGATTGGACATCAGAGGGCACTGTAGTCACAGAGCAGTGTCTTTGAAATAGTGTCTGAAAGTGTGCTTCGTGAACAGAGGTAAAATAACATTACAATGGTTTCGATATGGTCACCTTTCTTAGCAATAACTGACGCAACCGAAGGGTAAAGTTCGAAGTCACTCGTTACAATGTCTCTACTGAAACGGATGCACATGTCTCACAGATGAATTGTTCAAACTGTTCCAACGTTTTAGGATTCTTAGAGTAAACAATGTCTTTCAAGTAGCCCCACAAGAAGAAGTCACATGGATTGAGATCCGGGGAATATGAAGGCCAATCCATACCAATGCCTGTCACTCGGGAATAATTGAGAGCAATGACTCGGTCACTCAAGTATTCTTGAAGGAACGCAAACATTGTAGTAGTACGGTGTGGTGGGGCCCCATCCTGCATAAACCATGAATTCTCTGGTGCATCCTCTAGAGTCTAGAGATTGAAATGTGGCAAAAAATTGCTTTAAAACTTCAATATATCGAAATGAGTTAATCGTTTCCCTCATGAAAAAGGGCCCAATGATCCCTTTACTGGATAGTCTAGCCCAAACTGTAACTTTTACAGAGTGCAGTTGTTTTGCAAGGCACACAAACTGGTTTTCAGTGCCCCATATTCGCCAGTTTTGTTTCTTCACAAATCTCTCTAAATGAAAATGGGCCTCATTGGTGAAACATACGCAGCCGACATCAATTTTAGTCTCATCAATCATTTGGAGTAACTCATTTGCGAAGTCTTCTCTTTGTTGCAGAGCTGTATTTGTGATCGTTTGATGACACTGCATTTTATAGGGAAACAGCTTCAGGCGGTTTCGCATTATTCTGTACGTAGTGGTGTTTGAGAATACCGCTTCAGCAGCGGCTCGTCTGATGGATTTCCGAGGACTACCTTTAACAATTTGAGGCTCATTTTGAGGTATCATGACTAATCGGCTGCATCCCACATTTCGGACTAAATAATCGGCCACACTGCCTGTCCGTTCAAACTTGTTGAATAAAATATGAATTGTTTTCTGGTTTGGACTTTTGAAAATTTTTTGAAAGCTTCGTTTTATCATCGTCGGACTTCCACCCAATCGGTTGTATTCCCGTATAATAAAAACACGTTGCTCTAAGGAATACGACATGATGTTCTTCAATTTCCGTATAATAACTAATTCGAGACAACTCCCTTACACGTGACAGCAATGAAACAGTCTCACGAATGAACCAAAGAAATTAAACCGTATTAACTTAAATTAAAACTTTAGTATAGTTTCTTTGAATGAACTTTCTGTACTTCTCAGTACTGTTTAAAGCTTCATGTGCTTGTGCTGCCACCTATTAGCCAATATTGGAACTATTTTTACAAACCGGAGTATAACAAATTCCAGACCTGTCTGTCTAACATACCACTTGTTTCATCTTTTTGTCTCACATTGTTTCGCAGTTATGTCATTTCAAAGTTAGGAGTCCTTTCTGAAACATCCTGTATCAACTTCATTCTTCAAAAGAAGTTCAAATTGTTAACTTGTTTCTTCTTCTATCTCCTTTTGTATAACGGCATGATCAGAGATTTTTCTTAGCCCTTCGACAGTCATTTTCAATTTGCTTCACCTATTTTCTGAAGATTATAAGCAAGCTTCAATTTTTCTTTTTAACAACATCAAATAATTTTTCATTGTTTTTTTTCTAATTTAAGATTATTTTCCCTTTTGGAGCTCCTTTTTAATTCAACATACAGCTTTTGTATTTTTTTTCTGGGCTTTAAGTTTATCAACAGCTTTCTTCCCCTGGTTTTACAAACAAAGAATTTCTTCGGATTTACATTTCAAATTGTTTTGAAAATCTTCGTTAACTGTATTCATTGTCTGAACTTTAGGTGCCAGAGATTGGTCTTGTTCCACAACCCCTCACGACTTATCTTGCTTTGTATTTATTGCCTTCTTTTGTTCTATTGTCTTCTTTTAATTCAATTATGGAAAAGTAGTCTAAAATTATATCTCTAATACCAATTTTATCTTTTTTGTATAAAAATGAACATATTAACATTGGAATAAAGTTTTTTTTTCTTTTGAAAGTTTCTTTTGAAAAATCGGGTCAACCCGAACCCGAGTCGAAAGAATCAAAACTTAGCACAAAACCGAAAAGAATATGTGAGACAACCAGAACCCGAAACATTTAAAGTCAACCGAACCGCAAAGAAAAAAATTAGCGTCAACTGGACTCGACCTAAAACCGTGAGTTGTGTTGCGTTTGGGTAAAATAAGGTTAACCGATCCGATGCAGGATTCTAATTTATTTGACATTTTGCTTATAAAGAAAACTAAAAGATTTCCTGTAGAACGAATGAGAATAGAAATTGAATACACACACACACACACACACACACTTATATATAATAAAACTTTTTGCAATTAATATATCTATTTAATCACAAGAATATCGACTATATATATATAACCATTAATGAAACATTACCGAAACACCAACAGAAACTATGAAATTAGGATTTAGTAAGTAATAATTTATTGACAACGAAAGTGTTCCCCAACACTCTGAATATAGATATCAAATACTTATTTAAAAGAAGAAGAAATTAAATTAAAAATTGAATGAATGAAATTTGTGGAATTTAGACAGAATTATCAAGTCCCAAATGCCTAAATATCACAAATAAAATGAGTGGTTTCTATATATATATTTAAAACACGTGTGGATACATCCAGGCTGATGATTATATCTACACGTGTTTTTTCATATCCAATTCTAATTTAAATCTCTTGTTATCCAATTTTCCATTATATTTAGTTCATATTTCATTTAAAAATCCATTAGTATTCACTTGATATCAACTTCAAATTATTAACATTTTATGGTTTATTATATATATATATATATATTTCTCTCTCTTTTTTTTAAAAATATTTTTCATATTTTCAGTATTTTTGGCCAATTACCATTTAAGCAAATGCTATGGTAATATTATGATTGCACTTGTTAATTTATTAACTATGTGGTATTCTGTCTACACTTTATTACTAATTATCTCTTAGGAGATTTAATTAGAATGTTACAAGAACTTGATATGTTTTTTGAAATTCAAAGATATTATATATATATATATATATAAATACATGGTGTCCGAAAAGTCTGGAAACGGTCAAATAACTCGTGAAATATACATCGTATTGAAAAACGGAAAAATGCATGTTCAATAGTTTTGAAAAATCTATTTAGGGATATCAAAGTTGCCATTTTTCTAAAATATTAAACACTTATTTTTCCGTTTTTCAATCTGATGTATATTTCTCGAGTTATTGGAGCGTTTCCAGACATTGCAATGGTAACGATTCTCACAGCATTGCACTCGATTACAGCGCCATCTACAATGTTTCGAAGAAAATGTTCAATGCAAAAGTTACGTATATTTTCCCGTAGAATCCGAATCTGCAATAAAAATTACGTAACTTTTGTATTGAACATTTTCTTCGAAACATTGTAGATGGCGCTGTAATCGATTGCAATGCTGTGAGAATCGTTACCATTGCAATGCTTGGAAACGCTCGAATAACTCGAGAAATATACATCGTATTGAAAAACGGAAAAATGCATGTTCAATAGTTTTGAAAAATCTATTTAGGGATATCAAAGTTGCAATTTTTCTAAAATATTAAACACGTATTTTTCCGTTTTTCCATCTGATGTATATTTCTCGAGTTATTGGAGCGTTTCCAGACATGGCAATGGTAACGATTCTCAGAGCATTGCATTCGATTACAGCGCCATCTACAATGTTTCGAAGAAAATGTTCAATACAAAAGTTACGTATTTTTTCCCGTAGAATCCGAATCTGCAATAAAAAAATGGGGTCATCATTTAAGATTTCAAAGGGGGGAAGTTGGGGGGGGGGGGGGGGCAATTTTCATATCCCTAAATAGATTTTTCAAATATATCGAACATGCATTTTGCCGTTTTTCAATCCGATGTATATTTCTCGAGTTATTTGACCGTTTCCAGACTTTTCGGACACCCTGTATATATATATATATATATATATATATATATATATATATATATATATATATATATATATATATATAAATTATTTTTTTCTGTATGCAGGTTTGTAAACGATCTCTCTTTTAAAATAAATCTTACTCCCCCCCCTTTTCTTATTATCTTAAAAAAAATAACAACTTATTTTTGTAACGTACTAAGTTATACGTCTTAATACTCTTATGATGTACACCTACGGTAAAATCAGAAGTTTCTTTATTTTTCTTGCAATTTGTTACGTAATCTTGATTTCTAAAAAAGAAAAAAAAATATCATCACAGTTCTCAGAAAAGATTATGCAAGGTATATTTTTAGGAAGTTATAATTTTTTTCTAAGTAGAAAGAATAAAAAAATTCTGTTGAAGACGCTATTTTAAGGATATCATTTGGATTCATAATGATAGAATTATTTTAATGGCAGCTAAGAAAAAAATCAACTAATACAATTTAAATTGACGGCTTCTATCTTTAGATATTACAAAGCAAGATAAAAATTGCAAGACGATTCGATGAGATATACTTCTTATATATAACAAGAAAAATATTCTTTAATTGGAAAAGTTTATTAAATTGATTTTTAAATGCGTGAATGCCTTATAAAATTATTGTTTTGGAGAAATGCCTTTTATGTACATACACTACACATACATATAGTAAAAGGTTCCAAGACGGAATCGAAAGTGACTGAAGAAAAATTCCGTTTTAGACAGATTGCTACCTTACCAGGTATAATTTTATAGTTCTTCTTCTGTCGAGAACACTAAATTTTTCCGTCTTTACATATTTTACTGTATAAACATTAATAATATAGTGAAAGTTGCCCATAACGGTAAAATTGCCTACAGCGATCAGGGTACGGTCAGGGTAGATTTTCTGTGAAAGCTGTAGCAAACCTGTCTATAATGATAATTCGTTCTGGTATAATCCTGTGTATAACGATAATTTTGTGTTTTTTTCTAACTGTTCATGTGTTTGTAAACTTTGAAATCTGTAGAATTTAAAGAAATCAACTCGTTTTGAAGGCAATCGAACCAAAACCAACTTTGTGAATATATGTTGAGCAAAAAAACCTTTTTAATAATACTACTTGATTTTCAGGAGGCTATGACAGATGAAAATTGATAAAAAAGCATTATATTGAAATAAAGCGTAAAACAATACCACAAATTCATTCTTAAAAAAATTAAGGAAATATTGACAACTGACTATTTTATGATTTTCTCCGAAATGGATTTGAAATACTGATCTTCACAGAATGTAAGATATCGCACATGTATACATCTTGTGTTCATTTCCATTCATTTCAGCTCGGTCAAAGTACGTTTAATTTCAATAGCCTTTCTACAATAGCATAGATTTTTACTTACTACATTACACATACCTTATATATTTTTTAATAATTAATATCTGAAATCGGTCAGTGATATTAAAAATATATCAATTTTCATCATTTATTAAGATCAATATGAAACATTTAATCACCCGTGTATATACGCATACTGTTAACATTTTATTTGATATTGTGAATTAGCCATTCGGCCTTGATTGTTGCTCCCAGACGAGAAAGCCTAAGTCTTTGCTGGAGACTGTTTCACAAGTTCGGACAAAGAACTTTTCGTTCCAACTTTTAGTTGGTATTATATGTTGGTACTATAGTTGGTACTAAATAGGAGATCTCTGAAGCGCAGTTTAAGAATGGCTTTAATTAGTAGACAGTAATCCCTGTCGATTGATAGTTGTAGCTGTTTTATATGATTATGTGCAGCGGAATTAGTAGGTGGGTGGACCACTTCTTTTTCTGGACTGTATTCAGAACAGAGTTTTAAAAATAGCATTTAAAAGATCTAAATGTACACGAAAAAGTAACACACTAAAAACACTACAAAATGATTCTAATGATGAAAAATAATGACCAGAGCCGTATTCTGAACACGTGCAACATGTGAAAACTTTCACCAGTAAAAAATAATTGTAATTCTCGCCTTATTTAAACGCAGATAAATAAGGCTAAAATTATTATTTGTTTTTACTGATTAAAATTTGTACCTGTTGAACTTGTACAGAATACGGCCTTTATTATGACACACACTCATTAACAATACAAAGTATTTTTAAAGATTTTTTTTTTTTTTTTTTTTTTTGCACACAGTAGGAGGAATCTGGATTTTCTTTCGTATTAGAAAACTGCGTAACCTGTAAACATTATTTATTTCTTTTATTTGGCAAAATTTATGTGTTTTCACTGCGCAGTTTTTAATAAAAGAAACTGTACTATTAGTTTATATATAAAGCAGTATAGCAGAACATTTGTCTCGTCTTTCTTTGTAACTACAGTTGCAGAAAAGATCTAGACTCTAGAGAAATGAAGTCAGGTACATATATTTTGACTGCTGTTTATTTATTTAAGGTTTTACTGATATTGAATAAAAATATTGAATTAACTTTGGCGATTACATTAAGTTCTTTATGAAAACAATTTAATGTACGGCCGATTGTTTTTGATAATATTTAAATCCACTTAAATTTTTATTTTGAAATGAAAACAATTTATTGACAGGAATGTTAAAATCTAAATCCCAAATAACCTTTTTGATAGAACAAGGATAACTCTATTATTTGTAAATTGAGAAAGTATACCAAACGAAAAAAAAGGTATATATAAATAAAAATGTCTCAAAAGCTTTTATAAACATTTTGCTTACATTTCTATTGACGACAACATAAAATGCCTTTTGAAGATGCTTGGAAATAATTTACTTTGAATATTAATTAAAGATTTATACAAACTATACATTTTATAGACAACTGCGATTTCAATGCGAATTTTACAATTTGGATAATCTAATCAAATTTATTTTCCTTCTTCTCTTAAGCGTAAATTAATTAAATTAATCCCGCCGCATTTTTCTAATACATATGGCAACTGGGGTGGATTAGACTTTTCAAATTTTATGCGTTAATGTGAATTCTAGTCACAGATCTAGATGGTAAACAAATCTTTTACGGACGAGTTATTTGACTGAATAGGATGTACACATTCTGATTTGAAACAATGAGAAAATTGCAATTCCTGTCAAAACGAATGAATTATTTTGAATGGTGTTTTCTACCTACAGAAGATTTAAACTAACTTAGTATATATCAGTTCTGTTTGTTTACTTTACTGTCATTAGACTCTGTTGCGATTAAGATGAAATTTTGTTGTGTAGTATATATATATAAAAAAAGATATGATTATATTAATGTCAAATGTCGTTAACTATATCGTGTATTTTGTAGTTTAATTCTAGACACATTCATCAGAGTCTGATGATTCAGGTTATGCTAGTGCTTTCTTGATGACATTATATGGGTAAACATGCAAAATGTTTCTAAAAATGAAATCCTGTCTTGTTGGCAATTTTTACTTATGCACCAGAGTGGTTAGTTTTTAAATTACCTTCATTACCGCATTACCTAATACATTATATCTATACTTATGTACATTCTTTAGTACTCACATACTTACATACATATATCTCACTTACATCCATTTTATGGTGCACTTACATACCTTGGATACATAAACTTTCAATACATACAATAGGTATATATATTTTTTTTTTTCAACAAATAAAAGTAATAATGATTAGTGAGGAGTCTTCTGAACTTTAAAACTAAATAAATCTACTACATTAATGCTAAAGTTGGTAGCATTTAATTTATATTTCATATGAATAGCACATGAAAATGAACCAGTAAAAGATTCTCCTTACACAATGCAAGAATGATTCCTGTCTATTGTGGGGGTGGTTTTATGATAAATAACACTACATTTTTCTGGCGATTCAAACTGACAAGCAACTCTATAGCTAAAAAATAACTTCTCTTAAATTGGTAAATACTAATGATTTAGTTCAGTGGTTAGCATGAATGTATTTCAAAACATGTGGAGTGCAGTTGTATATCGCATAACGAGTACTCCAGCTATTATTTTAGCGGTTCATCTGACTCGGCTAACAAATATGGATACGGATTATGGATGTTTCATTGTTTGTACGTGCTAATATAATTCAGCGCATTGCATTTTAATTGGACGGGAAATTACATTTCGGTTAACGAAGATTTTCACTAACGAATGCGATTCCGGAACGAATTATCGTCATTAGCCGAGATACAGATACACGGATTCGGTCCTAAATGACTGAAGAAAACTCGTTTTTAACATTTTCATATTCTACAGACTATTCAAGTTTTTTAAAAATTTTCGTAATTAAAAAAAAAAAAAGACTTGGAACATAAGTAACTCTCCGGAAATGTAAGTGATAATCGTGATTTTATATGTCAAGGAATCAGGCTTAACTATTTCAATAATACTTGAAACATGAAATGGCATAGAAAGAAAACAAGCTGTTTCATTATCAGGAAATCATCATTCAAAAATAACTCAATTTACCAGAAGTATACGCTACAATACAATTGTTTCGCGTGGATGAAATATGTTTCAATGAACTCTTTAAAAGACGTGTGATAAGTAAATAGGAAGTTTTACGTAGATAATTATTCGGCATTAAACAAAATTCCGTGTCATTCTGTCGTAAAAATAAAATAAAATATGCTTTAAATCATGTCACTTGCTTTTCAGTTAATAAATTTAACTTACTTTACTTTAGTTATACAAACTTTCAAGCTCAAATGGCATTTGTATTACACATTACGCGACTGAAATTCGAACAATTCAGATTGAAATTTTTATTTCATTTTCAGTGATTAATTTTACAGAACGTTCACGTTGCTTCTAAAGTCATATACATACATACATACATATATATATATATATATATATAAGAAAGAAACTTGTAATATGTAGTTTATTTAATTTAAAAAAGATAATGTTTTACTTCCGGTTTACACCGGTTTAAGAGCTTCGATTTTTATAATTTTTTAACAATGGTATTTACAGTTTTATCAATTTTTACTGCTTTCCTGAACTATTGAAACCGGTTCTAAAAGTGAGAGTATTCTCATAAAAAAAAATTTATAAAAATAAAAAAATAAAAATAAAATAAAATAAAATAAAACTGCAAACAAAATCGAAAAAGTAAAAAAACTGCGATTGTACAGATCAAACACAGCTATACTATGCGAAAAAAATCGTTTTAAAATATTGAAGTGCAAACGAGATATTATAAAATAACTGTCCCGTGAGATTAACATTACCGGCGGGTGTTCTCGCGTGAGTGTTTCTTTGCAATTGATGCCGTATGCTTGTATTAAAGCGGTAATTATACGCAACTCAGAATTAATGAAAAGTATTTTATTTTCGATTACAGTAAGTGTATTTAAAACAGTAAAGAAACACACACGATGTTCAGGAAGATTTAATAGAATATGTAAGAAAAATGTCGAGAATTAATAATGAAGAATGTTTCACAACGTTTTAAGGACTTCGTATTTTGCACATTATATTCTACACATTATATGTATAGTAACAACCGCATTATATTTTGAAGAAAGTTACAAAATATCGACTTTATAAACGTTAATCTTTTTATCTTTTTATATTATAAGCATAACATTTTAAAATTGATACGTTCCAAACACCAACATAATAAATGAAGATAGGCACGAAAATAATACTGATTTATGTCATGATGATTCTGAAGATATTTGTAATGCTGCGTAATCTTGTGTAATATATGATAAAAAATTAAGGTGTCCCACTACATTTGAATAGCCATTTTCGGGCGATTATTACAATTATTTATTGTTTCATAAAAAAAAATTTCATTAGATATTCAAATCAGTTTTCGTTTTCCTTTTACGATCGTTGGAAGTGTAGTTATGTGTGTTTTTGTTTCAGCTCTCAAATCGGAAGTGTGTATTTAAGTAACCAGAAACTGCTATTTAATGGATAAAAAAGAAAAAATCTTCTAATATTGAGCTTAAGGAAAGTAAAACATAAATATATGGAAAGTTTTAAGAACTTGAACTGAGTGTTTCGAATAGATTTTCAGAAATAAAAACTTTCAAAACACAAATGTGCTTTCTGAAAATCATGATTTGGATGGATAATCAGTTACGAAAAACTTTCTATTTGAAAAAAAAATTGTGGTTATAATTTATATAAAACCGATCACCTGCAGTTTATGCGATGGTGTGAGCGTAATAAACAATTGGTTTAAATATCTGAAAATTTTCTGATATTTTACAGCTATTTTTATAAATTAACATGTTTAAAATATAGAAATGTAGAAATCATCTAGAAATAATCAAAATGATAATTTGAATGGGTATTTATCTGGAGGTTTTTATTTTATAGCTTAGATCATTACATTTTTCATCTTCAGTCATTACATTTTCATTTTCAGTAACTCAAATAGTATATTTTTTGAAAAAGATGAATAAACTAACACTATTTTTGGTAAGTATCAAATATTGCAGTGAAAAAAAAATCCTTAAAATATTCTAAAAATTAAAAAGGAATTGCATTAAAAAAATTATTTAACAAGTAAAACTATCTTTTTATACACAAATTTATTTGAAACAATCACTATTATACTCATTTTTGCTTTATAAAAAAAAAAAAAAAAAAAAAAAAAAAAAAAAAAGTGCCAAACGTAGTGAGATACTTTAATATTTTTGCAATATAAAAAACTATTTGAATCATTTTGAACAAATTTTAATAGCATTTAGGGCAATTATTTTGTCAACTAAGGGATTATTTAATATCAATAAACTTTTTCCCCACTATACACTGAAAAAAAAAAATGATTTTACAGTATAATACCGCGGTATTATACTGTATTACACACCCCACGCGGTATTATACACCCCAGCTGCCAGTATTATACTGTAAAATCAACATTTTTTTTTTTTTTTTTTTGCAGTGTACTCGCGAAATCTTTCATCTTGCACCGATTGAGAACCACTGTGCACTAACTCGCATGCATAGAATAATGAAGCACCGAGAAGTCAACTGCTTCTTTGTTACACCAGCTGTTACAGAAAAAATTATTTTAACCTTATTTTGAGAATACGGCGCATAGATTTTTATTTAAAATACAGATTATAAGTTAATGAAAATATCCATTTGAAAGAAAATTTAACAATACATAATGAAAATAACGTTATTATAAAGCGTATTGTCATATTAATTATGATTTTTAGTGTTTAAAATAGTATATAGCAGCACTACAAAACAGGTAATGAATTCCGTGCGCAGTTATACAAGTTACAGAACTCTTTCTCAATACTGTGTGCTTCAGTTTAGAATGTCCTAATGTTGTTTGTGTTATGATGTGTACGCCAGGTTAATAAACGTTTGCCCTGTTAATTATCAGTGTGCTAATTTAAGTGAATTCGTGTTATTTTTAATTAATCTAAGTTATAAGATAGTAATATAGTAATCAAGTTCAGCCTATTGACAGAAATATTTTTATAAAATTAGCAAGCAATATTAACAGATAAAAATATATACAGTAAAACTCCAACTAACCGAACTACAATTATGCGGATCGCTAAATATCGAGATCGATCTCAGGAAATGAATAATTTCATTTATGAAGAGCAAAAAGTATTGGATTGTGAAATTATGTAACCATTCGAAAAATATAGTTTATTTGAAATTCCTATTTAAATCAATGTTATAATTTATATTTATTTGAAATTCTTGAAGTCTATATTTGAATAATTTTTAGTCGGTATTTGCGGTCCACAGCAAAACAATAAACTTTGTTGTACATGTTCATTAACACATCCAAATGCATGTGAGTACCGTAATGTTTTTTTTTATTATTGCTTGTAGTAAAATCGCTTGTAATAAAAGGTAGGCCTAATCAAAGTTGAAAAATATAAGAAGGCTTACTTAGAAAAGTAACAGAATTTTAGAAAATATTTATTCCCCTTAAAAAAAAAATCTTTTCTTACGAGTATATCAATTATCCAGATTTCTGCATATCCGAATTACATCCTAAACACATTAAACTGGTTAATTGAAATTTCACTGAATATACAAAGTTGCGAAGTCATTAATGATAAAATACGCCCACGAATGTCAGTTTCATCGCGTAGCATTAAGTTCAAAACAAGATCAACATTACGATTTTAAGAATCTGAGCGATATTCAGGATTTTAAAGTAAAGGGATTTATTGATTAAAAGGAATAACTGACAAATTCAAAAAAAAAATATATCTTTTAGAATGAGGGATATTATTGTAAACTGCGCCAATATTATATTTAAAAAAAAAAAAAATTAAATTCTCAAATGTCTCACATCCTCTTTTTAATTCAAATTTAATTTTAAGAAATTTTGAGTTCTCCTCAAAAATGTATTTGACATGCATTTGTCATATTTGGTCTTTATATATTCTTATGAAAAATCGTCTCAAAGAAAAATGGTAGCATTTTTTTAAATTCTTTTTTTAAATATCGTTTTTTGAGAAATAACGTATGTCTAAACATCTAATTTATTTATGTTGTGCGACGGTAATTTTGAATAGCGGAACTGAAATCAATACCAAAGAGATTTATTATTGTTGAATTTTTATCATTTAAAAATGTATTCTTTATATTTCTTTGGAACGTATACATTACCTTGGGAGAACCGAAAAAATTCAAAATAAATTTTTTCATCGCTATACTTCGGAAAAGTTGCGTATTTTAGAGACACAAGAAAATATATAAAAAAAAAAGGCTAAGAAATTTATTAATATATTTTTAGATCGCGCATAGCCCTTAAAGTTCATGAAAATTGTCAACATTTCATTATTTTATGGCAATTTGAACAATCATTAAACTTCATAAGATATGAAAGCTTGAAAGCTATTTCTCTAGTTTCTAAATGGCGAAATCATTGAGAACAATAGGGGAAAAAAATCACCAAAATAACACATCTCCTTCCGATCGCGCATTAGCAGCGAATTTGTGTAAAATATTGAGAATGAAATTTTCACGCTCTTATGTAGGGTGCCTAGATATGAAAGTGGCGACATACAAGATATAAAATTTGATTGGTTGAGATTATTTTGGACAAAACCGAATCGCTAAGGCGTCTTGGCAAGCATGCTATTGTCACCAAGCTAATGTTTGTTGACTTGTCTCAATAGCGATTATAAGAAGCATGGGAACATCGCCAAGCTAGTGTTTGTTTACGTCATGTTTCTTCATTGAATTGCATGCAGTGCTCTTGTTCTTTTAACGACCATTTACTGTATTTGTGATCATTTATAGTCTTTATTTATTTAGATTATTAAAATAAAATTTATTGTAATTAAAGCCATTCTTTCCGTTAAAAAATTCGACTTACTAAATTTCTTTTACTTGTATTTGAGCAAATGATGCTAAAAGAGATGATACTAAAAGCATTGCTTTTTGGCCCGATAGAGTCAACATTTTATTTTATTTTTTATAACATGTTTTGATTAATTTAATATAATTTAGGATCTGTATTCACTGGCTGTCTGATTGATTTTTGTTTGAAGATTGTTAAAATGTATTATACAATATGAGAAATAGAGTTTTATTTAGCAAATTCTAATGTAATAGCGATATCAATTATATTACCGTAAATTCATCATTAGTAGAAAATTTCAACTTAAAATGGGCACAGATATCTCGAATTATTATAGACTGATTAATTAAATTCTTAGGACTAAAAAAGGAATTTATTCATTCACAATACAAATCATGAATATCCACCCATTAAGCATATAAGAAATTGCAAACATTTTACAGTATTAAACACGAAGTTCTAACACTATTCACTAAATTATTTCGTGTCGGCGTACATCTTTCAATCTTAACATCACATGTTCAATAGATGAAAACGCAAATCATCATCAACTAACTAATTATGTTCATCATGAAATGTGTATAACTTTTACAGTTGTATCTTTGTAAGCGAATATCACCCATTTTTGTCTACCCTACAATATATTTCGGTTGCCATAGTTTTGACAGCCGTCACTCATCAATGAATATTGCCAAATTCTGTAAGATTTCAAAGTACTGGGCTGTTACAGTTTTAAAAAACAGTCTAAGCACAATCTGAGCATCGTATATCGCCACTCTCATATCTTGTCATCCTATCCAATGCTTTGTGCCTTAGTCCCTTCTTTCTCCTATCCGTTACTCTTTTGGTAGTCGGCAGATCATTTGCTACGATGTTGTGACGTCTTGAGATATATTATGACCGCAACGAAGAAAATAATCACAAAAGAGATATTTGAATGCATTTGGTATTCCAAAAAACTTTAAATTAAATAAGCTTAGCAAGCATTAAAACGTGATTCGGCGCTGTTTCAAGAAAATTAATACATTTTTTTCTAGATAGGCAAGAGTGCCTGTTTTTTTAAATCACACTTTTAGTGTGATTCGCAAAATAAAATGTTTTTTAAAGAAAGCATCCATTGTGATGGTTTTCAATTACAGAATCCTACAACGAAAATCTTACATCTGAGATTAAAATATAATGTCTTTCGAACAAAGCTTGGAGTTGAAGCAAATATCTATTTTACTTTTTGATGTGGCATCTTGCAATTACCCCATTGTTGTGACGTGTGCAATAGCCTGGATTTGCTCTGTTGATATAGGATTGGCATAAATTATGACTACGCATAAATGAAAACGATGCCTGTTATTGCGTTGATGTTTGTTTATTTACAACGAAAATTCTGAGGAATAGACTCTCAAGGAAAAGATAAAACTGTTTGAAAAATATGACAAACTCCTTCGAAGCTTACATATTCAAAGTCAATGGTTAACTAAACACAAATGTCCGTCTGGTAAAGATTAAGAGATTTTAGAAAACGGTAGAGAACTCTCATCAAATGCCAATTTGAAGATGAGAGTGTAGTTAAAATCTACTGAATTTTTAGTGATCGTTACGCTATTTCCGTGATTAAATTAAATGTTTTACAAAAAATTGGTCTACATGCCCATTCTTATTCAGTTATAGACAAGATTTTTTTTTTAGAAAAGGAAGACAAAAGTATAAAAAGTAAAGACTGATTGACACAGTAGATTTGTATTTCACTCTCATCTACCAACTGGCGAGAATTTGATAGCTCATTTTAAAGTCCTTGTTGAGTCTTATATATACATCTTCATCAAACATATATTCGTTTTCAATTTTGAATTCGTTAACCTTTCACTGCTTATATGGCATAATTCCCCACATCCCCCTTTCTCAAATTTTGAAATATAGCATAATTATAGAGGCCATTCAAATTCGAAATACTGTTTAACCCTTACCTTGCCATTAAATTTCAATATGAAGAAGAAGGTGCTCATCTTTTATTGTAACCCATTATTTTAACAGTATGATCGACCTTCCACTCTTACAATTTTCTATTAGTACTATAATGCACATTGCCCATTTTTCAACCATAACTTAACCCTTATATATTCTTTAAATTTTAATATGAGTAAAAAGATGCCCCCCCACCAGACATTCGAGTTTTCTGCTATTTTATACGGTAAAATTTCCCACTCTTCTTCTAAGTTTGTCAATAGCTTAGTTATAGACATTATCCATTTTCCAGTTGCTACTTAACTCTTATCTCGTCACTAAATTATTACATGAGAAAAACCTTGCCCTTATTTTTCAATAATTTGTTATTTTACGTGGAAAACTACCCCTCTTCAAATTTTGAATAATGGTTTAATAATAGATACCGCTCATTATCCAATTACTACTTAACTCTTATCTTCCCTTTAAATTTCAACATGAGATAATTTATGTCCTTCATTTTTAAATTCTAGTTTTTATTACTTTAACTAGAATACTCCTCTCCCCTCATCTTTCACATTTTGAATAATGGTATAATAATAAATACTATTAATTTACCCATTACTAATTAACCCTTATCTCCCTTCTAAATTTTAACATAAGAAAGAAGATGTCCTTCCTTTTCAATTATTTAGAATTTAATTTAAATGGTAATTTCGCCCTCTTTAATGTTTTGAAATCTGCCTAATTAACAGACTTTGTTCATTTTCCAACCGCTATTATTCTATTTACTCTTCTTCTCTCCCCTTTAAATTTTCATATGAGGAAAAAGATGCCCCCTGACATTATAGTCTTCTATTTTATATGGTAAAATACCCCCCCCCCTCTTCCAATTTTATAAATTATGTTAATTATAGACACTGTTCATTTTTCAATTACTACTTAACCCGTATCTCCCCACTAAATTATAGTATGAGAAAGGCGATGCCCTTCTTTTCAATAATCTATTATTTTACGTGGGAACACTTCCGCCCTTCCTCTTTAAATTTTGTAAAATGGCATAATAATAGACACCGTTTTCGTTCTCTAAATACTATTTAACCCTTATCTTCCCTTTAAATTTTCTTATGAGAAAGACTATGTTCTTCTTTTCCAATTATTTATTATTTTATTACTTTACATGAAATACTCTACCTTCAAATTTGAATAATTGGTATAGTAATAACTACTATTCATTTTTCCATTACTAATTAACTCTTATCTGCTTTCTAAATTTTAACATGAGAAAGAAGATGTCCTTCCTTTTCAATTATTTAGAATTTAACTTAAATGGTAATCCCGCCCTTCTTTAATTTTTTGAAATCTGGCATAGTAACAGACTTTGTTCATTTTCCAACCGCTATTCTTATTTACTCTTCTTGTTTCCCCTTTAAATTTTCATACGTGAAAAAATATAACATTATTCACTTTCCAATTACTGCTTACCTCTTATCCCCCCTTTAATTTTAACGCGGTAACGAAATGCCCATTTTTTTCAATTATTTAGAATCTAATTTAAATGGTAATCCCTCCCCCTTTTTATTTTTTGGAAATATAGCATATTAATAGATTCTACTCTTTTTCTGACCACTACTTAACCTTTCTCTCCTTTTTAAACTTTCATATGAGAAACAAGATGTTCCCATTGAAGCTCAAGTTTTTGCTATTTTATATGGTAAAATTATTAATTTTGCAATATAGTGATACTGTCCATTTTTCAATTTCCACTTGACCTTTTTCTCTCCCAAAATGTTAACATGAGAAAGAAGAGGCACTTTTTTTTCAATTACTTATTATTTTACAAGGAGATTTTCTCCCCTCCTCTTCCAATCTATATATATATTTCTCTTACGTGGCGTGGAAATAAGGCTGAATTTCTAGCTTAGCGTTTGGCAACAAACGTAGTTTCCAGAGCTCAGACCAATGAACAGTCTAGATTGGGTAAGATCAGCTCTGCCTCCAACTCCAATATGGCGGTCAGTGTGACAGCAGTCAAACTCAAACTAGCAATTATTAAAAATAAAATAACATGTACGTAATCAAATGCGTTTGAGATGATTTCTCATTTTAATTATGAGTAATATCGTTAATTTCAAATTAATTCTCAACTCTTATTTAGAATTTATTTACGAATTTCAGTCACACGAAAATCTGAGAGAATAAAAATATCAACTGACTAGATTGCACATGCTGCCATCTGTTGCTGTCTTGATAAAGTAAAAGATAATTTCTTTTCCAAAAATCTATAATACAATGATTGATGATAAACTATCTTCCTATCACGCAGTGTTTTTTCTTTTAATGCATTTAAACATTGCTATACAATATTATAGGTGTAATGAGTTTTAAACTAACTGTGTTCCTATTGTATTTTTTCGTAGTATTTAAATGATTTATTTCCACTGGTAGCACCAACTAAATGCATTTTAATCGTATTTTCAACGAAGTTTCCATTTATTTTTTTACATTAAAAAAATTGTCAATTTCATATGTTAAAATGATTTATGATAGCATTCATTCTGGCTAGAATTGCTGAAAAAAGTTGACGAGCGAGCGAAGTGAGCTGGGACCGCGTAGCGTTCCCAATGTGAATTGCAGGGTCGTACTGGCATGACAAAAAGGGCGGTGGCAACTTGGATAAAAAGGGCGCCAAATTCTTATCAAAGGGGCGCCAACTACTATTTAAAAGTATCTAAAACAAATTTTTTGAAAAGTTAACATACATAACGGCTACAGGATTATTTTATATATTTTGAATGAGATAATTCCTATTCTTCAATGGAGTGTCCTTTATTTGGAGATTAAATGCATTAGAAATCCAACTTAAATGGAGTAGGACTTATGGATTTGTCAGTTTCGCTGTGAAATACCTTTTAACCCCCCCCCTCCCCTCCTTTCATATGTAATTTAAGTCCCAAAGGCTGGCCATAAATTTTATTTTAAGGGGACTAGGTACCTTTTGAACATTTTTTTTTATTTAAGTATTTTAAGGTACATTTTTGGCATAATAATAAAGGACTCAATGAAGGAAAATGATTCTAATAAGAAATTATTCAATTTTCCAGGCAACATTCGATTTTTTTTTTACAATATTAAGTAAATTTTAAAATGTATCTTCTCTTACAATTTTGAACATTTTCAGCTAATTTTTTAAAAAGTATTCGTAGAAGTGTGCTCTACAATTTTAAGTATCGGATAAATTTGGATGAGAATAGTTCAAGACAGGTTTTAATACACCTGAGTTTCAATTTTGTTGTTTTTTTATATAATTGGCCGAGATATTAATTAAACTCCGCAATTTAACCCCTTGGAGACGAGCGACCGGCATACGTGCCACTTAAGGTGCTTAGAATCCTTCATTATTCTTCTCAGTTATTTTTTATTGTAAATTTTACCTTACTTAGTCAGAGCATTTTCGCGATTCAATTACAGAAAATTTTCTGTTGTGAAAAACCGGTGGTAAAAGGTTAAAAATTAAGGAAAGTGCTCTCGTCGCGAAGGGGTTAAAAGGTTGACCGAAAAATGTTGCACCGACGAGTGCCAGAAACCACGTTCTAAAGTGTGGAGGCAGATACTAGCTGAAAGCGGCTTTTTTTAGCCCGTCTTTCGAAACATGCATCGGCTGAACCGTTCGAGATACATAAAACGGAAAACACCAAATCCCATCTACATTCTTTACGCTTTCTAACTTATCAATCTGTTTCGAAAAGTACGAAAATTAACCCCATCTTTCAATTGTTGAATACGTCAGGACATTGTTTTCAAGCTAGGAATTTTGTTTTTATAATAGAACTAGAATTCTTTAAAAATAACAAAAACGACAATAGGTTCATAAATTTGTTGAAAATGTGAGGTATAAAGACAGGATAAACAAAACAAACTTCTTAAGAAATTTTAGGTCTCTAGAGCTCATTCTTGGTGAAGAACTGGGTTTATCTCTAATCTTGATTTAAGTTGTTATTGGTGAAATTAGTAGCTAACTTCGAAATCTAACCCCGCCTGTAGGCCGAGCCGGCATGACTTTTTTTTTTTTTTTTTTCTCGCAACAGTTACAAAGAGAAAATAAAGAAATACATTAGGCAAATTTTGCAGATTTCGCAAAAATTCAAACTAATAAACATTCTTGTGAAAGAGATACAATCAAAAAAATTAATTTGTAGTCTTATACCTTATTTTGTTTTTCCATGGACAAGTCACAGTTCTTGTTATGCAACATCAGCATATCTGAGCTGTGGTAATGATATTTTATAACACTGTACACTATTTTTTTTAAAAAAGGTTGAAGTACAAGCTTATTATAAGAAAAAATGTTTAAGATTACACTAAAATAAGTAAATAACTCAGGTCACCGGCAAATAATATAAAGACGGAGTAGTTCTTTGACACTGGATAGAACGAGACAAACGAAGCAGATTTCACATCAAGAGCACTTTACTTATACCGACTATCGGTTGAAAATTAGAAACACATGCATTTCCAGTTTCTGTGGGGTGGACAATAGATGGCTGATTTCGGTACTCTCTTTTCCCGGACATAATGTATTTCGGTCTCATTCGGACATAATGTATTTCGGTTTCTTTTCAAATGAGCAAACTTACATTTACAAAAGCTATTGAGCTACTGGGATTGTTTGTTTTTCAAAGATCTTGTTCTTTTGTACTGCAATTCATGTGTATACGCAGGGCAGGGGGGGAGGGGCAGAAAATCTTTGGAAAAGTAATAATTCCTTAAAAGCATTACTTTGAAAAGTATTACGTGAATTGTATTGCATGATAATTTTGTTTGAAAGGTTTTCATTAAATTTCATTACAACTGCTGATAGCTTTATAAGTGGCCGAAAATAACAGCTATTTTTTATTGCCCATCAGAAACTTTGTAATAGAACTGTCTTTTATATTTTTTTAGGAAAAGCAAAAGATCTTTCAGAAAATGCTCTCAAAGGTGCCGTTTTGAACCTAATTTCTGGACGCAATAGTGCGGGAAGAGGAAAAAAACTGCTGTCACAAGACAACAATCAATTTTAACTCAAGATGTGATTAATTTAAAGAAAAGAATCTGTTGTATTACAAATCATTTCAATAACCAAGCCTGCAATTCTCATTCATTTATGTAAAGTTTGGCCGAATATTCGGTTTCATTTTCGTTTTCAGCGCAAAATCTTAGTTTTGGCAAAAATACTGCCGAATAATCGGTATTACTATAACTGCCCCTCCCTATCCTCTCCCAAACGCCACTACCATCCAAAGAGCCGCACATACTATGTATTCACATAAAAGGGGATAAATCTAGAAGGTATTAATAATATTGATTAAATTCGTTATTTTTAAATTAAATTATTTTTGAATCATTTTTTATGTTTATAGCACCTTATATTTAATTCATTTTATTTCAATAAAATTAATTTTTAATTAATAATTATGTACTTCCGTTTCTACTCAAAACATTATTCAGATAACATGCATGTTTATGTTATTACTTTGAATTTATTTTTAAGATAATTTCGTTTTCGTTTTCTGTCGAAACTAGAAAGGTAACCGAAATTCGGTTCCTGTCGAACACTATTTTTATGTTTGTAAATGAGCAGAAACTTTTGCATTACTGAACGTTAAAAAATATTTTTTCGAAAATCGCTTTAAGGATTTGCACGTAATCATAACTTATAAATTTCGGAAAATCGAGTTTTTATTTTAGCGGCTTTATCAACGGAATCCAGAACCTGGAATAGACGATTCTATATAATATATATATATATATATATATATATACAATATATATAATTATAATATCTTTGAATTTCAAAAAACATATGAAGTTCTTGTAACATTCTAATTAAATCTCCAAAGAGATTATATAATAAGCATTCTACAATAAAATTGAAACTAGTTTTTCTCAAAATTTCATTTTTAAATATATGACCATACACGATTACTTTAATAATACTGAATTGTTTTACTTCTAATTTTGTCAGCTTTTTTTCTTATATAATTATGCAGGGCATTAAGGATTTTTTTATCATCAAAAATCCTCATTTTTCTTCGATAAAAGTTGAATAATCTCTTCAAAACAGTCGGCATTTTGAAAAAAAAAAAAAAAGCTTTCCGTAATTTCCACCCTTTGTCTCGCCTAGTCACTAAAATAAATCATATTTAATTTTAAATTGCTGTTTATTTTAATTACAGAAGCCAAATTTAATTTTAATAGTCGCCGCAACTCACACACACAGACAAAAAAAAAATAAATAAATGCACCAGAAGAGCAGCAATAGATTCAAATATATTTACATTTAAAAAATATAATATGTACTATCAAAATTATATTTAAGCATTGTATTACAAAACAAAAAACAAAGTCAAAGAAAATAGAAATACTTAATTGCGTAATGGGGGTAAAATATAGAAAAGAAGAAGAATAACACGTTTTTTTCTACCGCAATAAGCTTATATGTGTTCATTATTTTGCAGCTATTTCTTACTCGATATCTTGAAAAAAAAGTATCTAAAAAATGATAAGGTTTATTGGCAAAGTTATTTTTCGTTTTCACCTTAATGGGAATGTCTAAAAATTTAAAGTATGTATCAATGAAAATTGTTTAATAATATCGTCAAAAAGTTTTGGACAGCTTATGTTATTGCTCAAAACATTATAAAACTCCTATAACAGCTACTGAATTCGATATTTTATTTTTTCGTTTTTAACGTTTCTTTCTTTGCTGATGTCTGTACGCCGAGCGTGTGTTAATTAGTATTTCATGGAAAAATACCTCCACATCCGGTTTCTATTTTCTTCAGAAAGTTACAGAGATCCAAAAATCCCACAATATGGTATAATCAATAAAAAGTGTCACATCTGGTGGTATTACTTACAGATACCACTGGGTATCTAAGGTGAAACTCCACCGACATGTCTTCTTAGGGAATTTGTCTTCTTAGGAACTCCCACTAACAGCACTGAAAACAAAACAAAAACACATCTCCGCGCATCTGCGCTTCTCTTTCATCCATTCTTTTGTGAAACAACTTTTACAAGTTTCAGTAGTTTATATATTTATTTCGATTACATGTCATGTGAATTTTTCAATTTGTAAATCGGGGTGGTGTTTGAAGTTTAGAGTCGTTAAGCAGATACAGTTTGAAAAAAAAGGGTTTTAGATACTATTGGCATTTTTAAATGCTAAAAAATTGTAAAAATTTTTCAAATAGATATGAAAAATTAACCTTTTATTCTTTGAAAAGCAAAATTTACATAACTTTCCATTGCCCAAAAACTTGTGAAAAATTTGTCTTTGGCCTATATTATCATTAAGAAATTATGAAATGTTCCAGTTTATTAGAACTAAGAGCATCGATTTATGTGTGTGCAGTGTTGAATTCAGGCGGTGACCCGGGGGGACATCCCCCCCCCCTCTAAGCAATAAAATGTCCCCTGCGGAAAATGTGAGATTTTGTATTTTGGATGGTCAAAAAGTACAATATCCACCCCTGAACTCTACAATGCCCCCCCCCCCCCGGAGACACAGAAGTCCCTCCCGGAGAAAAGTGTTTGAATTCAACACTGTGTGTGTGCTTATGGGGAGTGTACGTGTGTGTAAGTGGGTGGGTAGGTGGGGGAAGAACTATTACAAAAACACGATATTAATCTTTTGAAAGTTATTTTTACACAGACGCTGAAAAATCTGACCAAGGGTGCCGTAATTACAAAAACACTATATTAATTTGTTGAAAGTTATTTTCACAGTGGCGCTGAAAAAAATGTGACCAAGGGCGCTATGATTACAAATACACAATATTAGATTTTTTAGAGTTATTTTTAAACAGGCCCTGGAAAAATCTAACCAAGGGCACCAGGATTACAAAAACACGATATTAGTTTTTTGAAAGTTATTTTTACAGAGGCGCTGAAAATAATCTGACCAAGGGCGCCATGATTTAAAAAAATATATAAATTTTTTGAAAGTTATTTTTACAGAGGCGCTGAGAAAAATCTGACCAAGGGCGCCATAATTACAAAAACAAGAACACGATATTAGTTTTTTTAAACTTATTTTTACACAGACGCCGAAAAAAAATCTGACCAAGGGCGCCATAATTACAGAAACACGATATTAATTTTTAAATAGCTATTTTTACAGAGGCGCTGAAAAATTCTGACCAGGGAAGCTAGGATTACAAAAACACGATATTATTTTTTCTTTTTTTTAAAGTTATTTTTACAGAGGCGCTGAAAAAAAATCAGACTATAGGGGCGACATGATTACCAAAGCCGCCTCTGAAAATGGGACCAATTAACCCTTCTTTGCATGAGATTTTCTTTTACAATTGTGTTTTTCTTATACATATATTAAATATTAGACACCAGAAATTTTAAGATAGATTTTTAATCTTGTTCAGCAACATATTTCCCGGGAAATTTACTGGATTAATATTTCTATATAAATATAGTGGTGGCGAAGAAGTTGATTTATTTATTAAAAGTTAAATAAAAAGTGATGGAAATTTACATCACTATGCAATTAAGGGTTAAAATGAAAATCTCTCTTAAATTGCATTCCATTTTTTTTTCTTTTTTCGTCGTTTGTACTTTCACAAAAAGCAGAAATATTTGATCACCCAGCGCACTAAATATTTGACAGAAAAGTTAATTTTTTTTTTAATTTATTTTTAGAAAGACGCTGAAAAAGACTGCCTAAGAGCGCCATAATAACAAAAACATAAATACGATATTAGTTTTTTTAAAGTTTTTTTTTTTTTTTTTTTTTTTACAGAGGCGCTGGAAAAAATCTGACCATGGACGCCATAATAACAAAAACATGAACACGATATTAGTTTTTTGAAAGCTATTTTTGCAGAGGCGTTGAAAAAAATCTGACCAAGGGCGCCAGGATTACAAAAACACGATGTTATTTTTTTTAAAGTTATTTTTACAAAGGCGCTGAAAAAGTCTGACCAAGGGCGTCATAATAACAAAAACACGAACACGATATTAGTTTTTTTTAAAGTTATTTTTACAGAGGCGCTGAAAAAATCAGACTAGGGGCGACATGATTACCAAAGCCGCCTCTGAAAGTGGGACCAATTAAAATGAAAATCTCTTCTCTTAAATTGCATTCCATTTTTTTTTTTTTCGTCGTTTGTACTTTCACAAAAAGCAGAAATATTTTATCATACAGGGCACTAAATATTTGACAGAAAAGTTAATTTTTTTAAAGTTATTTTTAGAAAGACGCTGAAAAAGACTGCCTAAGAGCGCCATAATAACAAAAACATAAATACGATATTTTTTGTTTTAAGTTTTTTTTTTTTTTTTTTTTTTTTTTTTTTTTACAGAGGCGCTGGAAAAAATCTGACCATGGGCGCCATAATAACAAAAACACGAACACGATATTAGTTTTTTGAAAGCTACTTTTGCAGAGGCGTTGAAAAAAATCTGACCAAGAGCGCCAGGATTACAAAAACACGATGTTAATTTTTTTAAGTTATTTTTACAAAGGCGCTGAAAAAGTCTGACCAAGGGCACCATATTAACAAAAACACGAACACGATATTAGTTTTTTGAAAGTTATTTTTACAGAGGCGCTGAAAAAAAAAACTGTACCATGGGCGCCATAGTAACAAAAACACAAACACGATATTAGTTTTTTGAAAGCTATTTTTGCAGAGGCGTTGAAAAAAATCTGACCAAGGGCGCCAGGATTACAAAAACACGATGTTCCAGGATACCATGTGTAACAATAGCACATCTGATTGTCGATAATTTATGTTATCTCGAAATTGGGTTATATAATTGTCTTTGATCCCACACAGTTTGCTTATGCTATACTTTTAAAAATAAAAAGTATTACTTTTTAATTTTCCATATGAAAATCTTTGAAATTTTATGCCTTTCAGTATGCACAACTTTAAACGTGCTTCCAAAAAAAAAAAAAAAAAAAAAGTGACGAGGGCGCACCGGGCATTTGCCTCGTTGCCCGGTGGGCCAGTACGACCCTGGTGAATTGAGTCGCAATTCACGGGGGTTAGGCAGCGTTTGCGAGCAGGGGGTTAAACCCCCTATTCTTTATAATACTAGTAAATCTTCGGATTAGGGGCCTCAACGTCAATTTTGCAAGACATTTTAATTTTCATCTTACTTCACACATTATCTAACATCCTGAAATCCGCAAGTTAATAATATTAGATTATATGTATCTTTCTACCCAACTTGGGACAAACCAATAGCAATAGGGAGGATATTTTTCCATCACGGACGCATTTCGTACATTTTGTATTGTTATGTACTTCAGCTTTCTAGTACAAAGCTTGACAAAAATGACTATACTTATTCATTTCGTCAGTGATGCTTCAAAATGTTCATTTGCAATTTAGTTGCAACACATTCACTTATTTGTAAACATTTAAATCTATTGCGTTATATTCCTTAATCAGGTCCTCTGCCGAACGACGTATTTTCGCAAGGGCGATTTGCACAATAGAGTGTTTTTTTTTTTTTTTTTTTTAAATTCTTTAATAGTATCTACATTTATTTTAAACTATATTGTCGCTAGCATCGTTTACGTTTGGCGCTAACCTTGTTCATTGATTCGATTACGTAAGATTAACTATTTTATATATTTTTAAAACTTTATTTTTTCCAAATCTTTCGTAATCGGGAAAGTCACAATAAATATTTAAAAAAATTTCCTTTTAATGACACGTTATAAAATAGAATTGCTAGGCCACTAGTAAAGGAGAAAAAAAGATAATTACTTTTGTTTAACAAAAATGTAAAATTGGAAAGTTAAAATGCTTTATATTTTCCGAATAGGTGCACAAAATTCCATAAAAAAAAAGATTTAGAATGTCTGGCATACACTATAAAAAAAAATCCGTGAAAATACAAGAGATTTTCCGTTAAATTTTACGGAGAAGTTTCATTTTTCCAAAACAACAGTACAATTTCCGTAAATGGCATCAGTTCCGTAAAGGAGATTTCAAATCCGTAAATATGCAGAAAGTTTTCCGTAAATGTAATGGATTTTTCCGTATTTCTTACAAAACTGTACAATGTCCGTATTTCTAGTGCCATTTCCGCAAATGACGTTCAGAGGTTTGCGTACAGAAATCGCCTTGTTTGAAATGCGAATTAAGATTGTTTTATTTACTAGAGTTCTTCTAGGATCCAAATCTGAACCAGTCCTACCCGTGGGCCTATTTTTTGTCATTAGACTCGGGCCAATCCTGGAACTCATTCTAACCAGGGTTGTGTCTGGGCGGTAATTTTAAGTGAAAATAATATTGATATTTTTATTTTTTTGTGAAATCTTTAGAAATTTATTTTATTTCCATAAATTACAGAAAAATATTTTTTTAAATCTACTTTTTTTTTTCTTTATGGTACTTTAAATTCTGAATTTTTTCACAGACGTTTTAAAATTTTATTTTAATTTTATTAACGTGAGGCAATATTAGGTTATTAAAGGTTTCATAAAATATTATCTTTGCAAATTATCCATACGTATATTGTATTGAACAAAACTGATTTGTCTTATAAATTTGTGAATTAAACTAAAATTTAATTTTTTATAAATTATAATTTTTTACAAAGTTTATATTTTTTTCTTTAAATTTATAAAAGTTATTTACTTTCATAAAAATGAAGTTTATGATTTTATAAAGTTTATAATTTATTTCGTTAGTTTATGATTTTATAAATTAAACTAAATTAATTTAGTCTAAATTAATAAGTCCAAATTTAAACTTACCTATCCTAAGGTCATTAATTTCAAAATTTTCTCTGAAAATCTATTTTTTTATTTTAATATTTTTAAGGTTTCATAAAATAATATCTTTGCAAATTATCGGTATGTGGGTATTAAACTAAACTGATTTGTCTTATAAATTTGTGAATTAAACTAAAATTTATTATTTTATAAATTATAATTTTACAAAGTTCATAATTTTCTCTTTAAATTTATAAAAATAATTAATAACATTTTGTTTACTTTATAAAATTATAAACTTCATTTTTATGAAAGTTTATAATTTATTTTGTTAGTTTATAATTTTTATAAATTAAACTAAATTATTAAGTCCAAATGTAAACTTACCTATCCTAAAGTTATTAATTTCAAAATTTTCTCTAAAAATCTATCTTTTCGGTTTGATATTTTAAAAATTATTCATTTTAACAGAACCATACACAAAAGTTCGTAGCAAAGCTTAAATATAATAATTTTATTTATTATAAATTTGTTTATTCACATAAGTTTTTAAATTAAGAGATAACGAAAATTTACTTTAATAGCATGTAATAAATACGTCTGCTTAAGATAATTATTGATTTTACTGAAATTGATAAATAAATCAACACACAAATTATTAAAGTATATGTACTATTGCAAAAAGAAACAATCATTACTGTTAATACAATATTTTACGCATATAATACATAAAAAATTTAAATTTATATACTATAAAGCATCAAATAATAAAGCAGAATATAGAACAATTTTGAAAAGAAAATATTAAAAACAATAGAACTCTGAAAATATCTATCTAACTATAAGAACTCCAAGTTTTTGCATCATTAAAAACATCTCAAATAACTTACAACATTTGAATACCTGTCCTGTCCAACCGTAGCGTAGTGGTTTGGCGCGCTGGTTTAGTAAACGGAAGGTCGTGGGTTCGATACTTATCGTGGGAAAGGGTGGTTGTTTATTATAAACTCGCTCAGAAATGAACGAAAAAAAAAAACAAGTTGGAAATTGTACGTCAAACATGACAAATGAGGTGCGTTCGTACTATGGCTAGTTATATAAATATTCTGATCTTGATTTTTAATTCTGTGAAATGAATTATATCGTCTGCAGATTAATTTCTGTCATAAAATAAGTGTCTCGGTCGCTTGACGATTAAACCTCGGAAGCTCCTATAACAAACAAGTTGGAAATTGTACGTCAAACGTTACAAACGAGGTGCGTTCGTACTATAGCTAGTTATATAAATATTCAGATCTTGATGATTTTTAATTCTGTGAAATGAATTATATCGCCTGCAGATTCATTTCTGTAATAAAATAAGTATCTCGGTCGCTTGACGATTAAACTCCGAAAGCTCCTATAAAAAGAAAGCACCGATTTAAAAAAAAAAAAAAAATCAAATTTCTTAATAAATGTTTTTATTAATATTTTCTAAAGTTTTGACTCGATTTAAAAAAAAATTGAAATGTCTCGACAAAATTCTACAAAGATAATATATCTTAAATTTCAAACCATTCGGTTGGGTAGTTTTTGCGTTGTTATATGCGGACGGACGGACCGACAGACGGACGGACGGACCAGACGACGACAATAAGTGCTACGTATTTATATAATTACGAGCGCACCTAAAAAGCACCGATTTAAAAAAAATCACATTTCTTAATAAATGTTTTTATTAATATTTTCTAAAGTTTTGATTCGATTTTTATGAAACTTGAAATGTCGCGACAAAATTCTGAAAAGATAATATATCTTAAATTTCAAACCATTCGGTTGGGTAATTTTTGCGTTGTTATATGCGGACGGACGGACCAGACAACGACAATAGGTGCTACGTATTTATATAATTACGAACGCACCTAAAAAAAGAAACGTATCTGTCTCTTATTAGATTTTCCTTGAGGGATAACTTTTTTTTTTTGGTCCTATAAAATTTATTTTAACGACATAAAAATTTCTAAAAAATACGGAAGATATCTGTTATAAAACGGAAGTTTAAAAACGGATATTTCAGAAATTATGGAAAATTTCCTGGAATTTACGGAATTTTTTTCCCGTTAAAATACGGAAATAGTACTGGCGTCTCGATTGCCAGTACAATTTCCGTTATTTTCAGGAAATTTTTTTACAGTGTATGTATTGACAAAATTTAAAGCTAATCGGAGTAATCTAAGATCCCCCATCGTATAAAGTTTAATGATTATGAAAATTACCGTAAAATAATGAATTGTTGGCCATTTTCATGAAATTAGGCCTATTTACAACCGGATAATACGGATAAATTTCTTAGCTTTTTTATATTTTCTTTTGTATGGCCAATTCACAACTTTTCCGCTGTATAACGGTAAAAAAAAAGTTGATTTTGAATTTGTTCGGCCCGTCCTAGTATACATGCATGTTTAAAGAAGACATGCACTTTTAAAAAAAAATTCTATCATATACTAATATATTCAAATCTTATTTATATGAATTTGTATTAATCTTATTTATATAAATTAGCATTAAAATTGCTTTTCAGTAGTATCAGTATACTATAAATTAAAAACAATGTTGTGTAACAACTCGATTAGAAAACTATCTTCTTGGCAATTGTTTAGTTAAGCTCAGAAATCTTTCGGTGAACTTTTTTTTTTTTAAAGCAACTTTTACTCAAGATTGGAAAAACATTGGTGAAATACCAGCATTAAAAAAAATTCTAACACCATAGAATGTTTGTATATATGCGTGTATATATGAAAAATACCTATCAAAGTTTGGAAAACAGCATTTACTAACCCATATAATCCAATGGGATCCCCCCCCCCCCCCGAATTTATCAATTAGCTCACTGTATTGCTAGTATATTTCTGAGTTTTCACGATATTTGACTGGTCTTTTTATGTGAGTTACTCTATAGGATTGACTACCAAATCATGAAAAAAAAAATCTTTGGTATGGTACGCGTATGCGCAGTTAAAAATTATTTCATACAAATGCCCATATCGCATCAAATATTCAATATATTAATTTTTCAATTGCAGTATACTGTTTCTACTGTTCTTGAAGTCAAACATGTGATTTATATCCTCGAATTTCAAGAACAATTTGTCTAGAATTTCAGTAGATATCCGACAAACCGTGTAAAAAGCGAAAGCATCTGGTCACTGCCCCTTCATTTTTGAACAGCAGCGTATTATAAAGTACTTTAAAATAATCCAGTTAGGAGTCGAAATCATTCAGCGCCCAGGGCCTATTGTTAGCAGGCGAAGCCCTCACGCTTGTATGCTACCGAAGGCAGTGGGGACTCCCAAATTTAATTTCTAACATTTAGATATATTACACTTTCAGTTATGACCAATAATTCCTGAAGAAAACCTAACATAAAAAACGCCATCCAGTGGAAGTGTTTAGAACTATGCTAAATGATACAGAAGTGAATTAAATGTATCCAACTATATAAAACACTTTAAAAATTTCCCAACTAGGAGCCGAGCTTATACAGATATTCATAAACGAAAAAAAGGTGAGGGAAGTAGCTGGAATCGCGCTATATGCTAATCATAGGGAAAGTTGTTCCCTGCTAATCATAAAAAAAATGTAAATATAGGTATAAAATATCACTAAACAGATCATCACAGTATAAAAGAGTAAAAGAGCACCTCCACGTTCTAACACTTGAAAAGGGCTTTATTCCAAAAGTTATAATTTTACTACCGATTTCAGAATAACTTGTCCCGTTGCTGAGTTGCGCCTGGTGCTATTGGGCCAAAATTTTTATCAACTACTTTTCCTCAATAGTTCCACATTTTGACCAAGAACAACTTTCTATTTTAATTTTGGCCTGAAATATTTTTTTTTTTTCAAAATTTTCTTAGACTTATTTTCCGATTCGGGACGTTGAGTGTTAGCTCAAATGGAAAGTAGGCATAAGAAACATCATAATACTCGAAATGCATTCTGGGGAAAATTCTTTTCACCGAGAAAAAAATGGAAGCTAACAAAATCACGAAGTGAGTTCCAGAAAAGAATTTTTTTTTGAAAGGGTTAATACTAATATTTTTTAATCGAAGACCTCGTTAAAAAGATAAATGTACGATGGTTAAGTGTATATTTTTTTATTTTTGTATTTCGATTTCCAAGCAGATGAAGAATTTTGCAAACTGCCCGAAAAACGAAAGTCACACAATCGTCATTAGGAAAATAATTTTTTCAAAGGATTAATATTAATATTAATTTAAACTAAATACGTCATTAGAAAGTAAAATGTACGCAGATTAAGTGGGTATTTTTTGCTTTTTTCGCATTATTTATTTTACAATCGCGGGTCCAGATTTTTTTTTAATTTCAGAGAAAACTAAAATAACGAAAACGGCTTTAGGAAAATATTTTTAATATTAGTAAGTTAATATATAAGTTAAAATTATTATTTTTTAAAACAAATAACACTCGTTGGAATCGGAAAGGTACCCAAATTATATGGGTATTAAAAATACGAAATAGACGTTTCGAAAGTAATTCTTTTGAAAGTGTTAATGCTAATATTTTTTAAAACGGATTACACAGTTAGAAAGGACAAAGTATGATAGTTAAGTAGACATTTTTTATTTTTTTCGTTTTTCAATTTGTTAAGCTGATGCGGACTTGTAAAAACTGAAAAAAAGGAATGTTTACCCCTCTCGGATCTTTCCTGTTTAGAGAACATCGGAAGACATCGAATGTGCGAATTCGTCGTCGCTACCGCCATTTTTCAATTTGAATTAGTTTTTAATTAATATCTCGGCTAATTATAAAAAATGAAAAGAGCTTCAGGTGCAGTCGGACTTTCCTTGGATTATCCTCATCCAAATTTTCAGACCTCTATGTGCGGGAGATTTTTCCGAGCCATCGCGGGGACACACACACACACACACACAGAGAGAGAGAGAGAGAGAGAGAGAAACGGACAAACACATTTCTTTTATTAGTACAGATAAAGATTTAAGGGGTTGAAAATACCTAGTCAAAATAAAATTTGATAATACACTTTATATTGTGAATTCCTTCATTGTAATGTATATTAATTAAGTTGAACTAAATGCTAGAAAGAATGTTATAAGATTTGTAAACATTATAGCATAACTAAATAAAATATGTATGAGTTACTAAGCCGTTAATGAGAAAATACTTCAACGAATGTTAGTTTTTTCGTTTGGGAAAAAATTCAAATGAACAACAAAATAGACACAGCAATTTTAAAGAATATCAGCGATACCCAGGCTTTTAAAGTACACGAATTAACGATAAAAAGGAATAATTGATGAAATTAAAAAAATCTTATAGAATGAAGGATGTTATCTTGAATTGCACCATTATTTTTTTAAAATAGAATTTAAATTCCAAAAAGCGCTTCAAACTTTTTTTTAAATTTTCTATTTTAAGAAATTTTGAGTTGTCCTTAAAAATGGATCGGGCATGCATTTTGTCCTCTTTGATCTTAATATATTCTCACGTAAATAAATCGCGTCAAAGACAATCTTTAGCTTTAAAAAGAACCATTTCTTTTAAGAAATAACGTATGTATAAACATCTAATTTATTTATGTTTTCGCGACGGTAGCATTGAATAGCAAATCAAATTATTAGTTTACGAATCGTCCTTCGTTTTCGGAGTTATTTTGAGAGATGAGAAGGAATGTGAAAATAACTTATTGGTGTGTTTGTTTCTTTTTGTATAGGTAAAGTATCTGTGAAAGAATATCGTTACAAAAATCAATACCAGGAGGATTTGTTATTGTTGCAGTCTTATCACACACACATATATATATATAGAAGTAATATATATATATATATATATATATATATATATATTACTTCTTTGGAACGCGTACATGCATGTTTAAACAAATCATATATTTAAAAAAAATGTGTTATATATCAATTTACTCAAAGCATATTTATATAAATAGTATGTATTAATAATATTTATATAAATTAGCATTGCAATGTATTTTCAGCATTACCAATATCTTATAAATATCCTAATAATTATAATTATCCTATAAAATAATTACTCGTTTACCAAAATCTTTCTTGGCAATTGTTTAGTTATGCTCAGACCATTTTCGTTGCAATTTCCTTGAAATAAAACGACTTGATTGAAATAAATAACGACCTTGAAATAAAACGACTTCAAGATTGAATAAACATAGGTGAAAAAACGGATTTTTTTCTTCATATGTTCCTAACTCCATAATGTATGTAGGTATGTGTGTATATGTTACGGTCAATATGATTAATCCGGTCATTATTAATAATAACCGGTTATTATTAATAATGATCGGATTAATCACTTATTAATCCGATACTCTGATACCTCCGATACCTCCGATCACTAATTGGCAGTAACATATACACGCAAACGAAAAATCATGCATCACGGCATATATTATGAAATACTTTCCAACACTGTTGGAATATTGCTAAGAAATTTCATTTTTGCTTATTCAATGAAATGAGACATAAACACACACACACACACACACAAAACGCAGTAAAAAATAATTTTCAGCATTTGATGTTCATAGCCAGTAATGTGTGCGAATTTCGTGAGCAACCCTGTATATGATCCACACACCACAAACTAAAAGTTAGTTACGTTTTTAAATATATATCCCAGCTGAAAACCCGCATCCGTTAGTTATGGCCAATAGTCAGTCCTGTAACAGAATTCTTTTGAGTGTCTCTGTAACTAAACGATAAGTTCTACTCACTCTGAAATTTATAGAAAGCATGCTGTAGTGAACCTCAGTAATGTATTGCAATAATGTGATATCATTAAAATACACTGCAACCGATTTACCGACATAAATAATAATGCAATGGAATATTTTTGTGCATCCCTGTAAACAAACTGTAATTGCTACTTACTCTATCTATACTAATATTATAAAAAAGTAACGATTTTTTTGTTTGTTTGTTTGTTTATTTGTAGGGGGTAATCTCTCGAACTACCGAAACGATTTCAAAAGTGATGTTTGCAAATTTATGGTGACAACCCCTGCTCCAACATAGGCTTTATTTTATGTCGGTGTCACTACCCTCAGGTGGGTGCAGGAGCGAAAAACGTTCTGAAATTTCGATTTTTTTTTTATACTGAAGGAGCTAGAAACATGAAATTTGGCATGGTAGTTACTTATAAGATGTAAATGTTCTCTAAAAACAAATTCTAAAAAAAATCGAAATTTAAAAGGGTGAGATGAGCGAAAAGTGTTCTAAAAACATTCTAAATTACTATTTCTATGCAATCGCTGGAACTACAGAACCGTTTTCAAAAGTTATGGTGGCAAATTGAGGGTAACAGTCCCTGCTGTAACATAGGCTATATTTTATATCGATGCCACTACCACAGGGTGGTGCAAGAGTGGAAAATGTTTTAAAATTTCTATTTTTGTTTATACTGAAAGAACTAGAAACTTGAAATTTGGCATGGTAGTTACTTATAAGATGTAAATGCTCTCTAAGCACAAATTCTAGCAAAATTCGAAATTTAAAAGGGTGAGATGAGCGAAAAGCGTTCTAAAAACATTCTAAATTACAATTTCTGTGGAATCGCTGGAACTTCAAAACCATTTTCAAAAGTGATGGTGGCAAATTGATGGTAACAGTCCCTGCTGTAACACAGACTATATTTTATACCGGTGCTACAACCACAGGGGGGTGCAAGAGCGGAAAACGTTCTAAAATTTCGATTTTTGTTTATACTGAACGAACTAGAAACTTGAAATTTGGCATGGTAGTTACTTATAAGATGTAAATGCTCTCTAAGAACAGTTTCAAAAAAGTTCGAAATTTAAAAGGGTGGGATGAGCGATAAGCATTCTAAAAACATTCTAAATTACAATTTCCGTGGAATCGCTGGAACTATAGAAAAATGTGGTCGAAAAACATTCTAAATTACAACTTCTATGGAATCTTTGAAACTACCAAACCGATTTTAAACGTAATGCTCGCAAATTTATGGTGATAGTATGTGCTCTAACACAGGCTATATTTTATGTCAGTGCCACTACACTCAGGGGGTTGCAAGAGCGAAGAACGTTCGAAAATTGCAAATTTTATTATACTGAAGCGATTAGAAACTTGAAATTGGGCAAGATAGTAACTTATAAGATATATACGCTCTCTAAGGACAATTTCTAAAAAATTCGAAATTTAAAAGAGTGATATGAGGGAAAACTGTTCTAAAAATATTCCAAATTACGATTTCAATGGAATTGTTAAGGACAGAAACTTGAAATTTGACATGGCTGATACTTTTAAGACAGAAGTGCACACACAGAACAGTTTTTTTTTTTTTAAATAAATCGAAATTTAAAAGGGTGAAAAAGGAAAGAAAATTCTATTTTTTTTTTTTTTTTTACTAACAGGATTAGAAACTTCAAATTTAGCATGGCGGTTACTTTTAATATACAAACGCTCGCTAACAATGGTTTGTAAAGAAATAAAAAATTTCAAAGGGTGAAATGAGCGGAAAGCGTTTAAAATGCATTCTAACTTGGAATTACTATGGAATTGTTAGGGGTAGAAACTTAAAATTTTACTTGGCTGCTGATTTGGTAGCACAGAACAATTTACAAAAGTGAAGTTGCTGAAGCACGTGACACTAAAATTACAAAACTCAAAACAGTATATACATAAACAACGAAGTAGAAAATGGAAGCCTCAAATATTAACGAATGTTATCGCTTGAATGTTTTCTTGCCCTTCACTTCATTATTTCTGGATTGAGCATGCAAATAGCATGTTTTATACAATTTAAATGCTGGACATGTTACAGGCGATATTGAAAGTAATTCAATTATGGATGCAGCCAGAGGTGGCTGGCCCGCCGGTATTTTCCGTTCATAATAAAATAACCTATACATATTTTCTAATCTAAATCTTCAAAAGAAAAATTATTTACCGAGAAAACATTGTGCAAAAAATACCCTTTAATTTTTTTCATCCTCGCTTTTCGACGGTCAGCATCTATTTTTTCTCCAGATGCAATAAATCACTTTATCAAGTGACCGCTACATCCAGCCGGGCACCGACTGGAAATGTCCAATTTGGCGCTTTCTCTCCTTCGCACATTCTTCAAATGGGTATCAAATTTGGCAATATATACTGCTCTCTCAGTGCTAAAACTTCCGCACTTTTTCGCAATAAATGGGAATTTGGCCATGTGCCCGTAATGCAAAGAATAAAGAAAGATAACTAAGCTTCTTTTAGGATGTGTTATTCCTAGAGTCTAAAAAAAATTTGGCGATTTTTGTATTACTATTGCTGACTAATTCTTAAATCATGCAAGATTTTCAAATTTTTAGCATTTTCTTTAGACGTAAACGTATTATAGTTTAAAACTCTAAGAGCTAAAGAAATAAATATTGTTGATAATCTGTTATGAATGCCTTTTTCAGCAATAATACTACATGAAAAGCATCTATTATTTATTTCTATTAAATTATTAGATAATTTGTTTTCTGCATGATTTATTTGCTGATTTGTATGTTCTTTTAGTCTTTTAATCAAATAATGTTTGATTAAAACAAGTTAAAAGGCAATGTTGGTATGTTCAATATTGTAATTAATAAGATAAATAAATAAAACAATATGTTGATTACTTGAAAAAATAATTAGTTTTATATCTCTAAAAGTAAAATTAGTTTTTCCTTTTAATGTTATTATTATTTTTTTGCATATTTGAATAATAAATGAAACATATGGAAAATACTTTCCAGGAAGAACAAATGAACTACCTACTGCTTTAGGTTTATTGCGACAATATTGAAAGTAGAAAGCAAAAACTGACTGCCCATTAACAGCAATAGATGGTTTTGTATGCACATCGAATTTACATTTTATCCGAATATCGAAATGTTGCACATTTTAACAATTTTTTCAGTTACAACATATAAAAATAGAAACTCTTTTACATTAAGGGTAAAAACATATTTGCGAGCAAACATGAAAGAGTATAGACAAAATGGATTAACATTGTTAATGAGTTAGGGCTCTGCAGTTATATCTCTACGACAGTAGAACCTAATGAAATATTAAACAAATTTGTAAAGAAACACGGCAGAAAATACAACTAATTTTTTTTGTAAGAATAATTTTCAACAAAATATATATTTTCTTCTTTGCTATTTCTTTAACGTAATAAACTTGAGGTGAGGATGTTTTCAAATGGTCGATAAAGCTGCAATGTTTTGCTATAATGATATTTTCAAAGATAAATTATATCTTAATGAACTTTTAGAAATATTATTCACACTTTTTATTTGTGCATTCTTATTCAAATAAAAACATACTACGTGCTTTTCAAATATTGCATTTATCTTACAAAATGGGTTAAAAACATTAAAAACGGTAAAAAATAGCTAAAAACATTTTTCAAGTACTTTCAACAATCGAAGTATTTTCAAACATTTTTCAACACTTTTAACGAAAACATTAAACTATACAAGAATTGTTAGAAAAATTATGGAAGTACGATCTCATCTGAGTACGATCTCAGATGAAATGTTTTATTTCTAAACATTTTACTGTTATAACTTAAAAAGCCAGTAAAATTTTCGTTTCCGGAAATAAAATTATGTACAATACTTAAAAAATAAAACGTAATCAATCTCTACCAACTCTGCCGCAAATCATCGTATAAAAATGTGACTGGTACCTATCGATTACTATAACGTGTACTAAATAGTGCTATACCTAAATTTTGCTTAGGGGTCGTCTACATACAGAATTGTAACGAACTCTTAACATTTTCAATTTTAACACCTAACATTTTCAATTCTAACAGCTAACATTTTAAACCTTTCATTTTCAATATTCATATGTAAATATACATTCCAATTGAAAGTACATTGTTTGGGTTTCGGGCTTTTTAAATTTTGGCAACAATAAATAATAACGATTATTTCAAAATATAAATGAATTCTCTATTTAGACAATGAAATTTTGAATAAAAAATAAAAACAAATAAATAAATAAAAACCCTTAAAAAATAGTCAAATGTAAAAAAAAAAGGATTGGACACTGCACACTACAAACTAGTTAAGTACATGCCTGCAAAATATGGTTAAATTGTTATGCTAGTTTTGGATTCTATAAAAATACGTAACTAATCGTGACCGATTTCAATAATTAATAGCTCTTAAAATTTTTCTGTATTAAAATTATATTATCTATATAATTTTATAATATTAATTTTACATAATATGAAAATTATATTATCTATATTATGTAATTAAAAACTGTCATGCTTCAGCATGTTTAGTAGTAGTCAGCATTTCTCTATAAAGTCAGCATTTCTCTATCAGCTTTCATGTTTTTATATGTAATAGTTTTTGCAGGATAAGCTGAGAAAGTAAAAAGAACACGATAGAATTAATACCGACAAAAGCGACAGCCTTGGTAACTTTTTTTAGAATAAAAATTAACATTAATTTTGTATTTAAAAATTCAAATGAAATAGTATCGTAAAATTAATTAAAGGGTTAACTAATTTTTCCGTTTATTGCATCATTCTAAATAAAACAGGCTGATATATAGATCTTTCGAATTGTAAATACTTCAATCGATTTTCATCAAATTTGAAAGTATGTGATTTTTTAATTTTTTGATTTTCCTACCCCCCCCCCCCTCTGCGTTCCCTTTCAAAAAATCCTATACCCGCGCCTGGAAGCTGTTAATGAGAAAATACGCCAACGAATTCAGTTTCATTGTCTGGGACAGATTTAAATAAATAACATTTAAGGTGAGATAGACACATAAATTTTAAGAATTTCAGCTACTCTCAAGTAATTTTTTAATTGTATCTTTGACTCAGGTTTTTTAAGTAAGATAATTCACGAATAATTGATGAATAATACTAATAAAAAAGTTTTAGAATGAGGGATATTATTTTGAATTGCGTTAATATATTTTTTAAACAAGTTAAATTTCAAAATGTCTCACCCCTCATATTTTATTCTAACTTAATTTTAAGAAATTTCGAGTTCTCCTTAAAAATGCATTGGGCATGCATTTGTCCTCTTTGATGTTAATGTATTCTAATAAAAATCGTGTCAAAGCAAAAAAATAACTTAAAAAATTTATTCTTTGAGAGAAATAACGTATGACTAAACATCTAATTTGTTTATATTTGTGCGACGGTAACATTGAATAGGAAATCAAATTATTAGTTTACGAATCGTCGTTCGTTTTCTGAGTTATTTTGAGACATGAGAAAGATAGTGAAAATAAGCATGGCGTGGGTTTGTTTCTTGTACTGATAAAGTATCTAATGAATAGATGGACCAAACATCAATACCAGAGGGATATGTTATTGTTTTGTTTTTAGCATTTAAAAATGGTTTTTAACATGCGTTAAGCATAGATTATGAAACACTTTCCAATACTTTCAGATCAGTGTAACAAAACCTCACCGTTTAATAAGGCAAAAGATTATATCTACGTAAACAATTTGGAAAACGGATAGCACTTTTGAAAACCCAATTTTAGAAATTATGAACAATAGTGGTAGAAGGTATTCGAATTATTTTGTGAAGCCCTGTATATTATATGTAGAATTTATACACACCAAGTATTATTTTTAATCACTTTGTTTAATCATTTTTATACCAACACATGTATTTGCACTGTCAGACGCCAAAAGGTACTGGTTATTAAAATATTATCAATCATTTAAAAAAAATGTATGTGGATAAGTGTTCCACTGGTCGGATTAGACACTGAAAAAAAAAGTGTTGATTTTAGGGTATAATACTGGCAGTTGGGGTGCCAGTATTATACTGTAAAATCAACACTTTTTTTTTTTGGCAGTGTACCCTATGCAAAATAGGTTGATGTTATGCGCGATTTAAAAGCTTTGATAATAGCCGAGTTTTCAATTTGAATCTTTCTAAAGTTGTGGCTGTGATTTAATGGATTTAAGAATGCACTTGTGTATTGTACCTAAAATAATTTTGCCTGGATTTATGAAAAATTTCGAAGTTATCGAACTCAAAAATCATATTTATAACATATAACAGTGCCTGCAAATACTCACGTGCAGTCTAATTTCTCCGCTTGGCAGCTGAGTATGCAACAGATTATGAAGAGGAATAGGGTTGATATGTGACTGACATGGGACATACTTGGAGTGATGTGAAAGATATCCTAAAAAGAATAAAAATGCGTTATTTTACTTGAATTTGTAATTAATAACATACGTAATATTATACACTACGAACATTCATATTTAACTAGATTAATTTTAACACAAATATTCAAATTGGTAAAGAAATCATACGAGTTGTAATTTTCCAACTGGACGAAAAATGCCCGGTCCAGGATTCGACCCTGGGATCTCTTGGATGAAGCTGCCATGCTCTACCAACTGAGCCAACTCGGTTTGGCCCGAACATATTTTGTCCAGTTGGAAAATTACAACTCATTCATATTTAAGACAAAATAAGTTATATTTTTAGCATCCACTTGTTCTATTATGCATAAGCAAAATAAAAAATTACAAGAAAAAAAATTTCACGCGTCAAACATAGATTATGCAACACTTTTCACCACATTCAGAATACTATAACAAAACTTCACGGTTTAATGAGGTGAAAGATGAGTTCTAAGTAAACAGTTTAAAAAACCCATATTACATTTGAAATCCAATGTCAGAAATTACAATCTATAGTCGGAAAAATATACGAATTCTTTTATGCAGCCCTGTATATGATGTATAGACTTGGGTTCTGCGTCAATTCGTCGCGCACAATTCATCGCGGAACAATTCATCGCGCACAATTCATCGCAGCGTCAATTCGTCGCGGCGACAACTCATCGCGGCGTCAATTCGTCGTGGTGTCAATTCGTCGAAACGGAAATATATTTGAAGGTTATGATGATAAAAGTAAAGATAATTTAATAAAATTATTTAATAATGTAAATTGTTAGTTATAATTCTCTATATCTAAAAAACAAATTATCATTAAATAATTTTACTACATTATCTTTAATTTTATCATCATAGCCTTCAAAAACATTTACGTTGCGAAAAATTAATGTCGCGACGAATTGACACCTCGACGAATCGACGCTGCGACGCTGCGACGAGTTGTCGCCACGACGAATTGTCGCTGCGACGAATTGACGCTGCGATGAATTGTTACGCGATGAATTGTGCGCGACGAATTGACGCGGCACCATAGACTTGTATATATCCTACACAGTATGCACAAATTTAGTTCAGTTACGAAACACAGTTTAAAATTCAACTTCAGTGTTTTCCGCCAGTTAGCGGAAATGTGTTCGAATTCTTTTGTGCAGCCCTGTAAATGATCTATAAAATTTATATACACTAATTAGTATGCAGATAACTAGTTAAGTTTAAAAATGCATACCACATTTGAAACCGCACTTCCAACAATTATCGCTCATAGACAGTGCTGTAATCGAATTCTTTTATGCGTCCCTGTAATTGAATAATAAATGCTATGCACAGCTTTTTCTATAGAATAGTAATAATTAGACTAGAATACTAATAGGAATAATATAGTAATTGTAATAGTAATACATAGAACAATAGTAATGAACATTAAATTCTATGCACACCATATTCTATTGTAAGCATCCTGCAGTGCTCCTCAGTGATATATATTAATTTAAATATGTTTTAAATTAGCTTAACACATCATTAAAATACACTGCATACAATTCTCCCCCATAGACCATAGAATTCTTTTGAGTGCCCTGTAAACGAACTATAAATGCTACACACTTTTATTTTCAATACCGAACATGCCATCGCAAACCTCAATAGGATGTATCAATTACATTGCAATTCGAGTATATTTACGCGAGTTAGAGAACGATCAGACAAACCGAATTCATAAACACTTTTCATCTATGTTGGAAAGCGTTAATAAAAAAGAGTAATAACTCATCATGAATTCTCCCCCCCCCCCCCCCCACCTCTCGTGAATAAGTATATTTATCTTTTTTTTTTCCTTTTTTATTTTTTGAGACATTTAATAGCAACATCAGCAGCAACAACAGTAAAAATAGAAATAATAACAATAATGCTTTCATTTTGAAATTTAAATTATATATTTTCTTAGATATACAATTTTTATGAGATTATATCATTTAATTATTAAAAGGAAAAAAAAATGTGACATTCTTATTTTTAGAATATTACTTATTTAGACAATTCTTATTTTTAGAATTCTAAGATTCGATTGGGATTTAACATAAACCAAATCAAAATTCCCAGACAGGATATTGAGATTGCAATCCCTAACGAGGCACAGTCTGTAACATTAAAGCAAAACTACTCATATAATTGCAAAATATCACAAATTTCGGGCAAAAAGTTTTTAACTAGACAGTTGTTAATTTATTCCCAAAAATACTAATAGACATATAGTGAGGAAAAAACTGTATACTCTTTTCATTAAAAACTATATAATACACCCAGAAAAAAAGTTTTGTTGAATCAACAAAAATTTGGTTGACCCAACAAAACTTTTTATTTAAATATAGGTCAATGGAAATTTTGTTTCAATCAACAAAAACAAATTTTTTTTGGCAATTCCAAAAAAAATTTTTGTATCGTCAGCAAAAAATGTTTTGTTAATTCAAGTAAAATGGTTCAATTTTACTTAAATTTTGCTAAAACAACCAAAATGTACTCAACAAAACATGTTTTGTAGTTTTAATCAATTCCTTTTTCTGGGTGTATGAGCAAAAAAAAAAAAAAAAAAAAAAAAAGACTATCTTTAGAATAGTCCTCAGCAGTAATAAGCATATTTTTTGTTGTTATTGCTGCTGTTTTGACTAACTCTTTTAGCTTTCTTTTTTAGTGTTTTGTTCATCTGACAAAACCTTTTTCGTCTCATTCCTCTGTCTGTCTGTCTGTCACAGAGTTCGTACTCAGAAACTGTATATATTAGACATTTGAAATTTTGCGTACTTTCGTAATTTTTGCTGAATACCCCCTGTCACACGACAAATCATAAAATTTTGAAAAAGTCTTATATTATTTTAATTAATTAAAAACATTAAAAATTTCCCGAAATTTTACTCTTTTTAAAAATAAACTAAAAAGAGTTAATTTCTGACTGCTTTCGTAAACCTGGCGAGGCTAGCAACGATCCAATCAAAACGTCCGATTCAACCCTCTTAGTAGTTTAGGACTTCACAGCGAGGCTAGCTTTCAGTAAAGATTTTCACACTTAAGGTAATAAAATCGCAGGTATTACCAGTAGTATGCACATTTCTGGCTTTATAAAATTATGAAAATTATTTTATTTATCAATTTGAAAACTATGCATATATACATAAAACATTCGCAAAAATCGGTTGATAATTTGCTGAGACATTAATTAAAAAATCATTAATTTTTCCAAATGAAAATGAATTATTCTCATTTAAGTACACCTGCAGACATTTGAGGGCAGACGGAAAAGGGATTACCAGAGTCAAGGTTGCCAGTTAAAACCGCCAGTCAGAAATTTTAAGGTATATTCAAATTATTAAAAATATTTCAGGTAGGGATTTGAAAATTGGTATATATACGCAAAAAAAATTTCTATTTCAGAAATTCTAATTTTTTTTTAATTGGTCGTTAGCTTTTTATTTTATACAAAATCTGTTTTATTATATTGAAGGAATATTAAACGAAACTCTTTGTGCGATCTTCGATCACACTTACCCACATATTTATTATTATTATTTTCAATTTAAAAGGGATTTCTTTATGAAGCCTTAAAACAGCTGCTGCTAAATTTATTCTGTTTTCACTTTGATTTTACATGTCCCGTATAGAAGTGAAGAAACTGTTTTAATTCGAGCTCAAGGCTTCACTTAGATAGATAACATCAGTTTAACTCAACCATACTGATTAGTAAATGTATCACACGATTTTGACATTTTTCCAACTGAGTGAAAAAGTGTCCAGTCCGGGAGTCGAACCCAAGACCTTTGGCTTAAGTTGCCAACGCTCTGCCTACTATGCCACATGGACCGATAACCGGCTGACACAATTCACTCAAAGTTTCGACTCCTGGCCTGAACACTTTTTCACTCAGTTGGAAAAATGCCAAAATCAAGGTAACCGCAGTTTCAGAATTTAAAGAAATGTCATCTAGAAAGTTGAAATATTCATAACATTTTAAGAAATTTCTTAAAAATAATCGAATCTAGTCTTAAAATTTGAAGTTCGTACGCTTCAGTTTATATTTAAAAAAGTGTTTTATTTAAGTTTTGTTTCAATATCTATTTAGGTGTAACAAAGTTTTAGAAATTCTAGTCAACTTGTTATGCACATACCAAGTTCCAGTTTGTAGCTTTTGTATAAACTGTGGAAATATTAAGTCGGAGAAGACACACAGCATGTCCCTAATGAATAAAAATCCAGAACTTTCTTTCCAAAATCCGGAAGTAAATAGACACGGCAGAAGAAATGATGATCACGCAGAATTTTGACTTCTAAACCCCAACTCCCGATTAATCTAGTCCCGAGAGATTAAGATCCCACAACATTGCTGTCTCTGTTGTTTCCTTTTTTGGCTTTTATAGCACAGGACACTGGAAACAAGCTAAGATTTCTGCATTCCTGAAATGTTCGGGTAACAAAATTGTTTTTATCTAGGACGTAATTGGAAACGTAGTGTTTTCAGCTCTACCTTATTTATTTATATATTTGTTGTTGAGAAACAGATAAATGTATCTTCTAATAATTATGCAAGATTAGTGTCGAAATAAAATGAATTGGCAGCTTAAGAAAAGTTAGAATAGTTTTTAAATAACTTAGTATGATTCCATGATCTATTCTAGATATATTTCTGGTTTTCAAAGTTTCTTTGAAACATGTACAGGTATGTTGATCCAAAAATTAACTTTTTAAAAAATTGAAGACAGCTTTCCTATACAGGGTGTCCCAGAAATCCTTTTACATTAAAAAAAAATCATTAAAAAAATTATCATATCGGAATGCGGTTTGCAACAAATAGTTGTCAAAGTGCTGCAATTTTGTAGCAAAAGGTGAGTATCGTTTCTAACACGTGCATTAATTAAGGAGGCAAATTACACAGGTGCATTTATATTATGGCGTTATCATTCTAGATGTTGGCGTTAAATCATAAGACCGAACCAATCAGGACGGAAACGCCGTGCCGTGCCGTGCCGTGCCGTTGAATGTATTTCGTTGAATGTATTTCGTTAGATGTTTTTTTTTTCTTTTCTTTTTTTTTATGGCTCTGGAGTTAAGGAGCTACTTTACTCAAGCGAAAACATCTGCTCTATAATGCTAATCTTATGGGAGAGGTTAATCATTTTAAAATATCTCGTTTGCATTTCAATATATATATATAATGCATAGGATAGCTGAGGTCGATCTCTACGATTTTTTACTTTTTCGATTTTGTTTGCAGGTTTTTTATGGGATACTTTCACTTTCGAAACCTGTTCTGAAACCGATCGTTGTCCGATCATGAAATGTACTAGAAAAAATTCGGCTTCTTGCTGTTTATATTATATTTTTTACACGTATTTTATTAAAGTTCTTATACAAGTTATTTATAACGACTAGCAGAGGTATGATGGATACCTAAATACCTTTTCTATGCGTACACTTTTATAAATCTATTTATTAAATTAATAAATACAATTCTTCCCCTTCCCCCCTTATATATTTTGATCGAAAGACCAGGTAGTAAGCACAGTACAGTACTGTGGTAGTAAGGGACATAAGTTGAAAAGCGACCAGGACATAAGTTGAAAATTTAATGGTTTGATCATTTTATAATGCTATGGAGGCAGAAAAACTATCCATTTTTTGGAGTACTATTAACACAACAAATCTAAAGAATGATTAACCAGCTTCGAAGTGACACTATTTTATATTCAAATAATTAAATACAAGATTATATAATAACAAAATAATTATAATCCTGAAAAACCAAATTTGTATTATTATTTTCATGATGAAACTAGTTAGTTGCACCACTACCTCCGCAATATATAAATGCCTATCGCATTTGACTCAAAAGTTGGAAGTCAGCTAACCCTGGTAGATGACGCTGCCATCTGGAATACGCTGTCATAATATTTGCATTGATAGTTTCATAGACGTGCCTTTCATATCTACAATTTTCTTAAATTTTTTACAGTGATTTGTGCTTTTTTTTAACAGAAAGTTTACTTGTATATGAAAATTAAAGTATTCTTACTTAAATGCCGTACTGTTGTGTGCCTTATTAGCATATTCATCTAGCAAAAACAAGGAAAATATTTCATTTCACCAAATTCTTGTAGACAATAGTCGGACCGTTATTATTATTACTTTTCTTAATTAATAGTTATAGTTATATTCCAGCTTTTTTTTTAATTATCATTATTATTAAACAATTAGGATATCAATAATTAATAAAATATTTTAAGAATAATTAACTGTCCAAATTAATTATTGTCATTATCACAAGATCAATAATATATTATTTCAGATAGAAGATTTTAAATACGGAATTTCAGAGAAATACAGTTATCAAATTATTAAGACAATGGGAGGTAAGGGGTAGAGATCCAGTAAAAAAAAAAAAAAAAAAAAAAAAAAAAAAAAAAAAAATTGGAACATTTATGCATAGAATCGTATTTCCCATTAATTATATATTACGGAGGTAGTGTTTGGACTGAGGAAATCTAATGTACACTGGAACATCTAACATATTTAATAATTATAGATAATAAAAAAAATAGTTTTATTAAAAAACCTGTAAAGTTATTTTACAATAAATAAAATGAATATGACTAAATAAATTAATCATTTTAATTGCCATTAATTCAATGTAAAAAGCTTATAAAAATTACATAATGTATTTTACCTTATTTAACTCTTAAAAGATCTCCGAATTCTAGTATGCCTCCCTTTGTCTTTTTGCTAATAAAGAGTAACTATGAAAACAGTCAGGAAACCTAAAATAAAAAGATAGATATGAAGGATTAAAATGATTTTTTTGCTATTAAAAATTAACAATCTATCTTCTCTGTTTTTTTTTTTTTTTTTTTTTTTTTAAATTGCTTTAATATTTTTTCCCCCGAAATAAGTCTTATAAAAGTATAATAAAAAGCTGAATATATAAATACTGTATCTTGTGCATTAAAAATTAATAAAGTAATTTGCTAAATATTTTGTTGAAGTTTTAGTACTTTAAATACAGTCCTTATCTAAAGAAAAATATTCAATAAAATAATCTATAAATTTTAACTTCATTAGGATGTTCTACCCCTACGTTTTACACTGGCCTATCCCCATTGAGCCCCACCACGCTCCTACAAATAAATAAATAAATAAATAAACCTTTTGCTTTGTTTTAAAAAGATGAGGAAAAAAAATGGCTGCGAAAGTAGAAACTCAATAGCCATTAGAAGATAAATGTTGTTTTAAGAAATGGACTTGTTGAGCAAAATAAGCCTTAAAACAATTTTAAATTTAATAAAATATCAATGTTCGCTGCCCTTCCTCCAAAAAATAAATAAAGAAGTAAATAAAGAAAAATCTCTTGAAAAAAAAATTATGAACGTAAAAGTTTGAAGAAAATAAATCACTATGTGTAAGCGTGATAAAATATTTAAGTTTTCTGAATAAAACTGGACCTTTTCATTTTAAATATGACAACATTTTCATTAGCGGAAGCTTTAAAAAGTTCATGAATTATAAATGCAAGTGAGCATGACCTGCCGACTATTCCGTGACTTTCATATATAGAAAACATACATTAAATGTTAATGTATTCATATTAAAATATATTTAATCTTGCTCAGTTTCAATTAAAAATACGACGACAACAACAATAAATCAATTAATTATATTAAAAGTAAAATAAATGTTTCAAATAATCTTAAAAATAAAAATTCTGTATATGTATATATATATATAAATGCCTGTTGTTAACCGTAACGGAAAAATCTATCCTTTATGTACTGTAAAGACTCCGGCGGGATTTATAAAATACGAACTGGTAGCTGTGGTTAGCCGGAGTAATTACTTTAGTTAATTTCTAGAAAGAAGTATTTCTTTATTCGAACATCGAATTACAGAATATTTCTTCAAGAGGTTTCAGTATTTAAATAAAATGAAAATAAATATCAATGCGTGAGTCCAGTGAATGTAAAACAATAACAATAAAGTCCTATATCTCTCATTGGACCGGATGTCCAATGGGTGTCGGGCCGAATGCTCTCCGGGACTCCTCTCTCACAGACGGTCTGGCTGTCTGTCCGTTCGTTTTCACCCACGACCTATCTCCTTAGGTCTCATTCGTTCTCCGCTTTCCTGCCACGCACCGTTTCTCAGGGTCCCGTCCTCCTCTCTCGCTTCCAAAAACCCATCTCCTCTCCGTCCTGTCCCGTTCCTCCCGCATCAGAAAAAAGGAGGGGCGGGGGTAAATATTCATCCCGGCCTCTTGAACTTTCGGTAGCCTATCGTTGCTGATATAGGGTTCTCATTCGCAGATTTAAAGGACTTCCCTTGGAGTCCGACAGTCTGGGAAAACTTTTCCACCTGCGACCTCACAAGGAGAATAAGTAATTCGTTAATGTCAGGCTAGGTGCCAGACAGTCTCAGGTATTGTTCCTCTAATGTCCGAACCATTCAGTATTGGGGATCGATAGTTTCATTTGATCTGACCCGACAACTCCGGGGGTCCATCGTAACGGTCATAAGCTACCTTCGCTGGGATATATGGAAAAATGTCACAGTACTGTTATCAATGTATTATTATCAAATCGTGCATTCGCTTAAGCATGACGTGATTTTACCAGCAAAAGCATTTCGCACGTAATAATTTATTTTTTTAAGGTTTTCTTTATTTTGCAATTATTTACATGTAAATATAAATAATTGAAAATACTTTGTTTGGAAATATTATTATTCAGGCGTTTTAAGTTATGTCAACGGTAAGTAAAAAACGACTATTTGAAAAATATGAATTAATTCTTTATTCGGACAATGGAATTTTGTATAAAAATTTTTACCCCCCCCCCCCTCTCCCACAAAAAAAATAAAAATAATTGCACACTGAACACCACAATCTAGTCAACTATGTGCCTGCAAAAGCTGGTCCAATTGCTATGTATAGTAATTGATCCTAAAACTTACGTAAACTGAACTATCTTGGTCGATTTCAACATCAAAGAGCTCTTAAAATAATTCTTAGATTTCAAAACCGTTTACTACAGCATATTTATCGTACTTTTCTTTATAAATTTCCAAGTTTTAATATTTTTATATGTAACAGTTTTTGCAATAGAAGCTAAAAAAGTGAAAAGGACATACGGTCGATTCAAAAACGACAGCGGCAGCGTTAGTAACTTTTTTTTTTTTTTTTTTTTTTTTTTTTTAAGAACAGAGAGAGAGAAAGATTCTTAAAATATATTATCCTTTTCTCGACAGTTTCATTTGATATAATATTTAGATCTAATAATTTTAGGAATGTCATTTTTAAAGAGTAATAACCATTCTTAACATTAGACGTGTACCAACTTGGCAAAATGACCAGTTTGAATATTTAAAAGAACATTCTTGAAAGACTTACTTTAAATTAAATTTTAAATTTCCTTATATCATTATGATAATTTTTATTTATTTATTATAAATGATTCCGTTTATTGGCTACATTTTTTCTGGGATATACAGGGTGGTCATAAAGTCTTTCCCTGATTACAAAAAAATATTACGGAATAACAATTGAATGTAATACTGTAAAATGTTTATTATGGAAAAGTCACGTTATTAAGTTTTCTTTCATCTGGATGGATGAATCCCTAGACGGCTTGGTCAATCCAAGATCCCTTTGAAAAGCAAACTGAACATAGTTTACACAAAAATCCTTCATCTGACTCACTGTAATAAATCCAAATATTAAATTTTCCATACTTTTGAATATTCAGGGGATATCCACTCAAGGTCAGGATCACAGATGCTGTGCCTAGTATGACAGCCCAAATGTTGGGCAATACGAGGCGAGAAATGGAATACCACCTTGACATTCATCGAGCTACCCAGGGTGCTCACATCGAAATTTACTGACGTAAGAACTTGTATGATAAACTTCATAAATGTCTTTACAATATATTGAAACAAGCATATACCAAATTATATTAGTTTTCTGCAATAAATTACTGTAATCAGGGAAAGACTTTATGACCACCCTATATATGTGGTGCATATATATTATATTTATCGCTTATTTCGTCGATTGGCTATATTTGCGCAGATGGGAATACTTATTACTTTATAGGCTAATATTTTCGATACATTATTGGTTTGAATTTCATCAAAAGAAAAAAAAAAAAGCCACGACAACAAATACTACGAGAATGGACTTTCTTTATTTCAATTATTATAACTTTCGACTGGATATAGAGATTCAAGCTAATCAGAAAACCTGAAGGAACTTCTAATGCTAAACGCAGCAGAAAATGGTAGACAAAAATGGTGTTGAAGTGGTTTTTATATTGAAAATAAATCTGCAAATATCTAGTTGTAAGAAATATGTTTATTGGAAATGTACAGTAAAATAATAATAATAAAATAAAGAGTTTGCAAAATATGTGCTAAAGGTAATTAAAAATCAAGATCTTATGAGTACCGTTTAATATATCGTGTGCAAATATTAAGTGATTTTTTTCTGGAGCTCCCCCCCCCCCCCCCCTCAACCTTACTAACTTGCATTAATTGTTTACGTTCAACCAAATTCTCTGTTGCTCATTTTGACCGCTTGGCAGAGACAGGCATCTGTCAACTTTTTGTATTTCTAGTGTTAAGGTAAGTATAGAAAGCAGCGAAATCGACAATTTAGAGTATTTATTTGATTTTACAAAAGAAAGTTTTATTTCTACTTAAATTGGAAATGTCTTATTATACTTAGGTAAACTTGAAATGCACATTTTCACCACTGAAGAGCACACATAAATTGTTCCCTTCAAAAACCATAACTCAAAATATTATAAGATTTTTACGAAACTCAGCCAATATATTATTTACTGGTATACATGTTCTAGAATAATTTTGCTTGTGCGAACAGCTTTCAAATTACAGTAAATTATTTGAATAATTTTATTGTACAACGTACCAAAAAATACAGTAATTCTATGATCAGATCTAAAATCCAATTTATAGATGTAACCTTAACCCGTGAACCCACACTAGTGCGTATACACACCGTACGTATACACTAGTATACACACCGGTCAAAATTTCAAATGTCGGCGTTTTCTGAAAACATGGTTTCAATAATTTGCATTTTTTTAAATTAACAAAATAAATTTTTTGGTAAAAATAAATATTAGTTTGATTTTGTATTAAATTTCGTATAGAAATCAATCGTGTGTTATATTTCATTATCACTGTGGTGTATTTTCCGCTCGTCTTAATGGGCTACTTGTGAACGGAAATAAATATTTTCTTTTCGTTGAATGGCACGCTGCCACCGCCGATATCAAGGTATGATACCAGGCACGATATAAATTCTAAATCACTGGACTGAGCCACTTCTGACAAATATTAAATTATTACTTGTTAATTGCACACTGGAACATTACATACTACTAATTTACACTTGGTATCTTCACTACGTACTTGGTAAAAAAAAAATTCCAAAACTCTCCTACCCCTGCGTCGATCAAAACTCAATCTGACCTGCCTCTTCCCTGCTGCTGCATCTCTCCTTTTTTCTCCTTCCCAAGACAAGACCTCTTCCCCCCGTTTCTTCACGAGTTCCTGTTTCTTCTACTATTAGTCCAGTAAATTTAGACCAAAAAAAGCTTCTGCCTGGAAAGTTTTGGAGAAGTTTTTTTTTCTTTCTTCCTTTATGTTTTTGGGGGTGCTGAACACGAATTTCAACTTTGCCACCTCGTATCTGGTCTGCTTAAAAAATTATAAGCGAAAAACGATGAAAAAATAGGAGTTTTTTCGGTTTTTCCCCTGTATTCCGGAAAGGGTTAAATTTTTTTGAAAAGCTTATCGCACCAAATTAAACTAGAGAACATTTCCTACATTTTTCATATACAATGTTTGTTTCTAAGATGAATAGTTTTGGCATACGAGTAAAAGGAATTTTAGCGATATAATTGAAATTCCCTCATCGGAGGGCGAAAACGCGATCCAGTCGCTATGCATCCATTTTAATCACCAATTTGAAGCTGTTTAGTTATTTCTCGTTGCATTTGAAATATGTTTACATTTTCTTACCAAGTTTTAAACCTTTTATAGCACTAACAAAATAAATTGCAATCAGATGATTAGGAAAGATATAAAACACAATCACTCTGCATAGATGAGAGAACCAATTTTTATTTTTCTGGTAATCTGATTTAAGTACAGTTATAAGTATTGTAAGTTTAATATAATAATAACATATGTGGAAGATTATAAATAGAAAAAAAGAGGAATGTAGTGTTGTAGGCGAAAACGCTGAATGTAATGGTTTTGTGAATACAAAACGGGTGGGAGGGTGTCCTTGAAACCCCAGAAAACATTACTGAAATGAGTACTAAATTTGTTGAGCGTGATAGACGATCTCGCAAAACGGTATCTAATGAGGTTGTTTTTAATGAGACTATGGTACCAACGGTTTCTCAGGAAAAATTTCTGGCAAACAACAAGAAAAAAACCGTTTAATAGCCCTGATGATGTGTAGATTTGGCTCTGAAAATATGGCTTGTAAGCAGACAAAAGAAGATGCCGACACACTCATTATCGGTTCTGCGTCAATTTGTCGCGCACAATTCATCGCGGAACAATTTATCGCGGCGACAACTCATCGCAGCGTCAATTTGTCGCGGCGTCAATTCGTCATGGTGTCAATTCGTCGTGGTGTCAATTCGTCGCAACGAAAATATATTTGAAAGCTATGATGATAAAAGTAAAACTAATTTAGTAAAATTATTTAATGATGTAAATTGTTAGTTATAGTTCTCTCTATATAAAAAACAAATTATCATTAAATAATTTTACTACATTATCTTTAATTTTATCATCATAGCCTTCAAAAACATTTTCGTTGCGACGAATTGACGCTGCGATGAGTTATCGCCGCGATGAATTGCTCCACGATGAATTGTGCGCGACGAATTGACGCGACAGCCTCATTATCAACACTGCTCTCAAGTTGGCACCTAACCATCAGAACGTGATAATTATTGGCGAAGATGTAGACCTTCTGGTAATTTTAATTGGATTTTGCAATTTTCCCAATGTTTAATTCTTGAAACCAGGAAAAGGGAAAAGTCCCCAGAAGATCTATTCACCTTTTTGTGCAGTAGACAAATTAATTGCAAAACACATCTGATCCGGCGATAGCTCGGGTAATCTTTGGACTGTATATTTAGGTAATAAAACTAATTAAATCACTTCGTATTCAATAAAAACTTGAATTAAAACTTAACAATGGTATTTATTTACATTTAGAACAAAAGTGACTGGCAGCGGTTGGTACACTGCGCTTACGTCTCAAGGAAAACATCTCTACTGGCGGGAATCCGTTCCGCGCATCCTCCAGTCTTGAGCGCTCGGCAGCGCCCCCTGGATAACAAAATGTTCTACGGAGGAAACACACATCCTATTTCTACATGCCATGAGTGGATGCGATACCACTTCTGCATTGTACAGTCAAAGAAAAACAAAATACCTTCAAATTTTGAAGAAATTTTCCGACCTGCAACATGGGGTAGATATATTTAAAAACCCTAGTGGTGTAGCCTATGATGTTATTAAAGCTGGGCTGTTGTTTCTGGTACACCTATACGGATTCAGAGGGAAAGCAGCACCTTCCCTAAACAGCCTGGGGTACAGGTGATGCATAAAATCTGCTTTAAAATATGCAAATATAGCATTGCTCCCTGCAACAGAAGATGCAGCTCGATGTCACTGTCTGCGAATTTACCACCAAGTACAGTTATGGCTAGGTAACTGTAAAAATGCTGAGGAATGGGGCTGGAATAAAACCAAGAGAGGCGTCATACACATAAAAACTGTCAAATCTCCCGCACTAGAAACTGTTCTGTGAAAAATATCCTGCAAATGCAAAACAAACTGTAGTGTAATGTGTGGCTGTAAGAAAGCAATTTTGTTTTGTTCGCTCCTCTGCCTGAACTGCGATGGCCATTGTGACAATGTCAGCTCCTTCATCGCCGAAGATGACTTGGAAACAGAAGTTGACGACCCCAGGATATTTTAAGTCAAGTGGAGATACAACCTAAGGCATCAAGTGATGATGATGAAGAAGAAGATACCGATGAACCTCTTGTTGAAGAATATCAACCAGGTCCTTCAAAGTGATCAAAACGACATTAATTGGAAAACAACACTACATTCCTCTTTTTTCCTGTTTATAATCTTCCACATATGTTATTATTATATTAAACTTACAATACTTATAATTGTACTTAAATCAGATTACCAGAAAAATGAAAATTGGTTCTCTCATCTATGCAGAGTGATTGTGTGTTTATATCTTTCCTAATCATCTGATTTCAATTTATTTTCTTAGTCCTATAAAAGGTTTAAACTTGGTAAGAAAATGTAAACATATTCGAAATGCAACCAGAAATAACTAAACAGCTTCAAATTGGTGATTAAAATGGATGCATAGTGACTAGATCGCGTTTTCGCCCTCCGATGATGGAATTTCAATTATATCGCTAAAATTCCTTTTACTCGTATGCCAAAACTATTCATCTTAGAAACAAACATTGTGTATGAAAAATGTAGGAAATGTTCTCTAGTTTAATTTGGTGCGATAAGTTTTTCAAAAAAATTTAACCTTTTCCGGAATATAGGGGAAAAGCCGAAAAAACTCCGATTTTTTCATGGTTTTTCGCTTATAATTTTTTAAGCAGTTGAAATTCGTGTTCAGCACCCCCAAAAACATGAAAGAAAAAAAAACTTCTCCAAAACTTTCCAGGCAGAAGCCTAGATTGACTGGACTATATAGCATATAGCAAGCACTCTCCTAATGTCACTTCTCCCGCATTCCAGGGGATCACAACCCTTTTGTAATTTCCTTTCAAAAGCTCCAGCCAAACCACGTAGATAATAGACTTTACCCATGTCACGTCAGCTGCGGGTATATAGAAGTAAACACCAATAGGCGTGAAGCATATTTTAATACCGCTTCCCTGTCGTTCAACAGTCTTTTTTGGAGAGTATATACCCGCAGAGGAGTGGCTTTTGCCACACGTGGGTAAAGTCCCCAAAAAGTAAAATACATAGATAAGTACAACACATAATGAAGAAATAAAGTTCATTAATTAAAATAGTAATAGATATATAATACACACGTGCTGTTGACGTCAGGAACAAGACAATCACTATATTGCCATCAAAGTTATACCCAGTTGAATTTACGGAATCCCAAATCACACTAGTATGGAGTGCGCGAGTGCTGGAGGAGTTCACGAACGGGTTAAAATTCTTGTAAGTGTACTTAGATAAGTACATGTAAGTTATTTTGGTGTTAGTTATAAATGAAAAAGTTTAAGTTGTTTATGTAATATTTTCAAAGTTTTAGAGGAAAAGTACTATATTTAACATATACTTGCCTTTTCTGAAAAACAACACTGATTTCTATTTAATGTTAATCGTTTATCTGTTATAATTACTCAAACAAAATCCGAAAATGGAGTTACCATGTTTCTGTAGTACATTTTTTTAAAAGTATTTCGAATGTGATAAAATATTGGGTCATCCGTAAAGTTCTCCGGTATACTTCTTTTGAGATAATGTTGAAATGTCACCAGAATTTACAAGCCAATTTATTTCAAAATAAGTAAAAGCAATTTCTTCACATGCTTTATAAAAGCAAAGTTAAATTCCGGCGGAAATGTGGCATTTATGAATTCAAAATATATCAAAAAACTGCAGAACTTTCCGGATGGCCGCTTTACTTTAGCTTCCATTTTTGTAATTTTCTTAAAGTCAATTTTTTAAATAGTTTTGATTTTTTTTAAAAATGTAAAACACAGGTTTTGTTAATGAAAATATATTATATAACAACATAAAATATACGTCAACACAAAACGTTATACAGAATAAAATATTACGTGACAATAACTAATTTTCAAAATTATTATTGGTACTGGTTATTTAATAATAATTTTTCTCGCACTAATTTTTTTCTACAAAAATTGCGCATAGTCTCAGTTGAAAATATATATTTGTAATTCAGATATGTCGATGTGAAAGGAAACAAAATACTATAAAAGACAAGTTAAGTGACATTTTCAATTTCATATTTCTCGCAAAGTAAATTATACTATCAAACAGTGCTGCGAAATGCTGGTTTGTGAATAGAAAAACATTTCTCTAGGGATGATGTTATTTCAAAAGTGAATTTTTTAAATTAAATTTAGGGGATTTAAATAAGACGCACATTTCTAAATAATGCTGGACGAAGTACTTTGATAAATTATTTATCAGCGGCAGATATTTTATTCAAAAATGAAATAAGAAAATATTCTTTCCTATAAATAGCACGGAAAAGACTAAGTTAAACTGCAAAATAAAAGTATATAAAATAAAAAAATTACAGATTAGCTCCTATTAATTTTTAAGCAAAATCATTCTTCAATAAAAACATAGCATAAAAAACAAATAAATAAAACCACAAACGACGAGATTAAAAATAGCATTACATTCTTTTCAAGGATTCATAAAGGACACAGTTCTTTAGAGAATAATTAAAAAGAGAAAGAAACAAAGCTGCAGAAACAAATATCATGCTTATTTCTGAGAGTGAATGTATAATTCCTTTGAAGCAAACACGTATGTAGCAGCTGCAGATCTCCTGCTTCTATTTTCTAATTTGTTTTAAAGAAATATCTCCTTTTTGAAACCTCGAAACGGCTATATCTTGTTTTTCTCTCATTGTTTCTACTTTAATTTACCTGATATTCACATTTCACGCATTTATTATGTAGTCTAGAGGTTTTATATTTGTCGTATGAAGCAATACATATAGGGTTTGCCCAAATGAAAAGGACGATTACATGTAAAGAACATTTTACTTACAGAAAATTTCAATTACATAATATTTGAAATACAGTTAATGTGTAACATGACATCTACGCATAATTGCGATTGATACTGATGCACTTAGAAAAGGGGTGGAAGTTCGATGTAGGACTTTTGAATTGCTTACGAATCCATTTTTTAGCCCGCACTTCTTTGTTACAGGTGAACCGTTAATCTTTCAGGGATTTTTTTAAGAGACCGAAGATATCAGAATCACATGGGAAGATATCGAAGCTGTACTGAGGATGTTTAAAGACTTCCCACTGAAATCCTTTCAGCGAGCCGAAGGTCTTCTTGGCTATATGTGGTTTAGAATTGTACTGGAGCAGCACTATCTCTTTGGGACACGGATTGTCCGGAAAAACCCTGCACTGCGATTATACTTTTTTCTCTCACGGCATCTCACGTCTCGTGTACCTTTACACTACATTAAAAAAGATCCCCACTTCTCCAGTTCGAGTTGGTGATATCAACACAATGGAATTTTTTATCCTAGTCGTATGTCACTTGTTTTTTTAATGATTTAATTAGATATATTTTTTATTACTTAATTATATTTAAATATTATAATAAAAATTTAAATGTTTTATTAAATAAATAAGTACAAAATAAATTAATATTAAAAATCTTAGAAGTATGTTAATATTTGATTCTTTCTACCAGGGCGTTAAGAATACTAAAAGACTGATAAACAAGCCAATGTCCTTTAAAAGTTTTAAATAAAATCAGAACTTCTGAAAGAAAAGAAATAAACAGGAGGCAAAATTTGTAAGCCGCTGAACCAATTCGAAATAGATAAATAAAGTAATATAATTTTATGTTCCCAGAGGAAGCTGAATATACATTACCGAAAACATTTTTCCAAGTGGTTCATTATTTAACGACCTTTGAAGGATTCGTTTTCAATCTGTTTTCAAAATAGTTTTTTTAGACACAAATCCTTAAATTTTTGCATAAAAAGGACATTTTATGCTATAACTGCAACTAACCTATGTTTTTTCTATCAAAGACGCATCTACAACTTTGCTGTTTCAGCAATTGTATTCAAATGTAAAACGGATATCCCTTGTTTTCAGTGGATTTTCATCCCTTGTTTCGGAATTTTGGGTGAAAATGACTTTTTTTCTATCAAATGGAATAAGTTTTTTTTCTCTCTCCCTGCCTTGCGTTTTTTTCATTCCCAGGATGAAAGGCTGTTCAAATGACTTTTCAGAAAGCGTTTTTGTTCTTTGCTAAGAAAAAAAATCTGTTGAAAAGGCGAAATGCTAACCCAAATCAACAAAAGAGGAGATAAATAAGATAAAAAAAAATAAAACAGAAAAAAATTACATAACGATGAATATACACAATGTAACTGGAAATTTAGTATATTTTATTACTTAATGTCGCATTTTACTGGTTAGTTACTAATTAATTATTAATAGTTAATAGTATGAATTTTAACTATAAATTAGCATAAATTTTAAGTATAAATTTTATATTAACTTGATGATTACATAATTGATGCAAATCAGAATTAATTAATCAGGTTTAATTGGATATCTTTTGTAAGTAATATTAATATTAATGTTATTACAAAAATTAGAATACTGTACTATTATACTATAATATTATTAGTATATACTATTAGAACTATATAAAACTATATTATTATATAGTACTAATATTATTATGTTACACATTTATAAATTATATGTCGTAATATTATAAATAGTTACAGATGTAATTTTTATTTATCTGATTACTGCCATCTGTTTTAACATTATTTTTACGCTTACTTATCAAAGTCACCTGCATAGTGAATAAATTTATTTATTTAGAGGGCACTTTTTGTTTATAAACTAATTGGACACATAAAATTACATATACTCAATGTCATTTTAGGTGTCACAATAATGCATTGAAAAAATATTACTTATTATATCAAGTGAGTGTAACATTTTATCTCAATCCGTTAAATATTATTTTTCTTTGTTAGAACAACATAGTACAAAATGACTTTGCCTTTTATAAAAATTGTTTTTTTTTTGTTTTTTTTTCCATAATATAATTTTGCTTTAACGGAAAGTAAAATCACTTTCTCCAAAAGCATTTTTTGAAACTTAACTTGGTACTCTCCCACGCCATAATGTAAAAAATATCAAATTTCTCTATTACTCTCTCGAAAATATATTTTCTGACATTAAAAAGTGAAAACAGTAAAAAAATAAAAATAAAAATGATGTGCAATGTCGGATATGATGTGCTAATCTCTTTAGACCACGGTGAAACCGCGCAAGATGTGTCGCATCAAATTAACAATCGAAGTGAAAGTGATTTTCTTTTCACTTTTAGTCTCGAAAAAAGTATTCCAAGAGAAGCCAAATAAAATGACGAATACGATATAATATATGAAAAAAGAAAACATTCAAACTGAAGTAGAAATAAATGGAAAATTTCATGCATTTCAAATATTAGAAAAGAAAAAAATCAACAAAATAGCAAGAAATATATAAAGCGTGTGTAAAAAAATAATTTTTATATGTAGATTGTTGCAAGAATATACAAATCGTGATATTTTTACAATCATTTAGCTGCTTTAATATTTTTTTTATCAAATCCTTTGCCACATATAAATAAACCTATGATTTTTTTCACCATAAACTTTTTTGACATATTATCCATTGATAATGTTAAGTCTGTTTCAATACCAATATAAGTTACACAAGTTGATTACCCCTTTTTTTCACGTTTAATTTTTCAATGGATTTTATTTGGGAAATAGGGTAAATGAAACGAATAAAAGTGTTTTAATTAATATTAAGGCAGATTTCTATACCTTTTTAGACTTTTTTTCTGAAAAAAAAGTGACATTGATAACTCTTAAAACTGGTCAGCTGTTCTGCATATATGAACTTTACTAATTTCTTCTTTGTAAGCAATATATAATTTATACCAAATAAAATAAACGGAATAATATCCGAAACATCAGTTGAGGCTTACTGTTGAGAAACGAAAAGTTTTTGTTGTCTGTCTGTTTGTTTATATGTCTCGGGATAACTGCTGAAAAAAAGCATCCTTTTAGTCTGTAATTTCGTAGGTATGTTGGTGAGATACCCGGAATCAGCTGTATAGTTTTTGATTAAATTTGGTTGATCCGTTCAAAAAAATATAGAACATTTTCTTTTAAGTCATAATGCTTTTCAATGGGAAGTCAGGCGATTTTAAAATTTTAACATTCGCCAAAAGAAATATGATTCATTGGGATAATTGATTTAAATGCTAAATTTTTAAAATGGAGATCTTAAATTAATCCAATCGCTTTGAAAATTTGCCAATATATTTATTAGAATTTCGAAGTTAATTGTATAAATTATTGAGAAATTTTACGCATCAATTTGAGAGATGTAAAATATGTTAATTTACCACTTTTCACAAAAATTTCCAATGCATTTCAAAAATTTCCTCTCTTTCATTAAATAAATTACCTAGCAACTGCATTTCCAAAAATGTAAAAAAAAAAAAAAAAAAAAAAAAAAAAAAAAAAATGAAAATTCAAGTAAATCGCAATATTTTGACGCAAAATTTTATTAACAAAATAGCTGATTTTCGGGTAATTTTAATTTTTAATATGCCTTTTTCTAATAAAATAGACGAAGATTTATTTTAACTACAAAAAAAAAAAAAGAGGGCCAAATCAGTTTTCCAAACGAAAATTATAAAAACATTTAATGTGTAAATTGAATATAAGTATCATAAGAGGAATTTACATTTGTATAAGTATATTTATTACACGAAATTTTATTGAATTTCAGCGACCTATGATGACGTTTAATGGTTCAAATATATTTTAAGGATAGGATAAAATCTCCTGTACAAGGAGATGGTTAATCTAATGAATTTACAATATTAAATACATTCAAACATATACTCGAATAATGAAATACCACAATTACTATAAATTAAGAACATACAATTAAAATGAAAAGGGGGGGGGGGGAATGCCCCTGAAGGAATGTATTCTTATTTTGCAAAAATACAAGAATAAGTAGTTTATCATATCATTCCATAAAATTGTGTTTAATGTGATACTTCTAAAATTTCCGGAATCTTCGATAAATCTTACATGCTTATAAATGTACATATAATAAAAAAAATCGTAGGATAATAAATATTATGCAGATTATATTAAAAATTAGAGAGATTGATGAACAAAGATTTGTAGAGCTGATGTTGAGGTCTCTGATCTCAAGATTTACTAGTTATGTTTTGCTTGATTTCCTTTGAATAACAGAAATCACAAACTTTGAATAGCACAACACAATTCTTTTACAAATACTATAATAAAATAATTTCTTAACGTTAAACTAAAGATGTAATTAATGCTTAAAGTGGTAAAAACATTACACAAAAAAGTTTAAAAATACCTTTTAGTATAAAGATGACATGTTTCATACGCTCAAACGGCGACTTCTGCAAGATCGGTAATAATAAATAAACTATTTTCGCTAAGCTTTTGAAAATGATAAACACAAAACACGAGACCACGTGTATAATGGAAGCAGGTGCTTTAAATGGTTAAACTGTAAACGTGAAAATTATTATTTTACTTATTGATTTTTTAATATTTAAATCAACTCGTGCCAAATTTTAGGTAATTCAACACATGCAATGAATCAGCCTCTTTTGAATTACCCAAAATTTGGCACGAGTTGATTTACAAATTAAAAAAGCAATAAGTAAAATAATAATGTTCACATTTACAGTTTAACAATTTAAAGCACTTGCTTCCATTATGCATGTGGTCTCGTGTTTTGTGTTTATCATTTTCAAAAACTTAGCGAAAATATAGTTTATTTATCATTTTCGATCTTGAAAAAGTCGCCGTTTGAGTGTACGAAACACAACACATCATCTTTATATTAAAAGGTATTTTAAGCTTTTTTGTGTAATGTTTTTATCACTTTAAACATTAATTAATCTTTAGTATAATTCTTTTATTTGAAAAAAAATTTTTTTTGGATACTCAATTTTTCTGATAGCTTCGTCATTTATCATTGAATATAAAATTATCGATCAAACTCAAATGACAACGAATCAATTCCATGTTGTACATTAAGCACAGAGTACTCTTTATCTATTAAAAATAATTACAAAACCGAACAAAAATTAAAACAGTTGATTTTAAATTTACATCATCAAATAATAATAATAATAATAAAGTTAAATTAAAACTTAGACCGAAGGCAGATTTATTTTTTGTTATGCGATACTTTGTATTTTTATGCTTGACGATTTAGCTAAAAAAAGACTTAATTGATTAAGAAAATAAATACAAATCAAATGTAAAGAGAAATAAAAAAAATGAGAACTTAAATTACTACAAACAAACCCGATGCAGATAAATTAAATTCTTTTAAATTTAGATATTATTTTGTTGATGTCATCCTATTAATATGCATTAGTTAATTCTCATAAATTAATTGAGGAAAACAGAATTTAAGTTAAAGATCAATTAACGCATTTCCTATAATCTTAGAAATTGAAGGAATATCAAATATAAAGATAGAAATCATTCAGTTGTTTTGAAAATATCAAGTGTCTTAAAACCTTTAATTGAATTAAAAGCATATTTTACAAAGCTGGAATTATTTATGTACTTAATTAACTGCATAGTTTAAAAATATTTTCATTCTTTTTCCATTAACGAATGGAATTTTGTTATTAATTTTGAAATTAAACGTTAATTAATCGAGCGAACATTACTCTTTCAAAAATAATGTTTCATAATAATCTATTTTTTTTTTCAAGCACAACTGAAAAACATACATTAAACATAATTATATCCAAATATATAAATAAAATTACTTTTTTATTTTTTTTTTTATTTTATCTTTCAAAGATTCATTTTTTTTTCTTAAAGGTTGATAACATTACATTACTAACTTTTAATGCTTAGAGAATCTAAGTATTTGTACTTAGTTTGTAACATGTACAACGTATTCTAATTTTAATCTATTTATTATTGAGGGATTGTAAAGAAATTTTCCTGTGTGTTAATCGGAATGTGATGCGAGATTGTCACACAGATGTTAAAATCTTTAAGCAATTTCAATAAAACATTTAAATAGTTTTGTTTTAGAACATGTTTAGAGGATTTTATGCAAATAAACTATTTTAAAGAGTAGTTTATGTCATAATTAGAAATATTATGAACCTCTAAAATATAAATAACCAGTGGATCCGTTCGGGGCTTTCGCACTGCAATTTTTGAGATAATTTGCTGATGCGTTTTCATTAATTTTTAATAATTGCAATTTTTAATTAAACAACGTGTGTGTTAACGAAATGTGAGTATAGAGGAAAGGTGCGTAATATGCGATAGTTCCCTAATATGAGGCATATTGATTCCAGCAATGGTAAGGATTGGTCTATATAGCGGCGACTTCGTGAATTACTTCCTGAGCCGTTGCAGAGACTACTTTGAAAACAAAAAGTCCTTCCGGCCTGTACCGGGTAGCTTTCATAGTTAATGTTTTTAAAAATTCAACTCATTTCACTCAAACACTCGAAGCTAAAATGCTTGAAACCCGATTATAGAAGATTCAATCCCGATTTTCGTTAAAACTGAATTTGAATGCAAATTTCAGCATGAGAGTTACAGCATAACCAAAATCAGATTGTTTCAAAATGTCAGCCACCCTAGAATTTCAAACTGCCATATCTCAGCCATTTTTAAAATAAAAACAAAACAAAAAATGTTCTGGAATCCTTGTATCACGATCTAACATTTAACGGAAACAACTTTTTCAATTTATAATTTTTTATACATCTTTTTGATTAAAAAAAAATAATAACTTAACTTGCTGCCATTTTGAAACAAGATGGCGCATGAAGCTGTCCAACGAACTCGGTCGAAACTTTGGAATGTTCTGTACACATGATCAGTCACATTCATATCGGTTCATACATACGAGAGTTGCAGAATAACAAATATCAGATTCTTTCAAAATCTCAGCCACCTTAAAATTTCAAACTGCCATACCTCAGCCATTTTTTAAGATATAGCCAAAACAAAAAATATTCCAGAATCCTTGTAACACGTTCTAACACTTAAAAGAAACAAAGTTTTCCATTTATAATTTTTTTGTAAATCATTTTGAATTTTTAAAAATTTAACATTTTCTAACTGGCCGCCATTTTGAAACAAGATGGTGGATAAAGCTGGCCAACGAACTCGGTCGAGACCTTGGTATGTTCTATACACATACTCAGTTACATCAGAATAGGTTTGTAAATAAAAGAGTTTCAGCATGACATACGTCATATATATATATATACAGTGATGGCCAAAAGTTTGGACATTTTTTGAAAGTTTCATGTTTTTCCACTTTTTGTGCTTGTAGAATATATTAATTTTCACTTAAATACAAACGTTTATATATCAAATTGAAGGTAATTTAATGTAAAATTTAATAATAAAAACAGTATTACAATATCTATATTACAAAAAAAGTTATGCTCATTTTAGTAGAACAAACAAACACAAATCGTTTTGAATAAGGACGTGTTTTGTAATAAAAGCGTACTAGCCAATCACAAACACTGTTCTGAGGACCAATCAAATGTCTGTAACTATAGTTTAGGTTATTTGGATGGTAAAAGAGTTATTGTTGAGGAAATATTTTGCGGAATGATGCATACTAGTACAATTAAATAGAGTATTGTTGTTTTTGAATATTTAAAGTCCTTTTTTTTAATTAAACTAATTTTAAACAATGTCATCAACAAGAACTAATTGGACATCTACAAAAAGAAGCCGAATTGTCATATTGAGAGAAAATGGCCTCTCTTATGCTGAAATTGCAATACAAGTTGGTGGTTCAGTGACTTGTTCTGGTGTAGGAAACTTCTGTTTACGTTATGAAAAAATGAAATCAGTGGAAAATAAGGCCAAATCAGGCCGAAAAAAATGCACAAGTGATACTGCCGATAGAAAAATTAAATGGCTATGCCTTCAAGATAGAAAAATTTCCTCAGATGCCATTAGATGTGAAATGAATGCAGCGGGTATTGCAGTAAGTTCAAGAACAATAAGAAGAAGGTTATCAGGATTTGGATATCAAGCTAGAATTCCAAGGAAAAAACCATATTTAAATTAAAAGCAACGCGAAAAACGAGTTAAATGGGCAAAAGAACACATTAAATGGTCAGAAAATCAATGGAAGCAAGTAATCTGGAGCGATGAGAGTAAAATATCGCTCATGGTAGTGATGGTAGAAAATACGTGAGACGTAGAGTAGGAGAAGCACTTCATCCTGATTGCATTGAAGCAACTGCAAGAAACCCAACAAATGTCATGATTTGGGCATGTATGTCTGCAGATGGTGTGGGCCAAATTCAAGTGATTGATGGCATCCTGAATGCCAAAAAATACATCGAAACTGTCCTGGAACCAAAATTGATACCTTCCATCAGGGATCTCTTCCCCAACAACGCACCATTTATTTTTCAGCAGGATTCAGCTCCATGCCACACAGCAAAAGTATGCAAAGCATGGTTTCAAAATAAAGGCATAGATATATTACCATGGCCAGGAAACAGCCCTGATCTCAATCCAATTGAAAATTTGTGGCGACGTTGGAAAATTCTTGTACGAAAAAAACGTCCATCCAATAAAAGACAACTTATTGGAGCTATAATTGATTCTTGGCACCATGTGATTACGAAAGATGAACTCCAAACACTCGTTCACTCGATGAAAAGATTCTGTGAAGCTGTCTTAAAAAATAAGGGTTATCCTACTAAGTATTGATTGTGTAAGTATCACTTTAAAAAAATGCAAATCTAAGATAGATCTTACTATTAGTTGCATAACTTTTTTTGTAATACAGATATTGTAATACTGTTTTTATTATTAAATTCTACATTAAATTACCTTCAATGTGATATATAAACGTTTGCATTTAAGTGAAAATTAATATATTCTACAAGCACACAAAGTTGAAAAACATGAAACTTTCAAAAAATGTCCACACTTTTGGCCACCACTGTATATGGATAATATATAAATCAACATTTGAACGGAGGGTGGTTTGGGGGTGAGGGGGTCATGATCGGTGAATATATACCAACATTTTTTGGAACTGCTTTCCTCCGAACAGCTGCAATAGGTAGCTTTTTGTAATGAAAGCTACCTAAAAGGCCAGTTCGCTGCTGTCCGACGTGGTGCGAGAGCAATTTAAAACTTTTTGCATTTTGAATTTTCTGCCGTGTTTGCTTTGAGCAAACTTATTTCTGTAACTATAAATTAGGATAAATAGTTTTAGGTTAAATTGAACAAGGGAACCACAAGATTAAGGCTTTTGTTGACTAAACTGAGCTTCTAATATGAGATACTATAAGCTGTGTTACTATGGGCTATGATACTATGTGACACATCAGACGCGGACATTGAGGACGAAAACGCAGAATGTCTATTCTGCACAGACCGTTTTTCTGACGACAGGAACATTGAAAACTGAGCACAGTGCACAAAATGTTACCGCTGAGCTCACGAAGATTGTGGTGCTTAAACTTTTTTGTGCCCCGAGTGTTGCAAATTGAAGCACAAAACATAAACTAAACATTATTGACTTATACAAATTCAAACAGTTCTTAAAAAAGTCAGCACTACGAATTTTTTTGGACTGTCTCATATTTGGGCACCTTTTTCAAGCTGCTTAAAAATGGTGTTTCTTTATTTCCTTCGAAATTATGTTTTAATTCTTTACAGTAACTAAAAATAAATGAATCTGTTGTATTGTATAATGATTCCGCTTACTCCAAACATTAAAAAATTGCACTTATTTCAAATCTTACTACTTAAATTGTATTTACAAAAAGTGTATCTCATAAGGCAACTTTCCACTACTATGTCAAAAGCTTGTTCAAACACCTCCCGAATGATACCTCATTCATCCTTGTGCGTTCTGTATATGCATAGAAAAAGGGATGTTGACAACAGAGATAATATATGTGATATTTTACATTTCAAAATTGCAATCACAATAGAATTTCTTTATGTACATTTCTTCGGTATTTGGAAAAATAAATTATATCCCTACTTTCAGGATTAAATCAATATGTTTCCTATGTCTAGTTTTACACAAATCTTTGAAAACCTCGCTATGTTAAATTATGATACTATTAAAGTTAGAGCAATGAATAAGTTTTATGACTTGTTCTACTTAAATTTAAAAAAATACGATCAAACAATTTCTTCCGTAAGGAGTTTCTAGATAAACTCCTTACGGAAGAAATCTGGACGAATTGGAATTTCTTCCGATTACGGAAGAAATCGGAAGGAATTTTCCGAATTCATAATAAGATTCGAAATTTAGCTGTTGAATGTTCTCTCTCTCTCTCCCCCCCCCTTTATTTTAGATACAATATAATTATAGGGAGGTCTAAAAAAGCAAGAACAAAAGAGGGGAGTGGACTATCCCCGCAACGAAATAAACTGATAAGGTCCCATTTACATCCTTTCAAGCAAAATTACTTTTCATAAGCTTGTGCGGTTCATTAAGTTTCAAGGGAACTTCTACATAATAAAATTGAATCCAACTTTTATATATTCAATACCAACATGCTTAAAACTTAAAACTAATATGCTAAGAAATTTGGAAATGCAAATTAATTTTGAATGATTAGTTAGTGAGATATAAATAATGACTGAAAAATGAGCCAATCATGTCGGTTATTTAGTATAACTGGAAGAAACATTTGTGCATTTCAGTATGTTTTGTTCTATATGATACTTTCTAAAAGCATAAATTCAATGCTGTGCTTCCTTTGGATTAAATTGCTTTAAAAATGAAAACTAATAATACAAATACTTAGAAAATATAAAAATATAGGTTGGTGTTGAACATTTTTAAGTTTGGTCAAAAATAAATGTACACAAAATTCTTCACAACAAAAATGTCCTTTAGAGGAAAAAAAAACTTTTGAAACTTTTGGGCAAATTGTCTAATTCTACGACCTTCTGAGCCAAAGAATTCGATTTGAATTCAGAAAAATATATAAAAAAGGACAATACTTACATAAACAAAGTTAAAACGAGTTCTAAGTTTCGTATAAAGTTAACTATTAAAAAATACTTATTCAATACTAACTTAAATCCATAAAGTATGACGGGTAAAATTTTCGATTGTACAACTAAAAAAAAAAAAAAAAAAAAAAAATGATAACAATAAATAAAGAAAAGAAGATCTCATTTTTAAACCACCAAAAAGTAAGAAAAAAATAGAAAAGCTAATATATAATATATAATATATAATATATAATATATAATATATAATATATAATAAAATAATAGCTCGTGAAATTTTTATGTATTCATTTTTCGGTAGTTCCGAGAGCAATTATAAAAATGGCACCAACATGGGATTTTATTAAAATAGATAATGATAACAATGTCACTATTAATAATAACAACACTAACAATAATACTGGGAGAGTTTTCAATAGGCAGATCCACTTAAATTTTCTTTTTAATTATTTCTATAAAATTTAGCAAACAAATCTTTTATTTTAATTCCACTTCTTTAAAGAATGTTTCTGCTATTTATAATTTACATTTTTAAAGCGAGAAAATTATGCCTAACATATCACATCTTTATTTTATAATGTTTGAAGCAACATCAGTGTAAATTATTTAACATAATTCAATTAAACATTTTACAAATGAATGCAAATTTTCAATAAATATAATTTTAAAACATCACTGGAGATATTTGCTTATATTATGTAAATTGCATACGAAGTAAAATTTTACTCTTGTTTCCTCCATGTCTATAAATTAGTTTAATAGAGGGCGCAACAGAGCGCATGAAAACTGTAATGATGAGCGGGAAGAGATCCCGCCAGTTCTGTGATCAGCCTTGGACGTAAGCGCAGCGAACCCACCGCTGCCTGTCATTTCATCTTTATTTTGTAAATAAATTGTGTGTTTTAACATGAAGTTTCATTAACGAAAATCACAACGTAATAATACAGTCCACTGAAAATCGCCGGATCATTTATGGTCCGAGGAGCCGCAGTGCTCATATTTAATTGAACATTGTTCGAATCAGGACTTTTGGATACAAAAAAGAAGCGTGATACCTACTCACGTAGCTAAAAATGGCAACTACAATTTCTGGAGCTGTGGTGCTAAACAGAAAACGAGGAAACATTCGAGGACAAATAACAAGAATCGCTAATGCGTTGAAATCAAAAATGAGCGAAAAAGAACTGGAAATCAAGATGAATTCAATACAGAATTTAAAGAAAAAAAACGATGAGCTGAGAAACGAAGTGTACGCCATAATACCTGAAGATCAGTTGGAAGAATTCGAAAATTCTTTAACGGATATTGATGGGCAACTGGAATCTATAGAGGTGAGTCTTCTCGATCTAATAAAACCCTGTAGTTCTAATATTGTTCAAAATGCTACTCACGATAGAATAATATCTAGTGATTCAAATATAAAATTGCCACAAATAACTCTACCACAATTTTCAGGTCGTTATACAGAGTGGATGAATTTTAAGTCACAGTTCACCACTCTAATTGACAATAACGACCAGTTAAATGATTCACAAAAATTGTATTACCTGCAGTCAGCCTTGACAGGCCCAGTGAAACTTCTTCAGAATATCGATGATTCTTATGAGTCCTTATTCGAAGCCTTAAAGAAAAGGTTTGAAAACAAAAGATTGATTGTTAACGGACATGTAGCAGAACTGCTAAATATGAACAAAATAAAAATTGAAAACTCTAAAGAAATCCGTAATTTGGTAGACAATTTACTTAGTCATTTAAGAGCACTTAAGCAATTAGGATTAGAAAAAAATAATTTGTCTGAAGCAATTTTAATGCATTTTGTGTTGCAACGCATTGATGACGAGTCGAGAAAGGCTTTTGAAATGACTTTAAACTGTAACGAATTGCCACAATGGGATGTTTTCATTGATTTTCTACTAAAAAGAATTCAAGCGTTAGAAAATATACAGAGAAATGTCTCAGCTTCAAGGCCCAAAACGGAATTCGTTCAACAAAAAAGTTTCGTTTTGCAAAATGATCGAATTGTATGTCCCATGTGTAATCAATCTCATTTAATTTTCAAATGTAAAGATTACCAAGATTTATCGGTTCAGGATAGATTAAATTTTGTGCGGAAATTAATGCTTTGTTTTAATTGTTTAAATAAACATGTAGTTTCTCGTTGCCCGAAATTAAATAATAAATGCAAGTCATGTTTTTTGAATCATCATACTACATTATGTGGAGCTAATTTTTCGAAATATAAACAAAATGACAGTAATCAATTTAATCAGTCGAATAAAAGCCAAACTCAATCAGAAAAAAACGAAAGACGCGTAAATTCGGAACTTTCAACTTGTGGAGAAACTAGGTCAACTTCTTTAACGTTGAGCTGTCAGAAAAAAGGCGAAGCGTATTTTCCATCTGGTGTTTTTTATAATGGGTTATTATCGACTGCGATAGTTTATATTAAGGGAAATAATGATTATTTTTTTCCGTTCCTAGCTATTTTAGATTCAGCAAGCACAATTTCTTTAGTTACTTATTCAGCTTTAGATATTTTGGGATTGAAAAAATATAATCTAAACTCTTTAATTAGCGGCTTAAATGGATCAATCTGTAAAATTAAAAATGGAATAAAAACGGAAATATCTAATAAAAACAAAGATTTTCAGAAATCAGTGAATATGTTTGTCGTTCCCAAAATTACTGATTTAACCCCTTCAAGTCCGATCGAAATTTCTAGTCTCCATTTGCCTGAGAATATAGCATATGCGAACCCGAAATTCTTTGAACCTCATAGAGTTGACATCTTATTAGGAGTAGATATATTTTATGAATTACTATTGTCCGGCCAGATAAAATTACCGGATAGTTCCGTCATTTTACAGAATTCTTGTTTTGGATGGATTGTAGCTGGGACATTGCATGATAAAAATGACAGAGAATTTCAGTGCCATTTATTGCAAAATGAAGAGGAATCGTCATATTTAAGGGCGTTTTGGGAATTGGAGCAGATGGGCATAAAAGATGACCCAAACAGTGTTAAAAACGAGAAAATTGTAGAACAATTTCATGAAACTGTGCGTTTTGAAAATAACAGATATGAAATCAGTCTCCCTTGGACAAGAGATTGGAACCATTTAGAAAATAATTATAAAACCGCCGAAGTGCGACTCACAGGTCTTATAAAAAAAATGAAACGTGATACAAAGTTATACGAACAATATTGCAATATTTTGAATGAGTATTTAGAGATGAACATAATTGAAAGTGTACCCAATTTAGAAAACCCTTCAGATAAACCAGTTTTTTACTTACCGCACCATACAGTATTTAGAGAAGATAGTGTTTATACTAAATGTCGAATAGTTTTTGACGCAAGTTCCCATGAAGCAGGACAATTGTCTTTGAACGACTGCCTTGACGCAGGAACTAATTTAAACCCTAATATTTTTCACTTATTGATTTTTTTCAGACTAAACAAAATTGCCTTTCTAGCAGATATAGAGAAGGCTTTTCTACAAATTGCCATAAACGACAAGGACAGGGATGTTCTGAGATTCTTGTTTATAGATAAGAATCCTGTCGACAATGACGCATTTAATGTTATCGTCTACAGATTTTTACGCCTAACATTTGGCTTGAACTCAAGCCCATTTTTGCTATCTGCTACAATTAAGCATCATCTTAACAAATTTGAAACGGAATATCCGATAACGTCAGAAGTACTCCACAATTGTATTTATGTGGATGATTTGATAACCGGGACAGACACAGTCGAAGATGCGGTGAACATTTCGGAACAATCTCATAAAATAATGAAGGAAGCTAGCATGAATTTACGGAAGTGGATTTCAAATAACAAACTCTTAATGGAAATATGGGGTAATCGTGGATTTAGTACTATGCCACAACCTTTTGAGGATACTACAATACATAAAGTTTTGGGAATATCGTGGCAACCCAAGCAAGATATACTTTTGATAGATATTGATAATTTGCTCGAATTTTTGCGTAACTCAAAAAATACAAAACGTTTTGTATTACAAGTTGCAGGTAGAATATTTGACCCTCTGGGTCTAATTTCTCCGTACATAATAAGAATAAAATGTTTATTACAAGAACTATGGAGTAGAAAGTTGTCTTGGGATGAAGAATTGCCTTCCGATATTAGAGAGACGTGGGAACAGTGGAGTTCCGAACTTCCCCAGTTGAGAAATCTAAAAATTCAAAGGAACATTTTTCAGTTTCCCGATGACTCCAATTATACCCTAACGTTGCATACCTTTGCCGATGCCAGTCCAAAAGCATACGGTGCTTCCGTTTACTTAGAAATCAATTCACTAAATGAATCGTCTATAAATCTGATTACATCTAAATCCAGAGTGGCACCATTGAAAAAAGTGTCACTTCCGCGACTTGAACTTCTAGCAGCATTAGTTGCTGCACGTTTAACCTGTGAAGTGAAAAAGGTACTAGATCGCAAGGGACCATCTTCTGTGTATTTGTGGACAGATTCGCAAATTGTCTTGTACTGGATCAAAGGCTCCGCAAATAGGTGGAAATCGTTTGTGTCCAATAGAGTACGAGAAATACAAACACTCACCGACCCATCACGATGGTTTCATTGTGCAGGGTCAGAGAATCCTGCAGATTTGCTAACAAGAGGCATTAAGTGTGACCTTCTCGTTCAGAATTCAAAATGGTGGACTGGACCAGAGTTTTTGAAAGACTTAGATCTGTGTAACAACGACAAGACTTTAGTGATTCCTAACAAGGACATATATATAAACGAACTAAAAAAAAACTGTGATAACCTAGAAAACAGAGACTTTACAACGTTGACACTCTCACCTGAAGTTCCTATGATGGAACATATTTTTTCTTTATCTAATAACCTTGTTAAATTAATTCGTATAATTAGTTTTATTTTTAGGTTCATATGTAATTGCTCTCACGCGCGTGAAAAGAAAAGCGGTCCATTAAGTGTGACTGAGGTAAAAGAAGCCGAAATCTTTCTAATAAGGTCAGCGCAAAGGGGTAAGTTTGGTGAAGAAATCGCTTGTCTTGAAAAGGGTAAGCCTATTAAAGGTAAGAGCAGACTTTCATCGCTAAATGTATTTTTGGATGATGATGGTTTAATTAGAGTAGGTGGACGTTTATGCCAAGCAGATATACCGTTTAACGCCAAATTTCCAATAATTTTGCCTGAAAGGCATAAATTAACCGATATTGTATTGAAATATTTTCACTTAAAATATTTGCACTTGGGCCCACAAGCCTTGCTTTTCCAGGTTAGGCAAAAATTCTGGCCACTGAATGGCAGAAATAACTGCCGTAGAATTGTTCATAAATGTATCACTTGTTTCAAAAACAAACCTGTAATTAATTCACAATTAATGGCCGACCTGCCAAGGGAACGTATAACTCCAAATTTTGCCTTTGCCGTAACAGGCATAGATTACTGTGGCCCATTTTTTGTAAAATTTAAACACCAAAGAAAGGGTGTATTAAACAAGGTATATGTTGTGGTATATGTATGTTTATGTACGAAGGCAATACACCTGGACTTTGTATCAGATTTGACAACTCAGGCCTTTATAGCTAGTTTAAAACGTTTCTTTGGCAGAAGAGGCAAATGTTCGAAAATTATGTCTGACAATGCAAAAACATTCATTGGAGCGGACATTGAATTGAAAAAATTACAAAAATTGATTAGCTCTCCAGATGAGGAATTGTATAATTTTTTAACCAATGAAGGAATCGAGTGGGAGTTTATTCCCCCCAAATCCCCAAACTTTGGCGGAATATGGGAAGCGGGTGTAAAATCCTTCAAGTTTCATTTGAAACGGGTAATAGGGAATCAAAATTTAACTTTAGAGGAATTCTTGACGATACTAGCCGAAATTGAAGGTGTTTTAAACTCGCGGCCACTCACCCCGTTATCCTCAGAATTTGAAAATTTCGAGACTTTAACCCCTTCTCATTTTCTGATTGGAAGAGCTATCACTTCGATCGCAGAACCACGATTAGATAATATCAATGAGAACAGACTAGGTAAATGGCAGAAAATACAAAAATTTAGTCAGAGAATTTGGAAACTCTGGAAACGAGATTATTTGAATAATCTCCAAGAGAGGAATAAATGGAAATTAAAAAAAGATGATGTACAGAAAGGAACTTTGGTACTGTTGAAGCAGGAAAATTTACCTTCTACCAAATGGTTGGTTGGTAGAATAATTGAGGTTTTTAAAGGAAGAGATAACATAATCAGAATTATAAATTTACGTCTGCCAGACGGACGAATTTTGAAGCGAAATGTCAGAGACGTATGCATTTTACCAGTTGAGTAACAAATTTCCTTTCTTCCTTTAAGTATAACTGTACGGTACAATAATTCAGTATTTAATCTAGTGTGATAGTGCATTTAATGTTGTATTTATTTTGTGTGTAACTTTATAATTTTCCTTTGTGTGATAATTTTTGCAAATTTATATATTGACTTTATATTGAAAGTTTGATTTCAATCGCCGGGGGAATGTTTCCTCCATGTCTATAAATTAGTTTAATAGAGGGCGCAACAGAGCGCATGAAAACTGTAATGATGAGCGGGAAGAGATCCCGCCAGTTCTGTGATCAGCCTTGGACGTAAGCGCAGCGAACCCACCGCTGCCTGTCATTTCATCTTTATTTTGTAAATAAATTGTGTGTTTTAACATGAAGTTTCATTAACGAAAATCACAACGTAATAATACAGTCCACTGAAAAACTCTTATCATATTATCTTACATGCATGATAAATAATTTAATTCCGTTTATATGGAAAAAATGAATAAATGTTTCGATCATATAATGATTCCAAACTTAAACTATCGTCAGCAAATACTTAAAAAGCTATAAAACGACTTTTAACATTTAAAGAAAACTTTTAAATTAATTTTAGATTAATTAAATAAATATATTTAAATGTTTTTTCTTTCATTTGTTTTAAAATTTTCCGAATATTTAAGCTACAAAATCAAAGCAAAAAGAAATGAAATTTTAACGGGTATTATATTTGAAACATTTATTAGAAGATCGTGAATGCTACTCAGCGAAGGAGTTTTGTATTTAACATTTAAATATTTTGCTTTAACCCTTTCAGGGACAAAGTACTTTCAGTACTAAAATGTTAAAATAAATAACTGGCACCGGAATTAACGTAGAAATTTATTTGGAAATAAGGAAAAGTCAAAAAATCACATATTAAATGGGAAATATTTTAGCAAATTTCTGGTGCTATTGTGGCGTTTGGGAATTAAAATTAAGTGGTTTCATAAACATACGACTTCCCCTGAAAGGGTTAACAGGAAATTCACATTTTTAATATAACTCTAAATATTAAGGGTGGTACAGTTTAGTAGGTGTTTTGCAAGAGAATAAGCGTATAATAGAAAAAACATATAACTGAAAATTAACATGACATACTAATAGATAATGGGATGTAAAATTCAATGATACAATTTAATAACAGCTTCAATCCATGTTATAATTTTTTTTGAATTTATAGAATTCAAATAATTAAAATTAAAATTAAGAATATTATATATTTAAAAAGTCCTTCCGGCCTGTACCGTGAGGAAAAGGTAGCTTTCCTATATCTTCGTTTTAAAATTTTAGCTAATGTTACACGAAAACAGCAAGTTAAAATGCAAAGAAACGTTTACAAAAGATTCGTTAATACTGAATTTGAATAAGAAATTCGCCAAATTATTGAGCAATAGCCAAATTGGCTTCATTTATGAAGACTTATTTTGGTCGCCAAATTTGGCGATATTTCGCCAAATGTCGCCAATTTTGTCGCCAATTTTGGCGCTAACGGATATGAATATATAGTTTTATGCGTATGATTGGGAAAATTATTACAACAATGAAAGAAAATAATTTGCAAGTAATGGCGTTAATGTGTTGTTTTGTTTCAAAATGTCAGCCACCCTAGAATTTCAAACTGCTCTATCTCAGCCATTTTTTAAGATAGAGGTAAACCAAAAAATGCTCTGGAATCCTTGTATCCAGGCCTAACACGTAATTAAAAAATAAATTTTAATTTTTAATTTTTTTGTATATTTATTTTAGTTTTAAATGTTTAAATGGCCGCCATCTTGAAACAAAATGGCGGACCAAGTTGGCCAACGAACTCGGTCGAGACATTGGTGAGCTTAATACACACAATTAGTTTCATCAAAATCGATTTATAAATACGAGCGTTATCGTATGACATAGGTCAGATATATATATATATATATATATATATATATATATATATATATATATATATATATATATATATATATATATATATATATATATATGGATATATCTATATATATAAATCAACATTTGAGCGGAGGGTGGTTTTGGGGTCTGGGGGTCAAGATCGGTGAAAATATATCGAAATTTTCCGGAACTGCTTTCCTCCGAACGGCTGCAATAGGTAGCTTTATACTTTTTAGTATTGAAAGCTACCTAAAAGAAAATAATAATTATTATAAATTAAAAGTTGAATTATTCATTTTAAATAAAACACGTTTGAAATTGTACGTCAAAGGTGACAAATGAGGAGCATTCAAATTATTAGTTTCAGTCAAATGAATTATATCGTCTATTATTATGATATGATTACTTTCCGTAATAAAATAAGTACATTTTAAGTTAGCAACATTTTATCTTTTGTTGACATTTACTGAAAATTCCCATGGGAAACGTAAGCCTAAGCTTTGAACATTTCAGAATTTGAAATCCATATTAAGACTCTTTTTCCATTTAATACCTATTTCTCCGGAAACATCTATCCAAACAACTGGCAGTAGATTATATGATTGCTATAATTAAATAATTTTAGTATGCAAATTCGGTTTTTAAATTCAGTAATACGGAAATAATATGACTCCATCTTAAATAGGACGTAATCACCATGACAACCTAGAATCATTACCTATCATGGGACATCATTGAATTAATTACGTATGATGTGATTTGATAGAATGAAGAAAACTTTTATTAATACCTTTTTAAGGTTTGATTCGATTTTCATAAAATTTGAAGTGACTCGACGAAATTCTGCAACGATTATATATATTAAATTTCAAACCATTCGGTTGGATAGTTTTTGCGCTGTTATATGCGGACAGACGGATGGACCAGACGACGGCTATAGGTGCTACGTATTTATATCATACGAACGCACCTGAAAAAAACATGCAAATGTGTGCAGCTTATATAATAATAATAATAATAAAATAGCATGAGCTTAGTCTGCTTGAAAATTAAACAAAATAAGTGCGGCTTTTTTCTTTTTCTATTGTCAGAATGTTTCGAGGTAGACTTCTTTGCTTTTTGCAGGAATTATATATTTATAACGATTTATAATTGCATGATTACGCTCCGCGAGATCTCTTAATATTGAATTTCACAAATCCAAAAGAAAAAATCAATCTATATTATAAAGCAAAAACATATCCGTAAGTAACGCTGACGTTATTTTGACGGTGGCAACACCTGACATATAAATTTAGCTTTTACTTTTACTTTTTTCCTTTTTGCTTAAAAGTAAAAAAAAAATCTAATCATTGCACAATTTTAATTTTTACACCGTCGAATGGGGAACAAAATGTTCTTTCAAATGCAATTTATTTGAAAACTGCATCACAATTTAGTGATTTTTTTTTTTTTTTTTTTTTTTATGGTTTTCAATATATTTTTGAAGTATACATTTTTTTAAATCCATTTCTATCGCATACAGCCCGATTATGAAGGATTAACATGTTTACGCTTAAAACAATATAAACAGTTCAGCATTTGTTTCCGGTTAATATTCCATAACGAAATTAAAGCTTCGTCAATAAATAAATAAAATAGTAAAATAATATAAATAAAGCACAAATTTAACAGACAGGTAATCGAACTACGCACTTAAGCTACTGAAAAAATATATATCAGAATCAAAGAGGCTGCTGTAAGTAGAGAAATCTTCGAGACAATTTCTTGGAATATTAACTCCTAGTATGCGGCAAATATGTTTTAATAAATTTCAAAATTTTATTTTAATACATTATTGAAAAATTTCCTATAAAAATTATTTTTGATGTTGTTAGTGGGAAATCTAAAAAACATATAAAATGTAAAAAAAAAAGGTCTGTTAGTTTTCAATGAAAAAAGGGTTTTCACCTATATTCTGTAAACCGGGAAGTCTGGGTTGGAGTCCTTAGTTTACATAAATACAGAAACATACAGAAAAAAAAGCCAGTAATAAGTCGTTTCTTTATATTTCGTACACCGTTATGTTCGCACACTGTAGTACGCCGTTTAATGAAAAAAAATAGTGTGATGATGTGTAATTAAAATCATTTAATGAAGTCAAAATATACCATATTTAAAAAACACATACAAAAATCTTTACAGTTAAAATCTGTATAATCTGTAAAGTGTTGATTAAAAAGAAAAAAAAATCAAAGTACAAAATGTCCAAATAATATAGCATAAAACAGGTTTATTTAAACCACGGGTTATTTAAATAACAATGTAAAAACATGTAGGCTCATATTCCTCAAAAATAGTATTTTTTTTTTTTTTTTCATCTGCGTCCGAGTCATAACTGTCAGAGTGATTCCATAGACTCTTCTTTATGTCTCGGAAGATATAATGCTAATGTATATTGTACAAGTAAATGCAAGGAAATAATGAACAAAAATTGGCATGAAGGCAAATAACAGAGCGGATGAAGAAATCCCCTTTGAAATTTTAATTATTATTACTCTATCGATTTTGATAATTTTAATGTAGTACAAGTAAATATTGTATTAATTAGTGTCAAACATTTTTAGTGACATAAAGCACACTGAGATTACTGGGAAATAAGTTCTTAAAATAGAGAAATGAAGAAATAATTATTTCAGTTATCGAATTCGATTTATAATTTTTTTTTTTTAAACTTTTCTTTTTCCTTTTTAATCACAGTTTATTATTTATTGAATCTTTAATTAAAGAAATTAAAATGGATTTTTTTAAATTCTGATTATTTTTTAATATTGAAACTCAGTTTAACATATGATTCACATACATAAACATATTTTTTTTCAAGACAATTAAGATATTCAAAGTTTTTTTCTTTACCCAACAATTTAAAAAGGAATATGAATACAAATAAAAAATAATTAAAATACGATGATTAGAATTTGTTTTTAAAATGTACCTAATTTAGAAGAAAAAATTATTCACGAATTAAAGATGCCTATTTGCTGGATGAAAAAAAGGAGTAAAAGAAAAAATGTATTGGGTATTTATTTAAATAAAATTAAAAAGAAAAGGAAGTTATATTTTTGATTTGAAAATAGACAGAGTAATTTAAGAATTCTGCAAGCAAACATTAAAAAAAAAAAAAAAAAAAAAAAAAAAAAACTATTTTACATTTTTTACAGAATTATTTAAAAAAATCGAATGCATTTTATGTATTGCTTTAAAATTTCGGTTAAATCATATAACTTTGTACAGGAGCGATTTCCGTCAATAAGCGGAAATGCACTTGAATTCTTGTGTGTAGCCCTGTATATATCTATAAAATTTATACATAAGTAATACTCAGAACAATATTTAAATTAAAAAATGCATACCACAATTGGATCTAGCAATTTCCGTCAGTAAAGGGAAATGTACTACAGATCTTTTGTGCTGCCTTGTATATGATCTATAGAATTTCTAAACACCAAGTTACGGGCAAAAATTTAATGAATTTAAAAAACGCGTACCACAACTGAAAACGCACTTCCAGCCATTACTGTTAATAGACAGTACTATAACCGAATTCTCTTCTGTATCTCTGTAAATGAACGACAAATTATATGCTCACCATATTCTATAGTAAGCATCTTGTAGTGCTCCTAAGAGATATGTATTAATTTCAATATGTTAGAAATAGAGTAACATCCTTAAAATGTACCGCAAACGATTTTTCTCCACAGGACGTAATTTAACGGAATTATTTTGAGTGTTCCTATAAAGGAACTATAAATGCTACACACTTCATTTTCAATATCGCCCATGCTATAGTAATCCTCAATAACATATATCAATTGCAATGGAATCGCAGTATATTTACGCGAGTTAGAGCACGGACTGACGGGCGGCAGACAGAGAGACAGACAAACTGAATTCGTAAACGCTTTTAACTGTGTTGAAAAGTGATAAAAACACCCTTTTTTAAATATTCATTGTTTATCTTAAAAATCACGCCTAATTCGTGTTGCTGCAAAAGATTACCGTTTCATTGCGTTAATTTGGCGTGGACCCCGATAATGGAAAATGCGCCGCTTTGATTAACGCTAGGTAGAAAGTGGAAACTAGTAAATTTATGAAAAATATATAAATTTTGCTATGTTTCTTTTTTTAAGATATGGAAACAGGAAAGAAAGAAAAACATTATTTAAACAATCAATTCAATGTTTCTAAATCGTTTTCTTAACGTATAATCATAATTTAATTGCTATTAAACTATTTATTGATTATATATATATATATATATATATATACTATTTATTTTTTATTTGTATTTTATTTTCTACTTTTTAGTGTTAAAATATTTCATTGTTGCAGTTTCACAGCAGTTGGCTATAGCGAACGGCGTTTGACACATAATTAACTCCATTGTTGTTGTAACTTGTATACAGTTGTAACCATAAGGAATATTTGGGTATTTATCACCTGCTCCCGTTGAACGGGAAAATGCCTTAAAATTAATATATTAATTTATAATTAAGTTCTAAAAATATGAAAATGTTGTATTGTCCTATAAAACACACCTATGTACTCAATTTTTATTTCTAGCCTATCAGGAAATGAGTGAAAAATTTATTACAAAATTCTATCTTTACATACATGTACCACAAGTTGAGACCACGAACAACGGCTTAATTTCAAAAATATTGTCATACATCGAGATAAAGCATTGTTTTAGGTGAACAACAATGATAATATTGCTTTAAGGAAAATCAGAAATCGTATTTTTGTAATGCGTTATGCGTTTTCCAAATTGTTTACTTAGACACCAACTTTCACCTTATTAATCGTTAAAGTTTTATTAAAGTGTTGGAAAGTGTTTCATAATCTATGCTTGACGCATGATTTTTCGTTATTTGTTTGTCTATTTATTTAGTTATTTATTTAGTTCTTTTTTACTTATTATTATTTTTTTAAAGAAGATATACTGTTGATTTGAAAGTAAGCACAGTAAAAAAATTTTTTTTTAAACCAAAGTTTAAACTAAAAGGTGTTTTTCTTTTTGTTTTTTGAAATTTATTTTAATTTTATTTCGACATTTTGAACGATGTGAGGCGTTGCGAATATTAAGAAAACTCGATTAAAGTCGATTAAAAAAAGAAAGAAATCGACATGTCAAGGAAGATTGCAGTAATATCATTATAGAGATTGTCTGCCAACTCCTTATATTTCAACTCGATAGAATATGCTTGGGACTTATATGCTTTGAAGGAATATGCTTCGGATGGGAGACCTCACCCGGGAATTCTTCCTGACCTCTGACGTGCTCTCAAACAATACACTGAAAAAAAAAATTGTTGATTTTACGGTATAATACTGGCATCCCAGTTGCCAGTATTATACCCTAAAATCAACTGTAATAAACAGTAAAATAAGCAGACTGCTTATTTTACTGTTTATTACAGTTGATTTTACGGTATAATACTGGCAGCTGGGATGCCAGCATTATATCGTAAAATCAACAATTTTTTTTTCTGTTTAGTGGAATGTTTTGCCAGTACACTGTAAAAGAAAGGCAGATGTTTCTTAATCTAGGAAAATATAATATAACTGCGAACAAGAACCTCTACCGAGTATTATACCGTAAAATTAACAGTAATAAACAGTAAAATAAGCAGACTGCTTATTTTACTGTTTATTACTGTTAATTTTACGGTATAATCAACAATTTCTTTTTGCAGTGTAGAAGGGCCTATTTCTGCCGGTCCCACCACCTTTCTTGAGGCTCTGTTGCTCCATTCAAAAACTTAAATTAAAAATTTTAAGGCTGCTTTCCGACCACATTTTCGAAAATCTGCTTCAAAAAGTCATTAATTATTTGGTCTTTTTTTCCCAAAGGTTTTGTGGTCATCAACAAAAAAGAGAGTCTCAACGAAAGAAAAAGGGAGTGATAAACACGTCAGAGAGTCTTCTGCGTGGAACGCTCCTCTCTTGCAGTGCTACAAAAGACTCACCACATCAAAAAAGCCGACAAAGGAACAGCTGTGGCAGAATGCAGTCTAATCACATCTGTCTTAGTGTGAATGTATAACCACAATACATATGTATACACACAATGTATGTATATACACAATGTACACACACACACATGACTAATTCTTCATTCGAAGAAGAACCAAAATGCTTAAGACGGTACTATGCATTTCTTTTTATTTTAATTACTTCCTTGTTGTTGTAATTATTTTAAATGTGCTTGGTTGCTTTAATTCCCAATAATTAAAATAATGAGTAAAATATTATGCCATTCCTGTTAAATTTATACGGTCACTAATTTGATAAAGAAAACAGTTATAAATTTTATTTGATTTATCGCTGATTAAAGCTTCCCGCTAAAACTATGAGAGTCTGTTTGAAAAGTACATTTCCAAACTTTGAGTGCTGTTTAATTTTCCTGAAAGGCAAAATGAATATGTACAATTAGTGTAATGTGCGGTACTTTCTAAAATCCCAGAAGTAGACAGTGTCGTTAATTATTGTACGATATGTCGAGTTGACGATCATCTGACGGTAGTTAATACATGACGTGAGGAGTCGACATTAGTTTAATATTTACCAGAGTTTCTAAATGTAAAGGCTCTTTCGTAATAAATTACTCTCTGCTATATTAATATTGAATATCAAGATCATAATTTTAACTCATAAAAAAAGAAGCAATTTCAAGCTCCTATTTATATTTTATGTAAATTATATGCTATGCATGTATCAATGCCTTTTATTTTTATTTGCCATTCACGCTTAAACTTTTTGGAATTAAAAAATAAACAAACATATATGTATATATAAAAAAATGAGTATGCTTTAAATGCATTAACACAAACTAAATATGAAGTTTTTAATCGTTAAAAAAATATATCCAGATGATATTATAAAAAAAAAAAAATTACACCTTTGATTTCCTCCCCTACACCTGTATCGAGAATGGCAAACAATTCACACGATTGAAATTAATTAAAAGTTACAAGATTCAACAAAAGCTTTTAATTACACAAAAGAGAATAGAAATTTAAGGGATAATTTTTTTATATAGATGAAAAGAAAAGGAATTTATTTTCCCATTCAAATTCTCCAATTAAATTAAACGCTGAAAAAAGAAAAAAATCTAGTCCACCATGATTTAAACGGGACGTATATACTTAAGAATTTCAAGCAGGAACGTTATATAACCAAATGAAAAAAAAAAAGTTTATTTTTGTCTCTTTGAAGATTGCTTATTTTAATTTCAAAAGTTTTGGAAGATATGCATGTCTTGCAATATTTTAAGAAAATTAAGTACATCATGGATGTCAGGGTAAACTGTAATTTTTAGGTGCGTTCGTAATTATATAAATACTTAGCACCTATAGTCGTCGTCTGATCCGTCCGTCTGTCCGCATATAACAGCGCAAAAACTACCCAACCCTGGTTTGAAATTTAAGATACATTATCTTTGCAGAATTTTGTCGAGACATTTCAAATTTTATGAAAATCGCCCCCATTTTTTATTTCAGATTCGGATTCTACGGAAAAACATACGTAATTTTTGTATTGAACATTTTCTTCGAAACATTGTAGATGGCTCTGTAATCGAGTGCAATGCTGTGAGAATCGTTGCCATTGCAATGTCTGGAATGGCTCCAATAACTCGATAAATATACATCAGATTGAAAAACGGAAAAATATGTGTTTAATATTTTAGAAAAATGGCAACTTTGATATCCCTAAATAGATTTTTCAAAACTATTGAACATGCATTTTTCCGAATCTGCAATAAAAAATGGGGATCATCATTTAAGATTTCAAAGTTGCCCCCCTTTCCCCCCGGGGGGGCACCTTTCATATCCCTAAATAGATTTTTCCAAAATATTGAACATGCATTTTGCCGTTTTTCAATCCGATGTATATTTCTCGAGTTATTTGACGGTTTCCAGACTTTTCAGATACCATGCATATACATATATGAAAAACAAATAAGGTACATGTTATTTATTTATTACATCATTAATGAAATGAAAAAATGCATTAATGAATAATAAACTTCATTACTGAAATATATTTTTATTTATTTATTTATTTTAGAAAATTTTACGACCAAAACATCATTATACATGTGCGTAAGTGCGAATATAAATAAAAAGAAAATACATACAATATTTATTTAAGAAAATAAAATTTGTAAAATAAATTAGAATTATACTTTCAAATACACTAACTATAATTAAAAATGTTAATTATAAACAGCAATGGTAACTTTCAGAAAAAAAATATTCCAAAGAGAAACTTTATGTTATTAAAAAGCATTACTTTTAATCAGATGATTTAGTAATACTTCTAATAAATCTAGTCTCTTCTAATCGCATTACTGTATTCGGAATCATTGCGAAAATTACAATTTATTTATCCTTCAGAAATATTGCGAAAACATATAGAAATAAAAATTCTTGTTTGATTTTAAAACGAGAGCTCCTGTTTAAAATACTGCATTCATCTTTGATAAAATAAATATGATAAATCTAATTTTAAAAATCTGTAAATCAAGTTCAAGATTTAAGAAAAAGTAACACTTCAAAAGTTATTTTTTCGGTACCAACATGAAGATTTACTTTATATGTCTCAAATATTTTAAAATCTATTCTGGAAATAACAGCCGTTGGCATATTTATATTTTAATTTAATATTATCGGTAATATGTAAATGTGTACTCTCTGAATTTAAATTTTAAATCCTTCAAAATTTCATAAATTTAAATTTCAAAAGACAGCGATTTAAGTTCCATAGTACTCTAACATTTTAGTAGCGAATATATTTTTATTTTTATTTTTACCAGATCTTGTCAGAAAAGAAGAAATGCAGAAAATAGGGGGAGGAGGGGAAAAATTTATAGTATAAATTATACCAGCAAATCAACAAAGAGATGTTTGTTGAAATCTCTTTTTAAATCTTTTTAGATGTGTTCACAAGATTTGATTAAATGACTATAGAGTAATTTGTTCATTTAATAAAGGAATAAAATTTAACTCTAACGAGGTTAAACCTGCCAAAATTCTACGAAAAAAAAAGTTTAAAAAATAATTGTTGTATACAAATAAAATTGGGAATAAAATGGGAATTTATAATAAACCTACAAAAATAATTATAATAAGAAATTGACCTTACATTGGTTAGTCTAACTCTTAGAACAATTATTATTTTCAAATTAAGTTACCAAAATACTATTTCCATAAACTTCAACTTTTCAAATTATTGAAAAGTTAAACTTTATTCGTATAAGTAATCAGTAACATACAATCAAGATAAGTAATGATGACAAAATTATCAATTGAGACTCTGATCTTTGGTATTACGGAATGAAAGATCGGCAAAAAGTATTTCACTTTGACACAATAATAGTTTTTTTTTTTTCCAATTAAATTTAAACATAACGTCATTTTCACCGTCTCAAAAATTTACATACGAATTTCTCATATCTATATTCACCATTTAAAAATTTTTTTTTTAACGCGCAATAAACGCTTTCAGTGTGATGTCAGTCATTACATTTTGGTGGAAACTGACTCCAAACAAACGGTTGTATAAATCGTAGAAAATGTCACCACTGCTTATAAAGTATTAAAACACTTGGTTGTGAGATATAGCTATAATATACAAACATAATAGTAAATACAACACAGTAACCTTTTGATTGGAGTAGAGGTTTACACGGGCCCGACAAAATGAAGGCAAATTTTCAAATGGGCCGGCCGGCATAATAAAGACATTTTTTAACGGGCCAAGCCGGGCCGATAAAAAAGAATAAACGGTCGGAGCGGGCCCATACAAAAATTATATGGGTCAGCCAGGTTGATAAAAATATAAAAAGGTTCAAATTAAGCTGATAAAATATGAACGATTTTCAGTGGACGTGGCTGGGACGATAATAAGTATAAATGTGTTGCGCGAGCCAATACTAGCTTGACCACGTGAATACAGAAATATAATATGCCCAGCGTAGAAATCGGCATCGGACAGTTACATCGCGTCTAAGCCCGGGATTAATTGTTTCAGCAGACTCGCGGGCAGGCCGGGATCAGGATTACACTTTATTTTACATACTCGGGCCGGTAGGAACTGGACTTATTTGTTCCCAGTAAGTGTCGAGCAAGCAATTTGTTTTGTAAAAATAGTAATTGCAATAATGAACTTCTGTTAACGGAACGTTTGGAAAAACACTTTAATAAATTTTATGCAAAATTAAAAGCCCAGGCGTATCTTGTATTGACCAGAAAAGGTTCAAATTCCTTGTTCTAAAATTTCTCCATATCAAAATCGAGGGAGGGGCAATGGCCTTTATCTTCTCTCCTTCCCCCCTTCTATCCTATCACACTCCTTGCCGGAGTTTATGGATTGCTTTAATCAAAAGGTTTATAAATATTTTTGGTAACTGTGGTTTCTACAATTGAAGATTTACCAACAAAAACAGCACTTATCCGAGAATATTGTGAAAATGAACTGGCAACGCAATTGCCCTTAACTTTATTCACAATGTTGTAAAAACACACACACACACATAATGTTCGGGCATGTACGCTAACAGATTGAAGAGAAATTCCACTTGTTAAAAAAACTATCACTTTCAAAACTTTGTTAAACCTGCGTTTTTAAAATAAAACATGAAATACGTTAAACTAAGCAGTTAAAAAAAAAAAACAGAAGTCCAATTATAAAATAATTTTTAAACACAAGAACGTAAAAATAAATAAATAAATAAATAAAAAATAAAATAAGTAAGTAAAAAAGGAAAATTAAATAAAAATAAATAAATAAATAAAATTAAAACTTTTGTTGTACGGGGGTTTCCTTCTTATAAGAAGTTGTTAGTTCATTTCCCCCCCTGTGTTTAATTATTTAAGTTCTTTGGAAAGAATAAATTTGGCTATTTTTATCCCCAAAATTATCTGGGCTATAGAATCTTTAGCAAAAAATCATGGAATATGCAATGGCCCTCTTCTGTTCTCTCCCTCCCTTCTTGCAGCCCATGTGTCTTCGTTATTGGGTTTAAGCAGAGCTAAATATTTATTTAGTGAAAAAAAAAAAAAACTGTAGCTTAATGCTAAAATATCAATATGCTTATGAACATGCATTTCCCCATTTTATATCGATATCTTAATATATTTGATTTCCATTTGCAAAATAAATGTTAAATATTAGTCATGACTTCTTTAAAGGATTACTAATAATATACTAAGCAACTTATAAAAAGAATTATTAAATTTTAAAATAAAAACGTAATTAAAATCTTACCATCGAGACAAGTTAAATTCTAATACTTTGTATGAAATATAATATCGTAGCAATCAATAAATAATAAGAAATAACATGTTTTTTTTTTTTTTTTTTTCCAAAACGTTATGATTTTTTCCCCAAATGTTTCAGTTAAACGTCTTAGAAAAAAAAGCGAAAATCTTTTATTTTATTTTTGCATTCTGGATAATCTTTTCACATTTTGTGAAAAATGCGTAGCTGAAATACCATTTCGTTATGAGTCGAGAAAACTTAGATCAATGGTCTCCAACCGGTGATCCGAAGAAAAATCTGGACATTGATTGTGATTTATATTACATTCCAAATAATAGTTTAAAAAAATCTTATGTTTGTGAAATTTTATATATCCACTTTTCTAAATTTAAATAGTAGCTAGCATTGATAAAAACGAGCTTGTTAGTAAATGTTACTTGTTAATTACTTGCAAATTCAGAAAAAAATGAATATCCATTGCTGAAAGAAAAGCTACGAAAATTTCGATCATAGTTTTTAACAATACATTTGTGTAAAAATACAATTTCTTCTGTCACGGCAATTAAAACTAGACACTTTTCCCGACTCAAAATAAAAACGACTCTCCATCTTTCAATGACGTCATTGGAGCTTCCAAATATCCATGAACTTATTTGCAACAGGCAGGAACAAATATCACATTAAAATGTGTGACACTTAAATTATTTTCATATTTTTTTTGTGTGATAATTAATATTATTTTGTAATAATTAAACTAACTTTAATAATTTTTTTTACAATTAAACATCCCTTAAAGATTTTTGGGTACTTTTCCAGTATAGGGGCCTTGGCGAGATAGAGATAATGACCTTGGTAAGAGAAGGAAATTTTTCATGCATGTTTTCTAGCAACGTATTCAATGTTTCATACACACAAGAAATTTTTTTTTTTAATATTTCTACAATTTACTTAATATAAAGAAGTCATTTATCTATTTTTATATACAAATAGAAGTAAACTGTATATTTATATAAAATAATATATATATATATATATATATATATATATATGTGTGTGTGTGTGTGTGTGTGTGTGTGTGTGTGTGTGTAAATAAACAAGCATAAAATTTCATCAAGTTCGTTTTCATAGCTGTTTAAATTATTTGGCAACAAATCTCTTCTAAAGCCTAAATAGCGACAAGCTTTAAAAAAAAAAGAAAAAACCTGCCAAATCCCTATAAAATAAAGGAAAAGTGTCGATTTCTATTATGATTAAATAAGCATTTATGATTATCTTATCATTATATAAGCATTTATATTTTTATTATATTAAATAAGTGCATTTCATATTAATAAAATGGAAGTTCTCTGATCATTATTGTACAAATGAATTTGTGTTTAAAAAAATTCATATTGGTGGTCGACGGTTATGCCTTTAGTGGCTCGAAAATTTGGAGGTTAGAAACAAAACATGTTCAGATAACGTTTTTCCTCTTTTAAAAAAAAAAAAAAAAAAAATCTTTACAAGTGCCATTTTTGTTGGAAATCTTTCAGCTGTACTAGTATGCTGAAAAACAACTAGTATGCTTTTCTAAACATTTTTAAATGTTTAGAAAACATTTAAAAATTAAAATTTATTACTCTACAAAAATGTTTCTAAATTATACATAACCAAAATTCTGATTTCATTTTATAAAGCACGAAAAATATAATCTTTGAGAGCAATCTCATATAAAACACTACATTCGTCTTTGATAAAAATAAATATAATAAAATTTACTCTAAAAATCTTTAAATCAGCCAGAGATTTTTTGTATATGGCATTTTAATATATATATTTTTTAATATATATATTTTAATATATATATTTTTTTATTGACAATAATACATTTATTTTGAATGTCTAAAGTATTTTAAAAACTAATATGATAATAAAATGAAAGCCGTTTGCATATTTACATTTTAATTTCATAATATTTGTAATATGTAAATGCGTATTTTATGCATTTAAATTGCAAATCTTTACAAACCTAAACAATTTAAATTACAAAAGATAGAGAAAAAAGTTCAAAAGCGTTTTAAACTTTATATTATTCAAACATTTAAATAATGAATTTATTTTGCATCGGAATTTGGAAAGGTTGTTGTCATAAACATGGTTTGACGTCTGCTTTTTCATAAGAAATTTCATAGTAAGAAAACGAATTTTAAAATTTTAATCTTAAAACTTAATCCTGAAACTTAATATTAAATCTAAACATGACAAACGATAATAGTATGTTTTTAACCATATGTTATGAAATTTTTCTTGTTTGGGGATTAGTATTTTACAACACAAAGAATTAAGACGACTTTTGTATTGAAAGAATATTATAGCCACATATATGTTATTTCTTTCTTTTTTTTTTTTTTTTTTTTTTTTTTTTTTTTTTTTTTTAGTTCAGTCAGTTTGATTTAAATTTTGAGTCCTTTTGTATATGGGTAATACAGAAATAAAGTACATGAAATTAGTTTTGAAAGTTTTTGCTCAAAACCTTGTTTTTTTTTTTTTTTTTTTTTTTTTTTTTTAAATAATAATCAAAAAATATTTACATTATTTTACACTATTTCATTTACTTTTTTCAATCCCGAAATTACTGTATGAAATAGTAGGCGAGTTTTTTAATAACTGATGTTTTATTTTTTAACTCTTTCTTATCCGCTTTTTTATTTATTATTAATTTTTTAGGGTGGTGGTGGTAAAATTTACTTGCCTGTTTTTTTTTTTTTTTTTTTTTTTTTTTTTTTTAAAGAAATAAAAGTAGCTCTCTAAATTACAAAAATAAGATTTACTGAAATTTAAATAAATTTAACTTCGTGTAAAGAAATCTATCTAATATTTTACGCGCCATCAATGACAACAGACTATGGAAGAAATTTTGAAAACGTTTGGAAAGTGTCGTTTTACAAAAGGATTAAACTGACGTAACAACTGCAGGAGATGCCAGTGGCGGCAAGGATAGAAACAGAGACCCGCGGGTTCTATCGTGCTGAGCAAAAGGCCAGCTCGTTCGCTTCCTGCGAGAAACTAGTTTTACTGCCCATACCAGAAGGCGCCGCCATACAACTTTACAGCAATTTTATTTTTTAATCATAAATTATTCATTCGAGCAAAGCAGCGCTTATTTTAAATTTAAAGAATGAAACTCATTTTTGTAATAAAACTTTCAGCAACCGTGTATAGACCTTAGAGGTGAGCAAAACTATTTTTTCTTTTTATGTATTATTACTAAAAGCTTAAACTCAAATGAAGTGAAAACAGTAAATTCAAGGCAAAAGCTATCCTTACTACATGCATATAGTAATAACAAAAGTAATTGTAAAGACAAAATAACAGTAAAAGAAAAGACATGTCCAATTATAAAGACACCTCACCCGACAGGGTTAAGAATTTAAACTGTTCTGAAATCTTTTCTCTTCTATATCTAAAAACGAGACGAGTAAGACTTTATGTAAATTTTGTATCTGAATGACAACATGCTTTTCATTGCTACACACTCATAATTTTTAAGTATTTTAAATGAAATTCGAGGAAATTCGATCATCCTACTGACGTTAATCTCCTTCATGCCCTTTGAGATTCATCGTTAGGCCAAGAGCTATCAAAACATTAAAAATATTTTTGCTCCTAAATGCGTCCGCTCCAAGAATTCTAAATTCGTCCTCCTTAAATTCCACAATAAAATGGCCAACCAAAAGTGATTGGATAAATATGTATATATATAAATATCAGGAACATTCCTACAATCCAATTTTTCACCTCTGAACTTCATATTTTCTTGGACAGGATCTCTCTACAAGAAATCACTAAAAAACTCACAAGAGCTAAAACAACAAATTGAAGAGCACCAAAAGAAATAACTAAATTTCGAAGGAAATAAATTTCATTAAGCTACCTGCCTCTTTCCCAAATGACCCCCCACTTCAAATAATGTATGAATTGTAAATTTAAGAACGGAAACGGAGTTAGGAATCCATCTTCAAAATAAAAAAAAATTGGGTTACTTTTGTTTTTTGTTTATTCAGAGGTAAGGGTAATTAAAACTGTCCAGTTACCATTCTGTTGATAATGATCAGAGTAACTTAAGGGGACTCGGTACCATAAAAAAAAAATTATTCTGTAAATAACACTTATAATAACATTTTTGAATCATGTTTCAATAAAGTACGATCATTACAGATAAAGACTTAAATTGTTAATAAATTAATACATATATACATATAAATTGATTTGTTTTTTAAAATTTGAAATACCAAAATTGGAAAAGAATTTTTTTTTTTTAAATTGTTAAAAAAAAAAAAAACATAGATTTTTTTTAATCTTATACATAGGATATTTTGTGCTATAAGCCTTAGTATCGGATTTTTGATACAAAGATTAGATCAGAAGAAAAAATTTAATAATTGGATGTATATGGAATAAACATATCAAAATCGCATACATTTAATTAAAAAAATTGTAAACTCAAATTTAAAAAATATCAAGAAATCCATACTTAGTTACTTGTTATGGAATCTAAAGATACATTAAAAAATTTTCAGACAATTTGCTCAATTATCGTGGAAGCCGTAGCATTTTAATTACAAAGAGACTTTGAAAAAATACGAACAGAGAAAAATGAGTTTAAACATTTCATTCACAAAAAAGAAATAATAAATAAATTTGATCTAAATTTATCAACCATATCTCCTTTACTATTTATCAGATCGTCAAGAAATTCGGGCACAATGTTCTAGAGATGTTAAGGTTCATTTTAGGATAAAAATCTGAGATTCGACATTTTTGTCATTTTTTTCTCAAAATGAGAGGTAACTGATATTTTGGGAATTTTTTAGCTTTGTCTTACTTATCATCATTATAGATTTTCCTTAAGGGAATTATATATGGATATTTTACTTGATCTAAAACTTTTATACATCTGTTTTTGAAAGTTACATGGCGATTATGACGAAAAGTAGCAGGAAGTAATTTAAAAACAAGAAAGTTGAACCAGATCTTAGGAATAGCAGAATAGCGGACGGAATCAAGTATTTAAACTTGGATGTCATTTATAAACTTGGGATGACAGAAATGAGTATTGGAGTTTATTGTTAACGCGGTAATTAGTTATTAAAAAATCTCCTTGATAACTAAAAAAAAAAATTCTTAAAAATTAAACAATTTAATATTTTAATGGATTATATTAATTAAAAGTTTAATAAATAGTTTTGGTAACTATTGTTTAAAACACTATATTCTAAATCAGAGGAAAATAAAAATTTGTTTTTCATTTTGAAATTCGTGAAAAGCAAAATATTTCAGAGAGGTGGTGCAAAAAATAATAGATTCATCCTCGAGAAAATAAAAAACAATAAATCTAAGTATTTTTAAATTAACCTCACAGTTAGAAAAAAAAAATTATGACACTTCCTACACAAATTTTTATGTACCAATACGGAGATTTATTTTGTATGTCTGAAATATTCTAAGAACTGGTTTGAAAATAAAATGAAAGTCGTGGACACATTTATATTTTAATTTAATAATGTCGGTATTATGTAAATGTATATTTTATGCATTTAAATTTCAAATCCTCTCATATTTCACAACAGTTCTCAAAAGATAGCTATTTAAATTTCACGGAATACTAAAATTTATATAACGACTATTTTATTTACTTTTGATTTTTAAAACGTTTTTGTAATAAAGGAATAAATGTCGACAATATACGTTTTGACGTCTACTTTATGTTAAAATTTTTTGAAGAGAAAAAATATTCTTGTACCTTCTGTTTAAAGTATAGTGTTCTTTAATATTATAAGAAGAAAAAAAAAAATGTTAATAGTAATAAAAAACATTTTCTACATATAACATAAAAGTTAATTTTTTGGGAGTACACTGCAAAAAATAATTGTTGATTTTACAGTATAAAACTGGCATCCCAGCTGCCAGTATTATATCGTTAAATTAATAGTATTAAACAGTAAAATAAGCAGTAATACGCTGCCGTGCAAGCAGTAATACGCTACCGCGCATGCGCGGTAGCGTATTACTGCTTGCACGGCAGCGTATTACTGCTTATTTTACTGTTTAATACTATTAATTTAACGATATAATACTGGCAGCTGGGATGCCAGTTTTATACTGTAAAATCAACAATTATTTTTTGCAGTGTAGTATGGTGTACGAAAGTGTTTCTACAATGACTTTAAAATTAAACAAAAAGGAAAAATCATGCATTAGGCATAGATTATGAATCATATTCTTACAGTAACAGAACTTTATTAATAAATTTCAACTTTTCACAATATGAAATAAGATATCTAAATAATGGGGGGAATAAGTATAACTCAATAAAAATTCATTTTGAGCAATTGCTGTCCATATGCAATAATGTGCGCGAATTTTATCATGCAACACTGTATATGATCTATAGAATTTATACACACCACGTAATACACTAAAAATTATACAATTTTAAAAATGCATACCACAGCGCACTTCCACATAATTCCTTTACACTTCCACAATTATCGATCACAATCAGTCCTGTACCAAATTATTTTGCGCGTCTCTGTAAATGAACGATAAATGTAACTTCATAATCTATAGAAAACATGTTTTGGTGCACCCCAGTGACAATTTTTACTAAGAAACTGCCAATCCAAGAATATTTACGAGAGTTAGAGCACGGTCAGACCTACAGATGGCCAGATAGAAAGACAAAAAAGAAGAACTTATAAAAACCTTTCAGCTATGTTGGAAAGTATTAAAAGGTATTGTTATCATCAATATGTCATTTATTTACACATTTAAGGGGTTATGAAAGTTTTTCCGGCTTAAAAAAAAAAAAAAAAAAAAAAAAAATCCTTTTTTATTTTTATTTTCTGGGTGTCTGATATTTCATAAATGTTCTCTGGAACAACTTCTGCAATTCAAAGTTATGTTTTATAAAAAACAGATGTGACGACATAAAAATTTCCTAGTGCTCCACTAGATGCAGACACAGTTTCTCATACCAGTAAGTCAGACAACTCATTTTTGCTTTTTTTAGATGTCTTACTGTTGCACTGAGGCGACTATATTCGATATGTACTGTTCAATTATTTCGTACATGAATTATTTATAACTAACTCTAATAGAACATTTCAAGAATGGAAACTATATCAACATTTTAAGAATAAAATTCTGCTTATAAGTAACATTTTAAAACTGCAGATAAACGATCTATTTAAATACTTCTTTAAACATCATTTCCTTTACAATAGTTAAACAGTTTAAAGACACGAATTATCCTTAAAATGCTCATTGCATGCTTCCAAGTGTTCAAGTATCCCGAAATTGTTTTATTTCTACTTAAATTAGAGAATAAAACACCAAATAAAAGTAAAATGATTTCAAAATGAGGTTTATTCTAATGCTTGTTACAGAATTTCTTCCCAAGAAATCCCATAAGCCTTGGAGCCCGATATATGTTTATGCGTGCATATATTAGTAAGATTCAGTTCACAGAAAATTTTTACAAAAGCTTCAGAAGCAAATGATTTTAGTTAAGCGTATATTCTCGTCTTGTTTAGCAAATTTGGTGACTCTAGAGGAAATCGGAAACTAAACAAAGCATACAATAAAAAAAAAATAATAGAATGAAAGATGGTTAAATATACAAGAGTTTAATCTTGTAGAATGTAATTAATCGATATAAAGCAACTGCTCTGATAAAGTTTATGAATTGCTTACAAGGAAAAAGTGTACAGCAAGGATTTGCTATGAAAATACTTCTTTACGAGTAATTAGACTAACGGAAGAATTTTAGAAATTTTCGTATGAGATATTTTATTTGAGAAACACTACTTTCGTTAAGTGCAAATTAGTAAAATTTTCTAAATGTATAAATGTATTTGCGATCGATAAATTGAAGACTGAGATGATACAATACTGCTCATCACAAATTTATTTTTATTTTGTACGCTATATAATTATTGGTAAAAGATTTATCTTAATTTAAATATTTTTTTAATGAAAAAAAATAAGGATTGATTTTGATATCAATATTTACGTGGAAAATAAGAGTAATAAGTACCCATCATAGAGCATTTTAAAAACTATGTTAAATCACCTGTCAGCTTATAAATTCCTTTCGGCCTTTACTAGGAAGAAAAGGCAGCTTCCCCATTTAGTCTGACAAAAAATTTTCATGGTTTAAATAATTAAATTATTATCATTAAATCTATTATTATTTTTATGGCTGAGATATGGGAGTTTTAAATCTTTAAATGGCAGAAATTTTGAAGGAAGACAGCTGATTAAAAATAAGGGATTCTTCCATAATCAGATTCACTGAAAATTTGGGAAATTCAGCAAACGTGGTTTATCACAGAATTTTATTTCATTGTTCTAACCATTGTGTAACAAAAGGCTGTAATTCTCATACACTTGAAACGTCAGTGTTGTTGGCATCGCTCATGTTTGACGTCAACCTTAGCTGATTTACCAAATTTTCAGATCAAGTGATTTATGTAAATTGTTCTGCGATATAATTTATAAAGATACAATAATTGTCTCTAAATTAATCGAGTAATGTTTTGTAATTGGGTCTACAGCCAAGATGACAGGAGATGAGCAATACTGGCAACATGTAATATTAAGCCTACAACAGTTAAAACAATGGTTAGAACAATGAAATAAATTCTATTGTAAACTACGTTTGCTAAAATTCCCAAATTGTCAGTGAGTCTGATTATGGAAGAATCCCTTATTTTTAATCCACTGTCTTCCTTCAAAATTGCTGCTATTTAAAGATTTACAACTCCCATATCTCAGCCATTTTTAGGATAAAAATAAAACAAAAATTGTTTTGGCATCCTTGTACAAGGGCCTAAAACTATTTTCTGTAAAACTATATTTTAATTATTTTAAGTTTTAAGTCTTTATAAGTGGTCGCCAATTTCGATAGTGGAAGAAGCTGACGAAAGAACTCGGTCGACATTTTGGTAAACCTTATATGCATGCCATGTTGTATATAAAACGGTTTATGAATATTGGAGATAACATGACAGAAAATTCGATGTATATATATGTATATATATATATCAACATATCAATATCTAAAAGGAGAGTGATTTTGTGTTCTGGGGTTCATGATCCTTTCCACCTGATGGCTTCAATAGGTAGCTTCTTACTTTTGTATGGAAGCTGCCTAATAAGAATCTTATACTAATATTATAAAGAAGAAACGTTTGTTTGTTTGAAGAGGCAATATGAAAAAGTACCGAACCAATTAAAAAATAATAATAATGGTGGCAAAATGATGGGGACAATCTCTGCTCCAACATAGCTTGAATGTTATGTCGGTACCACTACCAGCAATGCGATGCAAGAGCAAAAAATGCTCTAAAAATTGTGATTTTTGTGATACTTCTGTGGCCAGAAACAACTTTGAAATATGACATGACTGTTACTTTTAAACCGTAAATTCTCGCACAAAACAGTTTCTTAAAAAATTGAAATTTAAAAAGGTGCAAAACAAAAAAGTTCTAAAACTATTACAATTCATTTGAAATGTTTAGGAATAGAAACTTGAAATATGACATAGCTGTTACTTTTAAGACGTAAATGCTCGCACAAAACAGTTTCTAGAAAATTGAAATTTAAAAGCTTTGTAGGTTCAAAAAAACGTTTTAAAAGTGCAATTTTTGTGATACTGTTGGGGCTAGAAACATGAAATTTGGCATGGTGGTTTAGTTTTAAGATGTAAATGCTTATACAGAACAGTATTTAAAAAAATTGAAATTGTAATGGGTGAAGGATAAAAAAAAGTTCTAAACTTTGATCTATTTGGAATTATTAGGCTAGAAACTTGAAAATTGACATGACTATTACTTTTAAAATATAAATGCTTGCACGGAACAGTTTCTAAAAGATTCGAAATTCAAAAGGTGAAATAAGTAGTAAACATTCTAAAATCACGCTTACTTTAGAACTACTGAACAAAAAAATTTCAAAAATTCTTTCAGCATAATGCTGGTGGCAATATTTGCCTATCTCTACTACATTTTATCTCTGTGCAACTGCCCTCAACTAGGTTCAAGAGCGACAAAAATTCGAAAATTACGATTTCTTTGAATATGTTGAGGTTAGAAACATGAAATTTGAAATGGTGGTTATCTTTATGATGTAAATGTTCGCTAATACCGATTCTAAAAAAGTAAAAAAAAATCGAAATTCCAAAGTGTGAAATAAACCGAAAATACTCTAAAAGAATTTTGCATTACGACTACTTTGGAACTGTTAGGGCTAGAAAAGTGAAATTTGACATGGTAATTAGTAAAACGTACATGCTTGCGCAGAACAGTTTCTAAAATTTCAAAATTTAAATAGGCGAAAAGTGCGGAAACGTTTTAAAATCACGATTATTTTGTAATCACGGAACCGTTTTCAAATCTTCTCTGAAACACAAATAATGACAACAGCCTCTGTTTAAAAATAAGCTGTATTTTATCTCTCTAAAAACCGCCCTCATCAAACCGCGTAAATGCTCGCTAAAAACATTTTTTTAAATATTCGAGATTTAAAAGGATGAACTGATTGGAAAATGCTCTAAAAATATTTAATCTTTATTTGCAGTTTTCTATTAAGACGATTGCTTTCCAAGAGACGTATTTTTAATAAATCGAATTTTAAATGACTGAAATGGGAGGAAAACGTTCTAATTTCCTTTGTATTTTCACTATGATTTCTCTGGAACTACCTAAAAAGTTTAAATTTAGCATAGCGATAACTTGTAAGACGTAGATGCGCACGAACAGTGTTTTTTTTTTCTTTAATTCAAAATATAAGAAAAATAAATTATTTTATCATGCCAATGTTAGATACAACTTTTCTGAGCAATGGGATAAAAACAAGTACCAGTAATTGCTATAGTTAATTAAATTGATAGCAATAAAGTAACATGATTCAAATCGAATAAAACATTGTCTTCTATACGGGAGGTTCAGGAGGGCAGAGCTCCCCTGGCGAAAACTTCGTTTTTCTCTTAGTGTTTAATTATTTTAAAGTCACCAGTAAAGGAAAAACAAATATAATTAAAAAATAATAATCATAGATAGAAGATTTAGTTAATTAAATTTCGAAACACGGGGAGGGATAATGACTCTCCTCTTCCCCCACCCCCTTGTCGGTGCTTACAGTAAGAGAATGTACTAAATAGATACCAAAACCCTCCCCCCTTCTCTCCTCTAATGAAAATTCTGCGTACGCCTACGTTTACATTGGATATTATAAAATCAAGATTTAGGAACCCAGAGGATAACACATTTGCTACAAGAAAAATTAATTTGAGTGATAGGTTTCAAAATTCATTAAAATTGAAACATACTAAAACTTCAGATAACATTACAAGTAAAAGGTAGATGAAATGGAATAATAAAAAAAAAGAAATGGCCAAGAAGATGATTTTAAATGGATATAAGAGTGTAGCCTTGTGATTTAACAGACTAAAAGGAGATATACGAAATTTCGTCAAAGTTTTGTCAATAATAGAAAGCGTCAATTTTGTCAATAATTTTGTTAATAATACAATTAAAACTTCTATTTTAACAATAGATTTTAAATAATTGATTCCCTTAAAAAAAGTATCAGCATTAGAATAAATAATACACTCAAAATAGTTTATTGAAAACTTATTTTCCGATTCTATTCCCTAGCGTCTACACTGTGCAAAAAGTCTTCATAAAAACATCATAAAAGTGAAGAAAACCTAACGCGTTTCAAAAGACTCAATCGTTTTTTCAGAGACGTAGAAAAAGACGCGCTAACACTATGAAAGCAGTAGTAAAACCGAAGCAGTGCGTTGCATTTTCTTTACTTTTTATGCTGTATTTAAGAAGTTATTTTTCATAGTATTTCGTTTTATACCAACATTTAAATCATTTGCTTGTTCCTGGTTATGTTCTTAGATGCAGAAACTAATTTTTTTCTGGTACCTTAATTAATGGCAGTGCTGGCAAATTCACTCATCTCTGCTAGATGTTACGAAATTAACATTCTACTCTTGATGACAGTCTCATCTTTTGGACTTTTACAGCCAAATAAACACACATCACACAAAAAATTAATATTTCTTTAAAAGCTTTTCTTCTTCAATTAGTGCAAGTCAAGTGGCTTGCGAAGTGACAAGAAAGAACATTGAAGACAACTTAAGAAACAATATGATTAGTTCAAAAAATACTTTAAAACAAACAACACACAATAACTTACAGGATTCAGATATTTTTCGGAAGGATCTTTATAAAAATATATATTTAAGAAGATGATTTTAAAAAATGCTGCTGAAATGTTAGATTTAAAAAATAATAATAACATTTGAATTTTCTCAGATTCATAGAGGAAGTAAAGATTAAAATTCCTTAAAAACAGTCAAAAGTTTAATTAAACCGCTCATCGTCATCTCACCTCCAAAAGTCTGGAGAACAAATCCCTTTACAACCCCTGTTCCTTCAAAGGGTGTGTGCTCAAAGTAACCATACAGAGTAACCAACACTCTGAGTATGGTTCTGAGTAACTCTCAGAGTATGGTTACTCTGAGAGTGTGTGTGTACCATCTGGTCTCCTATTGGTCAGACTTGTAGCAGGCATGGATGTATTATAAAAAAAAAATACAAGAAAAACACCACAAATTTAAATCTTCAACCTGGGGCTTCTTCACCTCAGCTGCTAGTATTATACTGTAAATCAACAACTAAAAATCAACAAAATTTTTTTACAGTGTAATTTTGACAGTTTAGATAGGAATTTTTGTTCCTGTTCCTTACAATCCGTAAATACGTATTCCACAATGTACTATCAGTATTAAAATCGGTAGTAATTCAAAAGAAAAGAACGTGTAACGGTCTCTTCCTGCGAATTTCCTTCCTAAACTCAATCAGTGATCTCGACTGAATTTGTTACTATAAAAATAGAATAGGAAATAAAAACTACTTCGCAATTTGCTGCTTATATTATATTCCGAAAAAAAAAGATACATAAAATTCAGATAACTTTACTTGACGGCTGTTTAAAATTAATATCTGTCAGACAATTTCGTAAGGAAGCTTTGGTTTTTTATCTCACTTGTAATTAAAGAAGTTTCATTTCATCTAATGATAACAATTTACTTTTCGACAACTTATCAAACAAAACTATTATTTTTATAAAATAAAAAAAGGGTGAATGTAAAGCAACAGCAACAAAACTTAGACTTACTTTAGAAGATAAATATCTTGAGCAATCTCCAGTAAGTTCTTTGTTGCTAATGCTGCTATTTCTCATTCAATCAGTGTTGCGAAGATGGATAATCTGTTTATTCAAAATATCTACCACTAAAATCAGAATAGTAATCTTCACTTTATTTAATGGCAGATATTCCGAGATTAAATAAAGCGAAGATTATTAGTCAGAAAAAGTGGTAGATATGCTGAATAATAATAATAATAATAATAAAAACTTCCACAATCTGGCAACACTGCATTCAATCCCCCTCCCCCTTCTTCTCTGAGTTCCCTCTGTTTTATACCCTTTTATTTAACTTAAATTGGTTTTTATATGTGAAGCTGGAATTTTGTAATCGATTTTTTCACCTAACTCTTTATATGCTAGCATTATAAAAATTATGTACATAGATGTGTTTCCGATAGCAATACAATATTAATATTTTAATATTTTTAGAACTTAATTCAGAATTAATAAATTAATTTTAAAGCATTTTTCCGCTAACCGGCCGCCAAATAATGTTTATGGTTATAACTGTTTACGAGTTTCAAAAACAATAGAATTAATTATTCCGCCAAAATATACGCCCCCTTCTTTTATACCCCCCCCCCCCCCTTTTTTTTTTCTTTTTTTTAACAACTGGTTGTGAAACTGCAATAACGAAATATTTTTTTAACTAAACAGTAGAAGATTGATATAAATAAAAAATAAAGAGTAATATTTTAAAAAACAAAATACTCATTTATCATTTAGTAGTTTAATATTAATTAAATTATGATTATAGGGTGAGAAAATAATTTAGAAATCATCAATAGATAGTTAAAATAATGCTTTATTTTCTTCCCTCTTGCCGTATCTTAAGGAAAAACTAGTCGATGTGCTGATCCCAAAACTTATCATGTTAATGCTTCAAAATTTGCTATCACATTGCCAATAAAATCAGTATGTTTCGTCATTTTGTTGTCCGTCAGCTGCTTGCGAATCGTCGGGTTACCTGAATGCGATCAGCCGATGTATACTAAACTACGAAAAGTCCTTCTGGCCTGTACCGCCAGGAACAGATAGCCTCCTTATTCCTTAGTTTTAAGATTTTAGCTACTTTAACTGGAAAACACGAAGCTAAAATGCGTAGAATACAGTTAAGGAAGATTCATTCTCAGTTCTCGTCAATATTGAATTTGAATGTGAATATTGCCAAATTAGTCCTCTACAGCCAAGTTGGCTTCATTTATGGCAACCTATTTTTGTCGCCGAATTTGGCGATATTTCGCCAAGTATCGGCACGCTTGGCGAAAATTTGACATTGGCGAGAATTTGACATTGGCGAATATAAATATATAGTGTTAAGCATATAAGAGTTGGAACAATGGTTATAACAATGAAAGAAAATTTGCCGAAACCATGCTGACTAAAACTCATAAATTAAACCTGTTTATAGATGAATTCTGCTGTCTTGTTTGAAAATAGTCAGCCACCCTAAAATTTCAAACTGCTGTACCTCAGCCATTTTTTAAGATAGAGACAAAACAAAAATTGCTCAGGAATCGTTCGATCAAGGCCGAACATTTAACGCAAAAAAATTTTAGGATTTCTAATTTTTATGTACATCTTTTTGAATTTGAAATCTTTAAATGGCTATCACAGCGTCCCCTTCCGGCGGAATCCCTCCAAATTCAAATGGGACCTGCAGATCCTACTCAGAAACATATATAAAAAATTTGGTTCAATTGAACCAAATTTGCATAACTTCACACACTTTTCGATGATACAACATTGAAAATGAAACAAAAGACGCTATCGCAGCGCCCCCTTTCGTTGGAATATTCTCAAATTCAAGTGGAACCTGTTGGCCATAGCCAAACACATAGAAAAAAAAATTGGTTCAATTCTCTCCATAGCTTCATACACTTTTCGATGACACAATGAGAACAGATAGACATTTTGTAAAAACATGTTTTTCGGAAACTCTGACCCCTAAAACGTGTAAATCCGTCGAAAACCAGAAGTGGAAAAAAATTTCGATTACAGTACTTTCTTCTATTATAGATAGAAGAAAGTAAAACAGAGCAAAAATTATATAACTTTATATAAATTCTCAAATTCACACTTTCTGTCAAGCATGAAGCGGTGAATTTTCAACAATCGGGACCCACGCCAAATTAAATTATTTTAACTGAAACTTCTTTGAAACAACATGAATTGCAGTCATTAGGCGGGATTTTTATGTTAAATATTAAATGCTAATAAAATGATGTTTTTTTTTTTTAAATTCTATTTTTACTTTTATTTCTATTCATTGTAAACCCAATTTTCTAAGAAGTGTTGAAATAAGTATCATATATTCATCGCAGAGCAAAGGTTTTTTGTTTGTCTCACATAATATTAAGTCTTGATCATATATCATAGATGAAACTATCCGAGTAATACATATTATCTGACAAGATCGAGCTCAAATTGAAAATTTTAAATATTCTAGTTTCTTCCATCTATTTTCCAAGAAAACAATGAAATGAAAAAGAAACAATACGTCATGAAAAAAATGCATTTAAAAAAATCACTGAGCCATTAATAATACCTTACAAAGTGATTTTTCTATTCTACAAGGAATATTTGATAATGTTTGAGAGATGTGAAAAATTGGAAAAAATAATTTAAAAAAATTACTTCAAATATATAGTTTTTTTTTATTTAGTCTTTTTTTTTTCTTTTGTTGCTTTTCGTGTTTAACAAAAGTACATTTATTTTTCTTTCTTTTTAATTAAAATTTAATAAATTTATATTTCCGATAATTTCTTTAGACAATTTATATACATTATGATGCTTAAGAAGACTTTACAAAGTGGGGCACGTTTGGAAACGTGAAATTTCTAAAAAGTTGGAACACTGAAATTTTTGAAATACATTTTTACTTCTAGGTGATAACTTTTCAAGTTTCTTTTTAATGTTAGAAGTTTACTTCTGCTTTAAATACATTTTAATGCATTCTAGAAGTTTACTTCTGCTTTAAATACATTTTAATGCATTCTAGAAGTAATTCCATGAACCGAAACAGGCCTTAATGTAAATTAATGTTTATAATGTTTATTAACTTAATGTTTATTTTTTAAAAAAAGTTTCGTAATGCTTGCATAATGCAAGCACATTTCAAATTACCTTCTAACTTTACCTTTTCTTTTTTTTTCTTTTTGTTGTTTAACATAAAGTATGTTGCTATACATATGTCGAATTTTTAATCTATCTCTACACTGCAAAAAATAATTGTTGATTTTACAGTATAAAACTGGCACCCAGCTGCCAGTATTATACCGTAAAATTAACAGTATTACTGCTTGCACGGCAGCGTATTACTGCTTATTTGACTGTTTAATACTGTCAATTTTACGGTATAATACTGGCAGCTGGGTGCCAGTTTTATACTGTAAAATCAACAATTATTTTTTGCAGTGTATGTTTTCGAAATAGCATTAAAATGTGCATCGAATGTGGAAGGGTTCAGACCAAGGTTGCCAGTTTGACCTCCTAATTGTACATTTCTAGTTGGCACTAAAATGATTTATCACTTTAAAATATTTATCATATTTTTTTTTTCATATTAAGACATAATAACTTGGCATCATTTTTCTTAATCGGTAACAACTTTTTCGTTCAATTTTCCCACCTACTTTAATGAAAAAATAGCAAGTGTGATATCGCAGGTTATATTGATGTTTCGCTTCTTAAATATTTTAGAAGTTTTATACTGATTAATTCGCATTCTTCTCCAAAACTTTACGTCAAACTAGCTTTTTAAAAAATGCCGATGCAATATTTCATGCAAAAATTTTCATCCAATGGCAGTATGTAAGATGATATATTGAAATACAAAAATAAGGAATGATGCATTTTCACAAATAGGTATTTCGTTTTATTTTAGTGTTTAAGCATGAAATATAAATTTTGCAATTTTGTAAATGATAAACAAGAACGAAAAATCATCCGTCAAGCATAGATTATGTACCACTTTCCAAAGCTTCCAAAATAATTTTACAAATCATTAACGTTTATTAAGCTGAAAGATAACATCTAAGAAAACAATTTGGAAAACGCATAACCTATTTCAAAACGTAATTTCAGGAATTTCCAACATATACAATATTCGTAAAAATATCCGAATACTTTTATTCAGCTCTGTATATGATCTATAGATTTGTATATATATTACATAGGATGCTAAATTTTAGTTCAGTTGGGAAACGCGTAGCACAGTTTAAATTTCTCCTTCTGGAGTTTCTGTCAATAAACGGAAATGTGTTCGCAAACTTTTGTGCTGCTCTGTATAGGATCTACAGAATTTATACACACCAAGTAATAGACAAAAAGTGAGTTAAATTTAAAATCGCGTTCAGCAACTTAAAACGCACTTCCAGGAATTATTGTTAACAGACAGTAGAGAATTCTTTTGTGTGTCCCTGTAAATGAACGATGACTGCTATACACACAATATTCTGTAGTAAGCCACTTGTAATGCACCTTAGTGATATATATAAATTTCAATGCGTTTAAAATAGTGAAACATTATTTAATTAAACCGCAAACGATTTTTCTCCATAGACTTAATATAACGGAATTCTTTTGACTGTCCCAGCAAAGTAACTATAAGTGCTATGCACACCATATTCCATATTAAGCTTCTTGTAATGCACCTTAGTGATATATGTCAATTACAACGTGTTTGAATTTGTGCAACATCATTAAAATAAACCGCAAATGATTTTTCTCCATAGACCGTAATGTAACGGAATTCTTTTGAGTGCCCCTGTGAAAAAAACTATAAGTGCTACACACTTAAGTTGAAATAGGGAACATGCTATAGATAACGACAATAACATATAAAAATTGCAGGGCAATCCGAGTATATTTACGGGAGTTAGAGCACGGACAGACGGCAGACGGCCATACGGCCAGACAAACCGAAGTCATAAACACTTTTCAACTAGGTTGGAAAGTGTTAAAAAAGAGAAGGGCAAATCTTACAAGTACAAAACAATTTAAGAAAAATTTAAGATTCTTGATTTACGTTAATAACTACATTGTTTGTAATTTATATTAAGTTAAATGCTCCTCTTTTTAAACATAGATGACAGCTCTCATATCCTTTTTTTATTTAACGCTAGATGGCAGCACCAGTCACTTCCTTATTTTGTTATTACTTTTTTCTGTTTTGCTAATGATTTAGCATTTCCTAGTGATGAATTTGGATTTGCACATGGATAATATTTTTGAATCTTTGTTAATCATTTCCACTCTTTATTTTACTGGTGAGATGTGTCTATTATTATTTAGTTTTTTATCTGTTACATTTGGATCATAATTTATTTTTTGGATATCTTATTATTTTCATATTTTTTCGATATGTTATAAAGAGCTTAATATTGTCTTTTTAGGCTTAATATTGACAATATTCGACGAAATAATATATCTTTACTACGAATTATTCTTATGAAGTTCTTCATAGTTTTTCATATTAGCATTTTCATTTTATTGTGTTTAATTTTTACAATATATATATAGGATGCTCAATACAGCTGCATGAGAAATTATAGCAAGGTGGAAACTGTACGTGACAAATGAGGTGCGTTCGTACTATATCTAGTTTTATAAATATTCAAATCTTGGTGAAATAGCTGTTGCATTCTTATGCAAAAATGCATGACTACAAAATTTATTTGATGTGCAGATTTTCATATTATAGATTTTCATATTATTATTCATCCATATTAATTTTATTTTATGAAATTATGTTTCAATACACTTTTACAAACAATTAATTACAATTTTGTTACATTAAAATTATACTACGCACAAATATACAATACAAGACAATGTAAAACAATCATAGTTATTATTTGAGTGAAAAAATTAATTATATCGTCTGTAATATGATTATGATATGATTAATTTCCGTAATAAAATAAGTACATTTTACCTTTTATTGACATTTACTGAAAATTCTAATGGAAAACTTAAGTCTAGCTTTGAAAATTTCAGAACTTGAAATCCACATCTTGACATCCATTTAATATCTATTTCTCCGGAAACACCTACCCAAAAAACTGTCGGTAGATTATATGATTGCTATAATTAAACAATTTCAGTATACAAATTTGGTAATACGGAAATAATATGACTCCATCTTAAATATGGCGTAATCACCATGGCAACTTACAAACATTACCTATCATGGGCTATCATTGAATTAATTAAGTATGATATGATTTAATAGAATGAAAAAACCTTTTATTAATACCTTTTTAAGTTTTGATTCGATTTTGATAAAATTTGAAATGACTCGACAAAATTCTGCAACGATTATATATATTAAATTTGAAACCATTTGGTTGGTTAGTTTTTGCGCTGTTATATGCGGACAGACGGACTGACCAGGCGTACGTGATATACGTAGCATCTATAGTTGTATAGATGCTACGTATTTATATAATTACGAACGCACCTAAAAATTAACTAATAGTATAATAATAATAATATTTATTCCAATAAAAGTCTATTCCGAATCGGAAACGTGACGGACACTTACGAGAGCACTTTTTTTGAAAAAAAAATTATTGTGTTAAATATATTATTCCATAAACTGAAGTTTGTGCCCATATATACATACACACATACACAAACACACGATCCCACCAACTTGGGAATACTTGGCAAAATGGCGCCAAATATAGCGTTAAAAATACATTTTCAAACAAGGTCAATTTAGTGCTAATTGGCTATGGTGAAATTTCTATTCAAATCCATGACCAAAACTGAAAATTTGCCGTAATCGGAGGTCCAGATAAAACTGGCATCTTTGTTGCTTAGGATGTTTTTTATACCAAACTTTCAACATTTTTTCTGGATTACAGTTTTCTTATGTTATTTTTGCCTGTTTTTTGTTCCTTATTTTATATAGTGTTATATATTTTTTAAAAAGTTAACTTTAAACCGCAAGCCCACATCGCTTATGTTTAATGTCACCTCTTGTTGTGGCCTCCGATTACAGAAAATTAACCCCAAAATTAATAAATGAAGTTTCTTCGGTATACTTGGATCAAACATATGAACTCTAAATATTCTGTGAATTTTTTACCATTATTTTCATTAAATTTGCACGATACTTTCCGA